>JAHREF010000167.1:1993677-2094104 GCA_033628625.1 Charadrius hiaticula | reverse complement strand
TTCCGCGGTTTCTACAGACCTGCTTTTCCTCGGAAGCGAGGAGAACAGTTGAAATTACTGAAGAGGTTCTGTGCCGTGCCTGCTGCAGCACTGTGCTGTGAAGTCAGGTGCGTCTCCTTTTCCCTGCTGCTGCCTCCCCAACTCGGGGGGAGGTCAGGGTGGTGCTCCACAGCTGCCAGGAGGTGACTCTGATCGGGACTCTGTGAATCTCTCCTCTTCACCTGTGTAATGACCAGCCTGGTCAATGCAGCTGTGTTTCTTGGCTGGAGTTCTTCAGTGACAGATACTAGATTTTTAATTCTTTTTGAGGTGGCATTAAAAGTTTTTAAAGGCTTTTTTTTGTTAAGTAAAGTAGCTGGTCACAAGTCCGGCATGAAGACAAGAAGATGCTTATTTAGAACAAAATATCAAATCTAATTCTGTATTTATTTCATCTAGTAGTAAGTTAGTGTCTTTGATTATTGCTAAGTACTTCTCACTGGTATCTTTGTGTGGTTATTTTGTTTAAAGATAAAAGGTGTTCACCTTAAAGATGAACGGTGGTTTTTAACGTCTGCACAGGATCAGGTGGGGAGAGGAAGTGTTTGTTACCTGTAACTGTGCATAAACATTTTTCCTTTTCTTTAGCTAGTTGGAAAATTTGCAGCCGGAGATTAAAAAACTAGCTGAGCGCCTTCGCTATGAAGTTTCTGTTCGTGGAAAACAAGTCGGTTGGTCTGAAAAGGTTGCCAGGTAAGATGGCACATGTATATATCTTATAAATCCGTTTCAGATTTTGGGGGTAGCAGGAGGGAAAATACTACAAACAACCATCTTACTGATAGATTCTGCCGTTGCCCAAGCTGAGATTGTTACCGCTACTGTGACTTACTGGTGTTTGTTGTATTTGCCTTTTAGAGTGTATCCAGTTTAAAGCTCTGAACTTGAGATAAGCTTATGATTACAGGGCCAAATCCAGGATTGTTTTCCTTGTCTTTACTTATGATTAAAGTTTCCTTAGCTATTATGGTATCTAGATATTGCTGGATGCGGAGGTTTGGACGGTTGTGGTCCTGTTGGTTTCATAGTGTTGTACTGCATCCCGTGCAGTAGCAATATATCTAAGCTGGGATGCTGAGGATCACGTAACTGGCTGATTGCCTCTGTATTGACAAAGTTATACCGTAGTTCAGACAAAAAGCACCGTGAAATAAAATAGCAGACAATGGCAACGGGAAACGTTGTTGTGAAAGCTGCTTGTAGCAACAGAGTTGGAAATGGTGAGAGAAGAGGGTTGGTGAAGGAGAGGGGTGTGTTTGAAGAGGAAAGACTGTTCAGGTTTTCCAGGGTTGCACCCAAATAAGCTAAATGAACGTGCACAGCCTTTACAAGTGTTGTTTCAGAAATTGAGAAGTTACCCTAAAACGAGTATTGTGAGAAGTGTGTGTTTGGTTTTTTTTCCGCTTCCTAAAAGGTTCCACTTTAAGAAAAACCTACGGAGGATTATTACGGAACTGTACGTTCGAGACAACTGCCATCCCTTCAAAGCCACGTTACTGGTGTGGGTACAGATTCCAATGTGGGTTTGCGTGTCCCTCGCTTTGCGCAACTGCAGCGTTGGTGCCAGGGGCTCAGAAGGTGATTAATCTGAACAGACACATTCTTAACAGTAATTTTTCATGAGCATTTAATTATTTTATGTTTTTCTGAAACATGGGTACTAGAAAAAAGAATTGTCTTGCGATTTCTCTAGTTCACTAGATAACCGTGTTTAGCAAGTAATACTACCTAAGCCACAGTACGTTCACTATTAATCTGTATGTTTTTTCTTCCATGTGATCTTCTACATGGGGTACTATGGGCGAGGTGAATGTGTGGCGTTTTTAAAATAAAAATGTGGATATTTTGATCTTTCAGAAAAGAGTTTGTAGCGTGTTCTAAACAAAAACTTGATAGGTTAGTTATTAAAAAATGTAATTATTTAGGCAACACAAAATATGTAGTCACTGTATATTACTACGTGCTTATTTGCCTCATTGGCTTCTAAAAAGGTGGTTGTGATCAAGGTAGTTTTTATTGCTGGTTTATCTGAATCAGTGCCTGTCATGAACTAAACTGCATCTCAGCTTTTATCTCCCACCATTTTTTACTTGAAATGATATCAGACTGACTTGACGTGTGATATGCTAAAGCAGATTTCTGCTTTAATATTATTTATCATGTAGATAAAACGTGCCTAGAAACTTGCATGGTTTGATTGCAATCCACGGTATGGTTCTGACTGACTTGAAGTAGAAAATTGTACTTAATTCCATGTTTTCTTTAAACAATTCTTGTAGTTCAAGAACAGCTTTCAGCAGGCGGAACGTTGTGGTTTACAGACCTCACTGCACCAGATTCTACGTGGATTTTGCCAGTTTCGCTTGGGCTCATTAATTTGCTGATAGTGGAGGTATGTTGGTGGAATGAGTAGATGATTGCAAAAGGATAATTATTTTTTTTTACAGAATTGTAAGATGATATTACCCAGTTGTAAAACATGATACCGTAAGGGTAGTTTAGGATTATCGCTGGCTGAAATGCATTGGGCAGAACTGAAAAATAACTTAATTGATCAAAACTTAATTCAAATTGCATTTGAATGTGTGGGTGTCTTGTTTAGAGATGACAGATTCTCATGTGACATGTCTCAGAGAATTTATTGGCTTTATTTGAGCCTCAGTAAAATTTAGTCTTGCCTCTGAAGTTTCCCTTTAGAATGATGTTCCGATGAGCTTCCTGGGTGTTAAGCATCCAAAAGCGAAACATTCCAGGTCAGGTTGGACGGGGCTCTGAGCAACCTGGTCTAGCTGAAGATGTTCCTGCTCGTGGCAGGGGGTTGGACGAAATGGCCTTTAAAGGTCTCTTCCCACCCAGACTATTCTATGATTCTATGACTGGACTGTCTTAGAGGAAAAAAGGTCAGTATGTGACTGTAGAGCCGATTCTGCATAAGTTCAGTTATCGATCAGCTGGTTTTGGTCTGTTACCTGTTGGCAGCCTTTTCTCAGGGGGCTGTGCTTCACGATGAGGCGTTGGAACTTTTTTATGTGCAAAAGTGGCTATATAGAATTGTGTTACCTTGACATGATTGTGAGGTTCTGAGCTAGGTTGGTACAGCATTTTCTACAAAGGACTGAACATGTAAAACATGAAATAAGTGAAATGAAAGATTGTAGCAGTATATTAATTGAAATGGAGGATGCAAAATGAAAGTAATAGGTGAACAACAGTGCTGGCTTATAAGAAACCCCACTGTTGCCTTTTTTTCTCATTTTAGTTGTTTCAAAAAGAGTTAGCTTATAACGGGGTTTCTTCCCTTTTAGATCTTTGCTTCGCAAAAAATGGAAGTTTCCAGGTTCCAGAAGCTTGCTACGAATTTCTTTCGAGTGGTGTCAGTAATAATGATCCCTGTTGCCGCAACAGTCCCATCTGTAAGTACAGAGTCTTAACGGCGCGTCCGTTAACCTGTGGCTCTGGTAGGATCCCAGCGCTTGAAGAGGAACCCAGATGCTTGGTGTATTTAATAGACCACACTCTCTATTACAGTGTGCCCTAAAGCAAACAAGATGTTTTGTCTATGTGTATGTTTAAATTCTTAACGTGTTTGGAATTTGTCTAAGAGGGAAGAATCTGGGAAGTTACTGTTTCTAACCATCATTTTTGCACACTAAAGTTTGGAAGGACATTGAGTGGGTTAGCGTCCTTTTTGTCATCTCAAAAATGAGAGGAAAACTTTTATATAAGAGCATGTAGATAAAGGTTTGCTAAGTGTTTGCTTACTGTAAGAGGAAAACAGTATATTTGTCAGACTAGGAAATTTTCCACCATCTTCTTAAAACGCTTCTCATTTTTACCAGGTATTCTACTTGTGAATATTTTTGCAGTGGCTAGCAATTACCTAGTTGTTCGGCTCATCAACGTATTGTCTGAAATATAGAAGTTTAAGCAAGTTTAACATGAATTAATTTATGAACGGTTGTCAAACTTCAGTGTAGATTTTTTTTCCCCAGAAGAGTTGAGAAACAGTGAAAAATACATTTGAAATGGAAGCCGTTATTGTTATTGAGAGGAGTGGTTTTAGGTGAGTTTTTTTTTCTCCATAACTGGGAGTAGCCAGTGGTTGTGGTTTGTGCAGAGCTGCCTAAAACTGTAGTGTTCTCATTGCATCTAGGGAGGCTGAACTCGGTATTTGTCTCCTTGCAGTCCATGGCGCTGTACTGGCTGTCCTCGAGCTTCGTGGGACTCTCGCACAACCTACTGCTGCGTTCTCCGACTTTTCGTCGCCTGTGTCGCATACCAAGGACCAAATCTGAGTCGGATACTCCTTACACGGATATTGTCTCTGCCTTGACTACCAAATACAGTTTTAAGAAATGATGTCTTTAGAATTGTCAGAAGTGCTGTGCTGTCGCACGAATGTTGCATGGGTAATTAGGTAGTGCTATTTTACTGAGATGTACTTATTTACTGTAAAATGTTGCAGCTGGAATTATATTTATTTTCCAAATAAAGCATTGACCATCTGGCCGTGAAGCATGATTGTTCAGCACAAATGTACATTTATTGGGAAGTCTCGTTTCAAGGGTGCTGGTTTTGCAGTGAGAATAGTCCAATAATGCAGGTTTGTCTCCTGAATTATCATAAGAAATTGTGCAGATGCATTTTAAATGAAACTGTGACTCATCTAGGCTGCCTGCTTGTAGTGATGCTGATCTGGCCTACGGGCTAGCGAACAACGAGTTTTGGGGTGAGCGAAAAGGCTAGATGGACTATGCTGTAGTTATTGGTTTATTTAATTAAGACCGGTGCAGATTGATTGGTCATCGGGTTCAGTCGTTTGATATTCAGGTGGTTGATGTGATAGTCTTCGTAACAGTTCTGATGGCCGATTACCTGGAACTGCAAAGTAAACTAGGTTGTTGCCAATCTCTTGTGCGTTAGATGTGCAGTTGGGAGGACAAGTTTCTTTTATCATTTTTAGCGATCCCCTGTTGAGTGACAGCGTTCTGTTCCTCATTGTTTCTTCCATGAATAAAACAGAGTAGGCAGCTGCTTATTGTCTATCGCAAATGAGATAAGTAGCACCTTGAAAAAGAATGAATGATGTTAAGAAACCAACTACCATATTTTAGTGTATATCAAATCTACTTTTTAATGCAAGTCCTAAGTCTGTCATTAGAGAAAAGTATTTAGCCATGGGAAAGAGAGCAGCAGGTGGGATACCAGGCAGATGAAGACAACAGTTACGAGCTGACAGTCGTGTGCCTTTGTTGTGGTGGAAAGAATCTATAGTCTTTTTGGTTTATGTCTCTTGTTGGTTTGTTTCCTGTCACCCTGAGCAAAAGAAGGGGTTGAAGGCGTTTATCAAGGTTTGGCGTATAGGTAGGGCAGGGATGTCTTTTCAGAAATGATGTTGGACACTAAACGTTACTAATTTTCGGTCCTGGTGCTGGACTTCAAATTGTCTTCCGTGGGTATATTTTCGCTAAGGGGAATGTGTGATAATTTCCTTACACTTGCTTCAGAAGCTTAAAAAAATCATATAAATTCTATTTCATTATTACGTTTTATTTGAATTGAGTTTTGCCGTACAGTTCTGGAGACTGCAATCTACCTGTTAGACAGGACTGAATGGCAGCGGCAGCAGTTGTGCTTGGTTTCTCGCTGTAGAATGACGTAGTTCACTCGTGGCAGGATAAAAGCGGGTCTGCATGCTGATTCCGACCGGCTCAGGTGCTCTCTGTGACAGGTTAGTCGCTTTTCTCTCATTTACTGCATCAGTTAAATTGCCAAGAACACTTAATCACATTTAGAAAAAATTTGTCGTTGTTGGGCTGAACTTGCAGCTCTCAACAACTTGCAGTTGTTGAGTTTGGAAAACATTAACGGACCGTTTTTTGTCCTTGCTCCTTACGGTGAGAAGTAGTCAGAGTCTGAGATAAGAGGCTGGCGTGGAAACTTTGGTTGTCTCACTTGTGCATCCTCGATCCAGGAAGACTGGAGCTGTTTTCTGGTGGCGACGTTACTATTCTTTCTCTCTGGAAAGGAGTTAAAACATTTCTCTGGTGTTTACTGTTGTTTCTGTGTTGGAAAAGAAATGTGTATGGAACTAAGGATGTAAGGTCAAGAAAATCCAGACTGTTCAGGCAAAACTGAAAAGAAAAAACCCAACTCATTAATTTACATTTTTTTTAAAAGTAGGTATGAGGTTAAACTATTTAACCATTCATCACTTGGCTTTTAGACAAACACTGTTCCGAACTACTTAGGCCAAGGAGTTTCAGATTGGCTCACATCTGGTAAAATAAGTGCAGGGCATGCGACGGTTGGTTATCTTTTTCGCAGGAGAGAGACTCTCACAAATGAAACTGCTGTTCCTCAGGAACAGAGAACATAACAGAGGAACTGTGATATGTCACTGCGGAGAGCATAGCGCAGCACAGGGTTCATACAACAGACTGAACATGAATTTTATGAAGAGGATTATGTTCCTTTGAAATGTCAGGTAGGAGTGCTGAGTTTTAACATACCTGTTGTGGAGTTATGTATTTGGATTTCTTTGGCAATTCAGAAAAGCAGTTGTACTTCTAATTCAATAGATATTGTGAGAGGAATTTTATTTCTTTTCAGATGTCTCCGAGAAGGTTCTGGTTTGAGTGAAGTGGATCCCAGAGGTAAATTTCTTAGAACTCTGAATTTTGCTTATCTGCAGGTCCCTAAGTTTCCCGGGAGTAAATAAACTGTACCGTGTATCTTGTTCCGGCTGTTCCACGGAGTGAGGGGATAAAATTCTGTCGTAGCATATTTAGTTGCGTTCAGAGTAAAGTTTCTAGCTTCTATTGCAGTTTAGTGCTCTGTATATGCAAAATAAGAGGCACACCTGTATATTTGGAGGGCAAGAAAAAGCAGACATTCTGTTTTTTTCAGAATTCTGCTGGTTAAATAGAAAGTTGATCTGGTTATGAGTTGGGAATTCATACTGTTATTTCCTGAGATAGCCTGGCTCTGAAAATAAGCAGGACTTGTTTTGTCGTTAGCAAACATGGATGAAGGGACTGTTCCTCTTTGCCCATTCCCATTTGCACAGGCGAACAGAAGAGAATCCAGGCATTTTCAGCATCCTCTGTTGACTCAGAAATTTAACATTTGTATAATGTCACTGCTTTATCTTTGTGAGAAATGTGGGCAATTTTGTGTAAGACTTACTTTGTAGATGTCCCTCAAATAGACAGGGAAGAGAGTGGATGAAAAGAATATTTTGGGTTGGGTTTTTTTATTTTTTTAGCTCTCTTCAACCCCTGAATACAGCGGTATATGTGGAATTTGTCACAAAAGGGAGCGCTGAGAAAAAAAAAAAAACTGCGTAAGGATATTCTGCACAGTGGTCTTCCTTTCACTGCCTGGCATATGGCAGCAGATCGGAATAACTAAGGATGTTTTTGTTTGTGGAACAGATGGAAACGGTGATAATTATGGAATAGAAGTTACAATTCTTCCAGTAAAAAAAAAAAAAAAGCACTGATAGCTTTTCCTTGTATTTTTAGTTCTGAATTATGTAGGCGTTATCCAGGCGTAACGCAAGCTGACATGATGCTTCAGCCCTGAATACAGGCTCCAGTTCCTCATTTCTGCTAGAACTCGTTTAGTATTGTGCCGACGGAAGGCGTGTCTTAACCTTTCAGTTTATCGCTGGAGTAGACAGTGACTAGGACCTCAAAAAATTCTACATTTGGTTAAATTAATGGTATCTGTCAAAATACTCCCTAACAATAAGTTTTCTGTAATAATAAAAACAAGCTAATTTATGTATAGTTTCTGAGCTTCAGCCAGTAGATCTTGCTCCGCAAATTCTTTAAATACTTTCAGTACAATCAGAAGCACTGGAATTTCTAAATTGTTTTTCCCAGCGTTGCTGAAAAAAACAGGCAAAATGTAGAAATATGTACCATAAACTCCAGGAATCTCTGGAGTACTTTAAGCTGACCTTTAAACAGTAGCAGAAATAAGGAAGATTCAGTAACTGTTTCTGCTCTACTTTATTGGATGAGAAATCTGGAAAAAGTGATTATTAAATAACATTCCAAGTATGCAAGAAGATTGATAGAATTCAGCCACAAAACTATCTGAAAGCTGCAGAATTAAAAAGACGGGACAAATTGTAAAATAAACTATAAGGTGCGAAGTAAGTGTTCCACCCGGGGCTGAAGAAATCCAGGTGCCTCAGACATACTTCAGTCTTGTGGGGAGCTGGTACCACAAGCCCTTAGTAAGCAAGAGTCCACAAGGCTGGAAAGGGGAAAATAAGGGGTAAAAAATATTATTTGTTGATGAGAGACAGTACGAATCCCTTCACACATACGTGTATACACACAGGTACCCTCCTGTCTGTCTTTCACCCTTTCTCCACAGTGCCGTGCTTTTAAGAAAACAGTTTCATGTTTGCCGATAACTTTCAAATGAAAAGCAGTGGCAGTTCCACAGCTTGGACTCGAGTAAGAGAGTATTTCTGCTGTCAGAATGCACTTTTTCCAGATTCTTTTTATTTGAGTTAAAAGTAACACTGATAGTGAATGCTGAATAATCATGCGTTGGTCCTTAAAGAAAGGCAAAATTTCTGTTTCAACGTTATGAGACAAACAAAGATGATCATGTTGTTCCATGTAATTTGTTTGTAATTCTGTGTTAATTGGTACTTCAGTGCTTCTCTGTAGCTGTAAGGGTTGTATGCGGGCGGACTTGGAGCAAGACCTGAGCTGCTTGTGTAGATGAATAGGTCGCGAGCAGACAACTGTGCTTTGCAGGCGCTGCCTGTTTAAACGGCTAATGGGCTAAAAGCAGAAGTGAACTTAATGGTTTATTAATTTCAAGACATGACATGTTCAGTGTGAGGAGTAGCTGTGTGGCACTGCAAGACTGAACATAACATTTTATTCTGTAGTTTGCTTGCTCGTTCCATAATTTCTGTCCCTTTCTCCCAAAAGTCTATAAACTATGTGTCCTGAAAGGATCTGAAAAAGTGATCAGTTCGACTTTGTGCTTTGTGTGCATACTGGGTTCGTCTTTGAGGTTTTTTTCTTTGTTAAAATGAAAGGTAAGGAATGTATTACTTATTTTAAGTTTTTAAAAGATTCCAAGTTACTCTTTTGTTGTAAAATACTTTAAGAAATTGGGAGCAAAATTTTAACACAGAATTTGAAGGATTTATTGGGATTGTGTTGATGGCTCAGTGAAACTCAAGGAGAATTAACTGCACCATGTGCACACCAATTCTCTTAATGGTACGTGTCAATCTTGCCACTGTTTTCCTGCGTCAGCCACTTAACCATGTGGCGTGATGGCATTGTAGAATCCTGTTTCTCCTGCAGTTGGGCCAAATGTATTTATTTAGGCTTTCGAAAGGGTATCAAAAGTCAACATTCTGTACGAGGAGGTTAATTGATACCACTAACAAGACGTTGCATCATTCTGCCTGCTGTGCAGACCTACGCTTGCACAGCCGTAACTGTAGAGAGGTAGGGAGCGATGCTGTTTCTGACTGAGAACAGCGATTGTGGAGAAAAAGTGCGGCTGTCATCATATTAATAAGGCTGCGCTTATACAGATTTGGCTGGTTTACCTGCAGAGGAGTTCTCGCTGTCTGCTTAGGAGTCTCAGAACATCAGTGATAGAGCTCCATCTGTATGCTGCCAGGATATTCTTAAGCCAAAAAAGCCCTCTGTGTGTGAAACTGCAAGTTAAACGACGCAGCGAAAAACATACTGACTCAGGATGTCTCCCAACTCAGAAACCACAGGTAAGGAAGTCATGGTGTGGGGTCAGAATGGATATGATGAAACCCTTTCCAGGGCTGCATCAGCCGTAGGGAATGGTCTCTGTCTGTTTAGAGGGTGTTACAGCTCTTTTCGAGTGGCATATTGTCTCGGCTGAAGGTACGGGGAGCAGAGTGTGGCCGAAGGTGGAGGGAGGTTTGAGCTGGGGAGCCGCTACTCCAGAAGCATAAAGAGGGCCTTAAACCAGTCACCGAAAAATACAGGTCAACAGCTCTGTCAGGACACGCACAAATGTTTAGTACGTGGAATTGGCTTTTTTAGATTTGCTGTTTTTTGGCGTATTTGAAAGTCTGCTGCTTCCAAAGGTTTGAGTCACCCTAGGGTTTGGGGAAGGAGCGCCTCTGTTTGCTTTGGTATGTCTCTGCTGGAGCAAGCAATATGTGGCGTATATACACGAAGAGAAACAGCATATTTAGTAGAGTTACATACAGATATAGAGACACATGTGCACCATATGTCTTCATAAATACACATTCCTGTATGTAGGTAATGGTGCATATGCTGAAGAGCTCACAGATCCTTCTCGTGGGAAAGGCACGCGTAATGGCTGTCCCAGCAGATACTTCTCAGGCTTTGATTTAATATGGGACTCCATTGTCAGCAGTGATAAGCATTTATCTTGGGTTTGTACCAATCGATTTGCTGTATCAGGTACCATTTGACTGTTTCTTGTTTATTTCCGAAATGCCCATGAATCCATTTGTGACCGAGGTTGCTGTGATGAACTCAGCCGGCTTATTCCGGCTCTTTGTTTCTGCTTTTTGTGAACTCTTTTCTCCGTTGCAAATAGTCCGTCTCGGGTCTGAGCAAATTGTGCACCGTAGATAAATGTGGAAATTTGTATACAGATAGAAGTTTTCACTTGCGTAAAACTTCAGCATGAACTTTGCCACTTAGTTTAATTGCTTCGCCACACAGGTGAATTTTCAGCGCTCTTTTAGCAATATGTGGGTGCAGTAGTCTGTTAGTCTAAGTGCTCAGTTATCCTTTTATTCCTGTTTGTTTTACACCTTTCCAGTTCGGCTTACCTCCTAAAACGGCACCCAAGGGCTGCCAGTGCAAGTTAAAAGAGAGTAAGGTTCCTCTGATGAATGTGTTTGGAGGTGGATTTCTGATAGCGTGATTTTAGGTGAAACCTGGGTCTGGAAGAGGGTTGTTGGAATAATGCAGCTACCTCGAAGGGAGACTAAACTCAAGGAACTCAAATCAGTCAAGTCATGTAAGTACAAGTTCTCTGAATGGGTTCTGTGCTGATAGAACTCAAAATTGCTGAAAAATATCCTGGCACAGATCCCTTCTGGAGTAGAACTTGGAGCCTTCGGTGTCTATATTGTATTTCTATTCCAAAACAGTAATCCAGAGCATGTGTGGGAACGTTCCGAGTTGTTGTGAAGTATTTACTGATACTCTGGCAACACAGAAGATAAATGTGCAAAGGCAAGTCGACCTGACATAAGGTGAAAAAGAGAGAGAGGTAATAGAAAAACTTGTTTTGTTGGCAATATTTTCAGTGTAGGATGAAAAAAAGAAAAAGGGCCCGTTCTAAATGTCCTTTGCCCCTGCCTGACCAGTGTAGGTAGCGTTTCCCTTTTATGCCTACAGCCGTCTGCTCTGTCCTTTATGCCAACCTCATGAGCGGGCAGCCTTGCGGTGTTAGAGGCTGTGCTGTCTGCAAATGAGCAAGGGGAGGTGGGTTTCTGGAGGAGAGATCAGAAACCTTTTGCTGTGTGTTCTCAGAGGCAAAACTGGAACGTCTTGACAAAGGCTGTATGGTATTCTTTCTGGGTGATACCATGTTATTTAAGTAATGTGAGCTCGGTTTGGCTTAACTGTTTCTTTACCTATTCTGCACGCTCCCCATTCTGGCTTTACTAAAAGAAATTATAAGTAAATTGCCAAAACCCACTAGTAATAAAAAATTTGAGGTTTTGGAAACTCCTCCCTTCTTTCTTAACTTCCCTCTGCTTATTAGCTTGAAATACTGTAAGAAAGATGAGTTCGAGTCATGGAGTAGTTTGGGTTGGAAGGGACCTTTAAAGGTCAATGTCACATTGAAGATGCAAATGTCGGCATAATCTAACACCGTTTACGGGGTGCTAGAGGGGAGTGCTGTTGTCTGCCAGAGAAGTTGATAGTTTGCCAGTCCACCTGGTTGTTCTTTGCGGTTGTTTCAGTGGGGAATCCAAATTCTTAATTCGAAGCTGAGTTACGTGGGTGGATTCCACGAAGTGCGAGAATTTTTTTCAGTGGCAAAGTGTCACTTTTGGCAGTTCAGTTCCACGGTTTCTGGAAAGAAAAAAAACTGCTTAGGTATTTCTGAATATGCTGCTGTACACACGGGGGTGCTCAAGCTGTATCTGCCATTAGCTGCTGGGCTGTCAGGGTTCTGAAATCTAGGGCGAGCCGGCAAGCCTCCCACCAAAACGGTTTTCTTCTTCTGCCTTTCATCTTGACGCTGTTTCAGAACTTTCATCAGAATCAGCCCATCCCTTTGCGGTGTACGCTGCTTTTCCACCTGGTTGCCGTGTCCCTTTGTAGTAACCCGGTGCTTAACAGTGCTGATCTTCAAAATAATGACAAGAACTTGCTAGCTGCTCCCTCTTTGTGGGCTGAGGGTGCCAAATGGAAATTGGCAGGTGGGGGGACAGTCCCTCCTACAGCCCCGTTGTCTTTGCAAAGCCATGGGTTTATGCAGCCAGGTGGCCGGCGGGCAGGAGAACTCCCCTTTTTTCACTGCTTAGTGTTGGACTACCTGTATATGATTGATCTGACTTATGTCTAATGGTAAATAAAATATTCCTCGTCTCTCTGAAGCTCAGCATAGTCCGAAGAGTAACTGCCGCTGCCGTTCTCCTAAGTGAGGGCTGTAGCTCCATTTTTAGTTTGAGGGATCGTAAGTTGGTGTTATGTTAAAGAGCGGGGAACAGACCGATGGGGAATTTGCACCACATAAAAACTGGCAGAGACAACGCCCTTAGTCCCTTTTTCATTCTTTCCCCCTTCTCTATTTTGTAGAGTTAAGACTAGTTTAGGCTCTGATTTCATAATAGTGCAACTAGACATTGCTGGATCTCAGCAGTACAAGCGTGGCCTGGATCAAGCTGGACTATGCAGTTGCGTTTGTGTCAGATTAGAGGACACAAATAAGGAGTTCTTGCTGACATGGGGGCTTTTTCTTGCCAGCGGCATGCCAGCTGTGGGAGGACGGATGATACTAGATCTGGCAAAAAAAGTTTGTCACAGAGAGACACTATGTGCTGCAAGCCTGAAACTACAAAGTTAACCTGCCAGAAGCTTCTGAACACATGTAGATCGGCAGAGTGAGTTCACAATAAGGGATCGGTGCTTTTCATCAATGTCGCTGTGATGGTTTTAATCAATTTTTTGTGCGCACAGTTATCCTGTGGTGCTATGGGATTTGGGTTTGGGTAGGGATTTTTAAAAAAGCCTGGTCAAGTTAGGTGCCTTAGTGCAGATTAAGGTGAGCGTGCACATCCGTATGTTTCTTTATTTAAAGATTTGAGCTTCGTAGACTCACTATCTAACTGCCATTTCATAATTTGAATGCCTTAATTAACTTTGCAACTGAAGTGATGGTAAATAACGGTTTTAAACCTGCTTTATTTGATGTAATCCCCTACTTTTGTTTCAAAGAAAAAAGGTAAGAGTCCTTCAGGAGAGACCGCTGCTGCTTTATTTATAGGGTTTGGGCTTCTGGATGAGGGTAATAGCTAGCCACGGAGCCCAGATGGCTCTTTTTTGCCCGCTGCTTTCCATGCCTGGGGAGATGAGGAACCCCTCTGGCAATGGGCAGGATGCTTCTCTGGGTCCACTTGTAAGGTGACCGATAAGAATTTATTGCCATGCGTTGGGTCACATACTTAAACTTGGTAAACATCTCCCCCCTGACTGCCCCTTCCAACTGCAGTTGCTGTGGCAAATTCTTCTTTCACAAAATCATTGAGCGTTCTCTGGTTTTGACCAGGAGTAGATAAAATGGTAATAAAAATGTGTTTGTGTTTACTTAGTTCCGTGGTAGGAAGTAGCAAAAAAATCTGCAGTATTATCAAGTGCAATGAATGATAACTAGAATTTTAAGCCCATGATTTTCATCTAGTTTCATACTTCGACTGGTAAATTAAGACCATCATCATCCCTCTGAAGCAGTTAAGTTCGTTCCACATAGTACTGATAGGGGGAGGCTAAGGACCACGTAGACTGGTGTAAATCTAAAGAAACTAGTAGAACTCACCAAACACTTTCCTCTGAATTCTAAACATCGTGGGTTCAGCCATTTTATTTTTTTTCCTGCAAATTAATCACCAACACTTGTTTTCTGATTATTGTTTTTTCATGCGTAACATGATAAAATACATTGAAGTACTTTATCTTTTTATTTGATTATATAAATTTTAGCTCGTTTGCAGTGTTTGTGATGAATCACTTGGACAAAAAATAGTTTGTTCTGGCTCGATTAAATGAATGTGGTTTGAAGCCCCTGGAAAATGGGAGACAAATAATACTCATTTCCAAGTTTTCAGATGGACAATTAATGTTTTGACCAAAAGCCAACATGCTTATGGGGATTGCCAAACAATTTCCCCAAAACAAGTACCAAAAGTAATTCTGTGTTCTTGGAGCAAGCGGGTATGCAAGTGATGGAATGTTCAATGCTGGGGAGCTAGTTTCAGTTAAACGGCGTACTCAGAAGTTATGCAAATTGTGCTGGAGATGATTCAAAAAGGTCGCTCTGCTGTTTAATACATGTCACAGATTGCTAGAATGATGGAATTCGGGGGTTTTTTCAAGGATCGCAATTCTCCATAAGTGCTAGATAATCTTTCCTGCTCTGAAAACGGTTCTGGCATTACAGTCCTGAGATGTTACAATGATTGGA
The DNA here is from genome assembly GCA_033628625.1 of Charadrius hiaticula. Classification (NCBI taxonomy): domain Eukaryota; kingdom Metazoa; phylum Chordata; class Aves; order Charadriiformes; family Charadriidae; genus Charadrius; species Charadrius hiaticula. The sequence continues at coordinate 2,079,356 of JAHREF010000167.1, read as the reverse complement.
GTGTAATGACAGATTAGCGAAACGAGCGGTGAAGAGTTCTCTCATTTTGTGCAGATTCCAGGGGAAAAACTTAACTTATAACAAATGGTCCTGACTGGCCTGGAAAGGAACCAGCCGTCATGGACATGCCTAAAAGCTAAGGATGGAGGACAGTGAGGATGACAGTCCTTGTGCTGTCCTTCAGGGTGGAAGAATTTGTGTGGGAAGTGTTGTGCTTTGTTCTGCCTGGACGCCTGTCCCCCCCGCTGGCACCCTTGCACCTCTCTCCCTGGGATGCCACGGCAGTCCGCTGTTTCCAGTTTAGCGTTCTGCAGATGAAGCCTAGAAGGCATTTAAATTCTGAAATCAACTATGAAACAACTGAAACAACTATGGTGCAGGCAAGAGTCTTTCTTATTTCCTGAGATCCCCAAGATGGAAGCAAGGCTTGTATCTTGAGCTTGGAGTGTTCCTCAGGCTCTGAGCGTTCATCTACCCACAGCAGATACTTGAATCCCAGTGTATTCCTGCAGATAACAAAATCTTCACCGTGGCAAGCAGAAAAGCAACGAAATATTCCCAGCGTGCAGAGCACCTGGTACTCAAATCCCACATGAAAAAATGGGGTGTCCTACTGTATGCTCTGAAGCTTGATAATACCTGCTCTGTTTTAGGCGTGGGGAGAGGTAGGGAAGGAAAACACGTTTACCTGTGCCAAGTGTCCTGCCTGGGCCATCTTTTATTCACAGCTGGTTTAGTCTTGCAGGGTAGAAGGTGCTTTTCCAGGTAGATCTGTCACAGGACACCAAGAGCTGTATGCAGTGTCTTAAGTGGACTTTGGAACCGACTAGCAATGAATCCAGACCCTGAAACAGAGGTTGGGGACTGTTTTCTCATCCTGCTCTGCAGGTCCTCCCAACATACGTTATGGGGGCAGCGCGGCCTGAACTGCGCGGGGTGATGGTGCGTGCGTAATCGACCCCTGCTGGATCTTCGAGACATGCGAAGCAGCACGTAAAGGAAAGAAGGATGCAAGGCTCTTGGTGGCACCACTGAAGCATGGGGCTTCCACTATTTCAGGTAAATCTGTTCCTGCAGCATTAAGGACATTTCTTCAGCTTCTCACTAAATATTTTCCATTGCCTCTCTCTTGCAGGTGCCGTTTTGTTCTGAGGAAATATTAGCAGTGAGAAACATCAGTTACTCTTTGGAAGGTGGAACTGCTGAAAAGCGCTCTAATTATAGCAGAAAGGAACGTCTGATACTGATGTTTTTCAGTATGCAGTAACTGCAGTCAAACTTGGGATAAGACACTGCATAGGTATTACTTAGACTAAACGCCCTGTCTTTCCGTAGTCTGAATTCAATATAAATATTTCCTTTGTTTAGTTTTCATCCTAGATTTAGCCTGCCTGAGAAAAAGTATGTATATCTAGCAAACCTGTTGGCAAGGGAGCATTTAAAGTTCTGTTAGTAAGAGTTTGCTGTGTGCTTGAAACGAAGGGACACTGCTGGTTTGCTGTTTGACGGGATCCACATGGAGCATTTGTATCAGTATAAATATTGCTAATAAGAAGCTAATTAATATTTTCTCACTGAAATAACTATTTTTACAGCTATGCCCTTGGATTGAGTTATCGGTGTTTAAATGCCTGCATACCAAGAGAGTTAATGGGGCAGGGTCTGAGCGCCCTGGTTTGGTTTAACTGTATCCACACACAAAGATAGTGAAGGTGGGCACACACCGGTTTTCTTCCACCAAGATCCTGTAATCAGTATTTTTGTGAAAAGCATTCAAACACAATACGGTTGTGTTTTTCAAAGAGAGTATCATCCACTGGTAGACCAGTGGTACTGCTCGTCTTGGATGGCAGGGTATAGTTCTCACTGACATCTGTTCTGTGCTGCAGCCTCTGTCTCTGCTGCTTCCATCTTCTGTATCCATAAGGCACCACATGGAGTAGCACGTTCTTGTGGCAGCGTTTCTGGAAGTGCAGGGCTTGTAAAATGTTTTTCATCCCGACTTCCAGGAGAAACATGAAGAGAATGTCCTGTCTTGGATGGTGCTGTATTTCAGCTGGAATGAGAGAAAAGCAACCCCTACCATCATCTGCTCAGAAAATAAGGATCCCAAGGTAGAATGTATATCAGCTTCCTTGGGTAGTGCCTAGGACATTCGAAGTCAAGGAATGCCATTGTCTCGATAAACAGTAAGGAAAACTGGATTGTTACTCAGCTCCTAAATCTTCCCACCTTTCCTTGCTGCGTGTCTTGCCAAGCCTATTGGAGCTGCTTCCGCGGGGTCTGGTGAGCTCCACCCAGAGACTGAACAGAGAAGAGGAGTTTCAGCAGCCCAATAACCGATCTTTAATAGGGAGAACCTTTGCGGTTGCTGATTTGTGTTGCGCCTTCTGTCAGTAGATGGAAGGCAGGTGCAGGAAAAAAGAATATCCCCACCATAGAATACACTGCCTCACCTCACTGGTGAATGAATGCAATTGGTTTCAAGGAAATCACACTTTTGCATCTGCACTTGAACATGAAAAAGATGGCTTTGGTACTTGTTGCTGTAGTACAGCTGAGAACTTGTGATACTATCCCAAGCTTGATTTTGGCTTTATGAGTCTGAGGCTCAAATGTGTTAAATGGAGGGGCCAGAAAGGTTGAAAAGCCATTTGGAATGTTGATGGGTACCGCACACGTCGTAACGGGAAGAATGTTGCTAATTAGAAACAAATGCCAGCCTTCAGCATCAGCCAGTTGTGAGGAAAAGGGCCCGTCAGATCCAGGAGTCTGGGCCTTGTTGTGTTTGTTTTGAATTTGCCTGGGGACTGTTTCTCAGCGCTGATCGAAAGTGGTGTGCAGTTGTTCCGGAGGGGATTGAATGTAAAACCGTGGTAACGGATTGATCCTTGGAAGTGCAAGAGAGTGAGAAGATCGTTGGATCATAGTTAAATTGTAATCGTGCAGCCAAGTTAGAGCAAGCCAAGAAGCTGCTTTTCCACTCTAATCTGTTGAGATGACCTGCTCTACTTTGCACTGAGATGGGCTAGGAATCTTCAGGCAGAGAGATGGTAGCTTTTGAGGTACTTGAACTTGAGTGGAGGAGAACATCTGACTGCCTTTTTTGTTCCTGGTTGAGGGCTGTGATGGATGACCGTTTGTCTTTCTGTGTTTTTTTCACTTTGGGAATGCCTTTTAGCAAACGGTGACCCGTGAACTTTTCCTGACAGGATAACCTTTTAAATAGGATTTTCCCTCAAGGTTTTGAAAGGCTGAACTGGATTTGAGAGGTCTAATGGAGGTACCAGAGTACCGAAGTCCAATGTTTTTTTTTCAGCACCTGAGTTTCAACAGACAAATGACCCCTGTACCAATGGGTGTTGCTGACAGAGGTTTTTCAAACGTGATGTGTGTAAGGACAAGAGGCCCTTTAAGAGTCTGAAACATTATTGTTCAAAACAGTAGTTGCAGGACAGGTTACTTGGAGCAGACTGTTAGAAGGATTCAGAGATAATTTTCTCTCCGTGGAAATTCCTTTCACGATCTTAGTTTTATCACTGTTGATGAAAAGCCTTGCCATGAGGGAGGGGCTTTCGTAACATTCTTAGTTAATATAGCTGACACAGGGGAAAAAATAGTCATAAAGGTGTTTTTTGAGCTCAAGGTGGTGAATTAATAAGTTAGTCGCCACCTCATGGGTCCTTTCGTACTCAACACCTGCAGAAAGCACAAGTGGCCACAAAAAGAAGAGCTGTGTTCCAGTCTGATCCCGGTTGGAAGAAAGCTGAGATGCAGGAATCCAGTTTTGAAAAATGGACATCATTGCCCTTAAGGGCTCAAATTAAAACTGAGGCCCTTTTTGTTCTGCATGCCTGGCATAAGCAGATGGAAATCATATTGACCATAACTACAGATTTCAATAAGTCAGGAAACATATTTTCTTAAGGAAGTGAGAGTCAGAGGGACTGCACTGTAAAAATGCCGTGTGGTCTAACCTGGGGCAGCTAATCGTGTACTCTAATGGCAGCTGCTGCAGGCAGATAAAATTCTCTTCCGTATGAATTTCTGAAGTGTTAAATTGGGAAGCGAAAAAGAAATGTGGAACTTGAACTTTCTTTATGGCTGAGAACTTGAGCCCTTTTTGTCTAGAAAATAGTCAAATGATAAAATGTAATAGGGAAAGTCAGTTGCTTAGAAATGTATCTAATAAAATACGAATAGTGGTAGTACTCTAGCACATGATTTCTGCTTTGAGGAAGAGTTTGAAATTGAAGTTGGCAAAGAAGAACTTTTTAGAGGTTTCAGATCAGTGTAACCTAAACCTTGTCTTTTATCTCGTGGATACAACTAGAGGGATTTATCTCTTTGACTGCTCCTATTCTTTGTGCGTTTTGTTTAAGTCTAGCTGGCCAGTCTGTATAGTCAAACAAGATTATATTTTCTTTTAAAGGTTCTGTAAGGCAAAGGAACTTAAAACTCAAGACAGCTTCTGAGGATGTTTTAATCTATGCCTAAACATGACACTATTATTCAAACTTAAGAATCGTTCTTGGTTCAAATTCTGATTAAATCTGCCTACAACACCATCCTTCCCATGAGTTCCATGTCATACCCTTGTGTTGAGTTTTTTTCAAAAAGCAAGCCTTCTTTCAACACTTTAAAAAAAAAAAAAATCTCTCTTGCTATTCAGTGTTCAAGCCAGGAACTGTGTTTTTTACCTTTTCTGTATATGTCCATGTGGTTTGCATTATTTGCTAATTAAAACACTACATACTTTTGATGCTCAGCTGTTTGAAAATATTTCTGTTCTTATTTCTAGGAATTTCTTTAATACATTGCCAGAATTACAGTTGAGTCATTAGGTCCTTATCAGCTTTCATAAATGGAGAAGATGCAGCTCTGTCAAAAGGAAAACAGCGAGGGACTGGAACCGGGTCAGTTGATTCCAAAGTGGTGCCATTTGCAAAGAAGCAGCGCTGATTTTTCAGCTGTAATCGCTGTGCAGTTCATGTTTTTTATTTAGTGACTGCCTGTATAAGTGCTTGCTCCAGAGAGCGCAGCTAATAATTCTGTTTTATTTTACAAAGTAAACAACCTCAGATTAATGGGATAATAAAAGTTTTGCTATGCTTGCTTTTTTCCACTTTATGTGCTATTACTGGAAGGCCGAGAGATAAGCTTTGTTTGGAGATATTTAGAATAAATGGTTTCGGCAATAAGTCCCCAGAGATTGACTATTCACATGACTGCAGTTTTTACAAAATATACAGTGACCTTTTCCCCTTCAGATGCCGATTATCTCGAATGAACTAATTGTAGCAATCAGGAGAAAATAGGAGCAGCGATGCTGTAAAATGCTTTAATGCAGCATACCTGCTTATTAATAGCTCGTCCTGCAGGTACTTCTGTTTCTCTTCACTACAGCGTGGCGATGTTGACATGAGCTCGTCAAACGGGAACAGAACGTAGTTGACAGACTGCGAGAGCTTGGAGCTTTGGCGTGTTTTCTTTTCCAATGCAGCCAACCCCCTTAAGGAATGGAACTGAAATAAGAACAGTCTGGCTCGGCAGTAAGTATATATCATGTTATTTGCTGTCACAAGCTATTTGCTCTTGTGACAAATCAAAGATTGGTTTGGAGGTCTCTGTGGAAAATCAGGCTGAAGTCCGGGAGGTGCTGAAATGCACAAGTGAGGACTTGACCACAAAATATTCTTTTAAATGTCCTAAAGATAGGGAAAACTAATTTTGCTCCTCTGGCCGAATGAAATTTGGTGCTTTGGGCTTTTACAATATTTCTTCACCAAGTTCTGTGAGGTGAGATGATGTTCGTGTGGTGTTAAATAACGCAGAACGCAGATTTGAGGTGCAGACCTGAGCAAAGGAGCTGTTGTGTTACTGTGCTGGCATTATAATGGCTGTCAGCATCCCTGGGTTTGTACTGGTTTCTATTTGGGTGAGCATCACTATGACCTGTTACGGGCCTGTAGTCAAACAGCATTTTCTGGTCTCTGGTCTGAAAGCTTTGTGGTCTCCTCTCAAAAAAATACATTTTTTTTTATTATTTTTTTACCATTCACTCATTTTCTGACCTGAAAATGGAGGCAGATTGCCCAAATGGCTATGGAGCTTCACGAACAGTTACTGCATGCCCTTTGATACGTACCTCTTAGGCCACAGAAGATGCTATATAATCTAACTCAGTTTCACGTGCAGTGAAAGAGGACAGTGACGTGAAGGTGCATTAACTTCAACTTTTTCCCCCATATACGACTGCAGAGACTTTCTTTAGCTGAAGTGGTGCACGGTAATTGAGATGAGAGCCAAATCCAAAGTTTTTTCCAAAAAGATCTTAGCCAAGTCTGTTGATTTTTGTGCTTCACTTCACTAAATTCATTCTTCCAGAGACTCTGAAATCTTGAACCTGCTGACGCCAGCAGGATTTTGTGTCTGATTTCACTGGGATAAAGATTGAATTCTCCCTTGCCTCCTTTCATCCTAATCAGCCAGGTTGAAGCCCGAGCATTTGCTGCTCCCTTGGGTGGTAGTCCTCTGTGGAACGCGCTGGTCGTCTAAGCGGTAGCACTGGGATGCTGCATTGGGCGCTGAGCGATGAGGACACGTCTCCAGACTTTGATACTGGTGACATGCTGAGAATGGCAGATGGTGAATGAAGTTTTCGGTCAACTGCACAGTACTATATGTGCTAATTTACCTAGAACATTGGCTTTAATTTCTGCTACCTTACTGTATGAAGTGGTCTTTTATGTTACTGTTGAGTAGTTTTGCAGAGTTAATTTTGTATTATTTAAAGTCATTTGAGACAGAAGAAGTAGAAACAGAATCACTGGACGGTAATTTTCAGAAGAGAGGGTTTTACAAGTCAGTAAGTGATTGCGGGTCTCAAAGATGTTGCATGGTCACTGCGAGCTATATTTTCCAGTGGAAATTAAATCTGTTCAAACAGTTTGAAAACCCTGAGAAAAGACCATTGTGCCTAAAAAGTAAGTGGAGTTGGACTATTGAACAGGTATGCGACCGTAACAGACATTAGGCTAACGTCTGTTGGCTGTTGTTTTTGAACATGTATTGAGCTTGTAATTGTCTCACTTGCTTGATCAAAGAAACGAATGAGGAATTAAGCCTGCATTTCTTGTGTTTCATAAAGGTTTAGATCTCTACAGGTGATGATAATAACATGAACAGGAATAATATCCCAACTGCTGGTCAGTATAACACAGTTGGACGTAAAGGGAAGGGAGGATCATCTGGAGAGCAGCATCTAGGGCAGAAGATTGATATTTGAAATGCTAACAGGGGCGAGGAGCCAGCATTCTGCTAAGAGTGAATGTTTGCTTCGGAGATTAGTACTGCCGTTACTAACACATCTTTGGATTTTAATACTTACTGGTACTAAAAAGCCCTCCAGGAAGAAACTGAGCTAATATTTGGCAAACAGGATGAGTATAGCATCTGAAGCTCTCGAATGATGCAAAGATTGTTTCTTTTTTTCATACTTTTGATTATACTATGATTTGGAAGAGTACAGAGAAAAGAACCATATCTCGTGTTGTAGCAGTATAATGACTGCCAAATATATTGAAATGATTTAGCAACAAACACTTATTTTTCTCCATAACGTAAGGTTTATGGCTAAGCATTCCAGCATTCTTGGTAGAATCCTTACTGTTTCTATCTATATATTTCTGTTTTATGGAAGGAAGTTGGGCAAATAAACTCTCATCATCATGGCGTGTTCAAAGTTTAGAATATCCTTCACGTTGCAAAAGAAATGCTCAGAGAGGTCAACTATATTGGCTTTGTCTTAAGTTTATCACAGATTAAAACGCTGTAGCTTATTTTAGAAAAGCTTTTTCATTTGTTTTGGGAACTCTATTCTTCAGATGTTCTCTGTAGGAATTAAGATACTCTATTTTCCAGGTGTGAATACTTGTAGAGCGTAACCCTAATGCAGCTTTATACAAGCAGTAAATAAAGCTGTGCTTGCTTGACAAAGTGCTAGCAAATCAGGAATTCTGCTTTCTTCCTATCCCGCTTTGCTCTGCTCTTAGATACAGGTCTAAGAAGTAAAGACAGTTCAAGACTCCTAACGGCTGAGTCTCACAGCGTGATGTGATATATGTCGTGTTGGGAAGAAACGTACGCGCCAACACACAGTAGTTGTGTGTGTGTGTATAGTCAGCATTTCCTTGGAAATATTTCTTGAGTACTATTTCACAGGCAGTTGGTGTTGCTGCAAGAGACAATAAATATGCTAATAACATCGAAGAGGGAACTGCATGCTCAGGAGCTGCCTGTGTAATTTATCCCTGCTACTGTTTTCTAACATAAGGCTTCAAATTGGCTACACATGTTCAGTCATCCACCCTCCAGTTATTGGAGTGTATGTAGGAAGGCTGCTTAACCCTTCCTCGCACCCTTCTGATGTACTACTCACACCGTGAAGGTAACTGTTCACATGGATGAAAACAAAAGGCCAAGAAATTAGCTTTTGCATTCACTATTAAAAAGCCTATGCCGAGGGCCTGATTCTGGTGCCATAAAAGCTTTGTGTAAGGGAACTATAAACAAAACTCATGAAGGATCTTTGAAATGCAAGTTTTATTTATGGTTTTTGTGCTCCGTCACACCATGAGGACAGCCATAAGGCAGGTTTTCCTATTTCATGTCAGAGGAGTCCTCTGAACCCTGGAAACAGCATCTGACTCCAAAGAGCTGTTTTCTTAAGTACGGATGACAGTTTTGCTCTAAGGAATTTAGTCGGGGAACTCCATTAATGCTATGTGTGACATGAATTCACCTCCTGAGACAGGTAACTATCACCCTATATTGGTGCATCTGTATGAATGCAAAATGATTTTATAATGTATTAACGTATGTAGCTTAATCTTGCCACAAGAGGCAACATAACTGGCAAAAACTGGATTTAATGCCAGGGAGACTTCTTCGCTGGACTGAAGCAAACATTTGAACTTGCATCGCTCAAATCACTCTTGACATGGTGCTGCTTTTCTGTGTCACATCGCACTTAAATATAGTTTCAGCCAGGGTTTAATCCAGGTTATGGTACTTTGGGTATTAAAAACGTGAACGTTTGAACTGAAGCAATGTATGCTTCATAACCAGATACCTTTTCCAGTTAATTCTAGGGATATGCCCATCCATACTTGAGTGTTTCCCCAAAAGCACGCCACCCAAGATCCCAACAGAAAGGTGGCTCCTTTTCACGGCTGAAGGTTAAGGTCCTTCCATAAATTGTGAAAAAGTGATTTAGACCAAAATAAGAGATCCTGCAATAGAAATGGAAGAATACTCCCACAATAATTCCAATTTAAACTGTGTTGGTTAAAAACATGCGCATAAATGAGACTTAAAGCAATTCTACACAAACTACTTAGGCCAGACGTAAAGCACCCCTCACCCACTGCCATAAATTGTTTCTCTGGCTGATAAAATCTTCTTATATAGAAAGTATCAAGTGAAGTGTCAGTGAGACCACATATGCCTGCAAACATGATGTGCCTATAGTTAATTATTTCTGGATTGTGGTGTCAATAGAAGAATGAGTTTATGAATACAGGCCCAGAGCGGCGGGTAGCAGAACGTGGCATCTCTTCCTTATCGCGTATTTCGTTCATCCGCCTCTTCCTCCAGATAAAATGTCATCCTCTTGATCTAAATATCATCTGACTTGTGCTCTGTTCTGTTCCTCGGGCAAATGAAGTTGTTGGAAGGAACACCTAGGGGTTTGTGGCTCATGTTCCTTCTAATGGTGGTGTTCCCTAGAGCAGAGGCATAAAGAAATGTCTTGCCCAAACTCATCTTTAAACTCCCTTACGCCCACAGGACGCTACCTCTGGCTACGGTATCTCTCGGTCAGGCGTGGGGCAGAGACAGCAGGAAAAACTGAAGACTGTGGCTGTTCCCAGGCCCGTTTCTGGTCAGAGAAGCATCCATGAGCGTGCTTGGATGTTTGTTAGTGATAGTGGCTGCCTGGCTCAGTTAAGCGTTTTAGCCCATAGACAAATATATACTTTTACACGGCTCCTAGTGCTTGTTGGAGTTGCTCTCTGCCTTGCTAAACGAGGAGACACCACCTTGACTCTCTCTCTCGAATGGGACACCCTCCAACAGTTCTTTGAACGAAATGTATTTTGATACAATCGTTCACCAAAAAAAGCAGATAAAGAGGAGATGCTAATAGGAATAAAAGATTCAGCAGTTATTTTTTTTTGCTGTGGTGGTTAGAAGCTGCTCCTGTCTTGAAAATCCGTGCAGATTTTAATGTGAGGCTTGGCCATCGTTCAGTTTTTGTATGTTTACGATTGATCCAGGTACAGGTCGTTTTCGGTGGTGCTTGGTTTTTTTTAAAAGAAAGAATAGTATTCACTCAAGACAACATTAAATTGGTATAAAGCTTCCTTAGATTCGTACAGCTCTTTACTTTTCCCAGACTCGCTCAAGGTATTTTGGCAAAAGGTCAGTATTATATCATTTCCACTCTGTCTCCATTCTGGCTGTCTGCAGGTTTGCTGATAAAATAGCAGCCTGGAGGTTAAACGGTGAAACTTCTGTGTCTGAGGCTGTGACTCTGGTGTGTCATAAAAGAAGCGGAGGCGATTCTGTTGGTATAAAAATACCCTTCTCAGCTGAACCTACGCTTGTTTTGCTTCCACTGTACAACTTAAAGGAAAGGAAGAGGTGATCTTCAAATCACAGTATATCTAATACCTACAAATATTTTGATTATTTTAATTTGTTCTTTAATAGACTATATGTTGATATATATCTTACTCAAGACCTGAAGAGGAAATGTGGCCGAAGGATATGCATATATTTGCTGAAAACTGTTAAAATCTCCTTGCTTTGCAGAGCTGAGTATTTAAATTACAGACCTGAAGTTGTGCAGTTTTCTCCATCCCTGTGTGTATATCTGTTATGATGCAGTGTTAAATGAGCACAGACTGTTTTATTCTTGGCAGTTCTGCCTCGGTGCACAGGATAATTGATGTTTGGGCATTCACGTACTGCACGAGGCTCTTGGACACACTATAGTGAATGAAGTTGAAATGAAGCTGGCGACCGGGTCAGGACATCAGAGAGCAGAAAGGGTGGTTTTGTGCTGAAGGTGACCGAATGCTCCCTGGCTTTGGTATTTTTTCTGTGGGCAGTTCAGAAGATAGTACAGGAATCTGTCAAGGAAGATTGAGCATATCTGTGCAGCACACTGATAACACGTGGTTCAGGACCTCCTGTAAAGGAAGAGGTTTGGCATGTATTTATGTTCCAAAGGCTCTCCGAACTCCGCGTAATGAACTCTGTTACGCTGACGGGTATGGTATTTGTTCTCTTGACTGTTCCTGAGCTGTTTCTGTATCTCCGTATGTTGCTTTATTAGATAATATTATTGCTTTGTATGGAGAGAAGGAACACTAATAACGGGCAAGCCTTAGAAACATGGGGTGTATCAGCACACTCATGCATGCTGATACCCAAATTGGGGTCACAGAATGGCTTTTCCCGTGCTCTCTGACGTGCTGCAGGAGCAATAGGTTGTTTAGCAGTAATCTGGACTGCGTTCCATACTTGTCTAGAATTGCTCCCACAGACACCATCAGCTTTAGGTAAATTTTGACTCAGAGTTGTGGACTTCATAGCATTTACGTGTGTTTTAGGAGTCATACGCATAAGTGAATTCATAGTATTTGGACAAATGCAGTGCTTCCGTGTGTCAAGTGTATCTGTCTTCAGTGGTACCTATTGCTGATGCTTCTGTTGCCTATGGAGACAGCAGCGCCCGCTTTTGTTTGCGCCAAAGTTCTCCAGTTTCTTTTTCCTGCCTTTTCAAACTCTGTTCAGAATCCGTTAGACTGCTATGCATGGTGAGATCTTTGTCAAGAGGAAGAAGGACCTATGGATCCTTATTGCTAGGCAAAGTAGTAGAACGTTTCGTTGGCCAGCTGTGAGACAGCTTGGGAGGAGTCAGCGTGGTATATTCCACTTCTAATATCTAGCTACTGGCAACGGCTCGCCACGAGTTTATTGGACTCGTTTAGACCCGAACAGGAAATGCTAACTTGCCATTTTCAGTCTTGGAGTTTCCTTTGTGCTGCGGAGAGAAAAATCTGATGCACTCGGCTCAATGTTGTATTTGCTATGGGAATTTGCTTTGGCTAATGCAGTTTTTAAGACCTGTTGGTTCATTCGGAGGTCAAGGAACATTTATGTAAGAGGGACTCTTCAATAGCATTCCTTTAACTTGGCAAGTTGAAAAAGCACAGTGCCAATTTTTCTCCTCTTTTGAGTATTAAATTTTTGCATGCATCCCTTTGACTTCCAACCAAACAGTGAAACTGCTTTTAAAATCTGAAGATAGCATCACGTAAAGGCAAAGAAGCGTGCATTATGAATTAGTTTCCATCGATTATCTTTTTTCCCTACCTCCCTATTAATGAGGGTTAACCCAAATCCCAGCACACTTATCTGTGAGTCCTCAGCTAAAATGGCATACAAAGGAAAGGTTTGTCTAAGCTTGCTGAAGTCCAGCTATCAGCTGTTATGATTTTCCAGGCATCCAAACATTCTGGAGATACCAGATGTGAGGGAAGGCCCCGTATTCTACATGTGTAGCTGCTTTTCTTCCCTGAAGAATCCATAGTATTTTGGCGTTTTCTCTTATTTCCTCTCCCACTTGCCATCTCTACGAATGCTCAAAGCATTTGCCTTCTCTGAAGTCCATAAAATGCCCCACTCTTTGGTAAAGTCCAGATTAAAAGCATCAGGGCAGGAAACATTAGAACTGCTTGCTTTCCTTAGAAGTGCAGCCAGACTCTTCTGTCGCCTGCGGCGGAGTGGGTGGAAGGGGGATTTACCTGAGCTGCCTCACCTGACCTCACGCTAAGGGAGAAAGCTAATGTCCCTCCACAGAATCGTCTTAGACTTTTAAATGCGCTTCCTCCCGCCTCCATATGCAGTTATTTCATATTGTGTGCACAGAATTCACGTTTGGGTTATGTACAGCTGAAGGAGGAGGGCAAAGCGGGACACGCTGGGGAGAAGCGGGATGAGATCCCCAACCCCCCTCATGAGCTGCTACCAGAAGGATTTCAGATCCCGTAGAAGCACTTGAAGGAGAACGACTTTAAATTTTCTTTTCCTCCTTTTTTATTATTTCCCTTAAGACAGAATAATATTGGTTGTTTTTCATCCTATTGTCTTGACATACCTTGTGCTCTGCAAATGTGATTTTTTTTTTTTTTTTTTTAAAAAAAAGTGTGTGTTTGCTTATGGAATGATATGCTTGGTGTACGATTGCTTTTCTTTTAACCCTGGGGTTTAAACAATAGTAACCCAGTTGCTGTATGCAAACACCTACTTGGAACACCTAGCTGGTGTTGCAGACACAGCCAGAAATCTCACCGGCGTATCTTACTGCCAGGATTAGCCTGTGTTACCTGGCCCGAAACCCCGAAGCGCAGCCGTGCCGCAATCCGTGATTCCAGCCTTCGGCTGAGCCCATGCGGTTAAAGAAAAGGAGCCGGATGGGGCTCTTGGGCTCCGAGGTGAGATGTCACTCTAGATGTCACAGCTTGGTTTGCATCCCCGCAGTCTGTAGCTAAGCTCTTCTTCCCCAGAAGAGACTGGTTGTGTCAAAACTGCCTTGTTAGGAGGGGTTTCCTGCATCGTGCTGGGTCGTTATTTGGTGGAGTGGTAGCTGACATGGGCAGAAGTTGTGCCAGGGAGTGAGAGAGCGCCAGGACGAATGATCACGTGCCAGTGTTTGTGTGAGAGCCTTGTCCCTCTTTTACTTAGAAGAGGGGACAGGAGCCTGTCAGTTCAGTGGAACTATAACATAGAGTGGCATGTCTTTTGTCTGCTTATATGGTCTCCTTCTTGCATTGCCACCACTTGAGCTCTTGGGCACGAGCAACACGATCATGTGCTACCGGAGATACTGGATCACAGTATGTAATAACGGTGGTGTTTGCTCCAGTTCTCCCCTATTGCTTTAGTTTTCAGATGTTCTCCCATTTTCTGGAGTACAGAAATATCTGTGCAACTGAAGTGCTGCTTTAATGATTTCTCTCTGCTGCTGAAAATACATGTATTCATGGCTTGCTAAGTCATCCCTCCCTATGAAGGATGCAATAAAACTATGTTGTCTCTTCTAGTCATGTAAGTACATCTCAGCGTGGGTCAATTTTAAATTGCAGTTTTTATTTCTCATCGTGTAACTTTTCATCTATTAAGGATGTAAACACTTTTCTGATTATCACGAAATTATTTTCTTTACCTCATGCCTCTAATTTAGAGCAAAGTTTCCAAGCCATTCCAAGCAATTTTCTAACCTCTGCTAGAACGTTTAGCAAATGTAGTCTACAGAAGCCATAAAAGCTCAGCCAGAAAAGATATTTTCATCCTTCCACAGCACAGTGTTTTAACCACTCTCCAGAAAGAACACAGCAACAAATCTTGTTGCGAGGAGGTAAAACTATCCTGGTCAAACAGACAGCCAAAGTTTTACCTTTCTGTCTAGCTCATGTTTCTTCAGGAACAATTATTTAAAGTACTGACATTTCACTGTGAAGAGGACTCTTTGAAGTTTTGTGATTCACAGGTCTTTGTAAAACAGATTAATATCTTGGGAAGAAGCTGTGGCAGCTAATAAGGAAAGAGAAACTTGGAAAGGGATTTTTAGTCAGTATATTTCTCTGACTTCAGCAGTGCAAAGAATCTGCCTGACTATTAGACTTAGAGATTATATTAAAAAAAATCTATGGCCAGAGGAGGGGCAAAAAAAGGAAGGAGGAAGATGATAAAAGTTGGAAACAAGGAACAGCAGTTTCATGTGTTTTGAAAAGGGAGCAAATAGATCATGAGTAGATACAAGGTGCTCTGTATTTCTTCTTATATATGATGATGTCAAGTTTAAACCACTTACATATCTCAAAATTATATAGAATACGGTTTGAAATTTAGAATAAAATTCAGTACCTAGTCGAGATTTTTATTAAGCTTCAATTAGAGTTAATTTCAGAATACAAATTTGACTGCAGCTTGAGGAGGTTTGAAGGCCTAATGCATTTTACCCACTGAGTTTCAGAAGGATTTTGATAGAACCCAAGTTTTGAAAAATTCAGCTTAAGCCTTTGAGTTGACTTTCGTAGCCCCTACCCCCCCACCCCCCCTAAAAAAAAAGTGGTTTTGAGAAGTAAGGCCCTTTGTAGCGAAAACGCGCCTTATGAAAACCTCTGTTTCCACACCACAGTAATAACTGGTTTGAGATTAGCTAAATCCACTAAACACTGGCTTTAAAGGTGGGAGGTGGAGCAATGTAAATTTGAGTGGTGTTCACCATGACATGTGTGAAAGAATAGTCTACCCAAGTTAACGTGGTGTGTATAAAGTGGCCGGCACAGCACGCTCGTGGTGGCCACAGAGGTGGTGCTGTCCTTCATCAAAATGACTGAAATGAGTTCTCTCTCTGGGGCTGAGACAATGAAATGAGCAGACATATTTAAAAGGGCTGGCGTTAAGTGTCCAAACAGCCAGAGCGATTAGAAGAACTTGCTCTTCTCCCGGAGTATTGCAGCCCAGAGATACTGGTCTTGTGTTTTGGCACAGGAGGGAGAGAACATGTACGGGACGGTGTTGATTCGGTAAGTAACAGCGAAACAAGAGCAAACAAGAAAGGAGACCTGGAGTTTTAAGTTTGATCTCTGTTTGTGCTTATGGAATGGCGGTCTTGAGCACTGTACTGGAAGCTTTTTGGAAAGTTTTTTTTTTGTGGAATGCTGCTAAGCAGAATTATTTGGAAAGGCAGCATGAAGCAGTGTTTTGAAATCATTGCTGTCCTCGCTCAAGACAGCCGGTCGTTGACGCTGATGTTTAAGGTGAGAGAGAACCAAGGATGGCATACAGCAGTGTGGCTGTATCATGAATGGAACAATACCAATTAACATCAGCCTAAGGCTTAACACAGTATCTGAAATAACCTGGGAAGTGGGAGAGAGAGAATTCTTCTTTCCGCACTGGGGACCTGGCTTGATTGCTGGAGCTGGCTCTCCACACTCTTGCCAAAGACAGCAGATGATTTTTAATGACCACACCTATTTAGGATTGTTATTTTATGTCTCATTCAATAAAGGATAGAATAAATGTTCTGTTTCAGAAAAATACAACAGGCATGGTAAATGCTTCCAAAACTAACAATTTTTTAGAAAAACAACTGTGTTCTGGCGAGTAGCAGACTCAAGCTCTTCGTTAGTCTAATGCTTGCATAATGTGACCGCTGTTCATTTCGTTAGTATTTATTGTGCCAATTCGAGTTGTAAAATGTATACCATCATCATCTTCTGTTTGTTGGGTTGTTTTTTTTTTTTTAATATTTTTTGTATGGCCTTACATTCCATTAAAAACTCCATAGTTTTGTAGGGTGACTCTGGAGGGTGGTCCTGGTTAGTCGCTGAAATCAAAGCGTGCATCAGCCTTAGCTCCCTCCGGGCGCGCTCCGGGGCAAGGCCGTTATCTTCTCCAGAGCGGTGGTACCTCACCTCACCTCGCACTGCCACGGTTGCTCCTGCTGCTGCCACCCACCCTTTCATAGGGTGCCCTTGTGTGGGCGCTTAGGCAAAGGCTATCCCCATTGCTACTCTAGAAGATGCTACGAGAGGTCCCAGAGTTGAGGGGGTGTCAGTACTCTTCCAGTAGTAAGTCCAGAGCCAGTGGACTTGATCTTGCTGCGTATTACTTTTTGATTCGTTTATTCATTCATGATGCGTATGCTGAACTAGCAACTCACAAGGAAACACAGATAGTAGAATTGAAGCAGCTGGTTCGCTTCCCTCCAAACCAGAAAGCTTCGGTTTTGGGCAACTGTAATAGAAGCCAAAGCAGCAAAGAGCAGTAGACGTGAAAAAGGCTGGTGCGTGTGCTACTTCCACTTCACAGCCAAGTAGATGAGAACTAGGCTGTTGCTTAGGAGCTCTTCTCTGCTTCTTCCACTTGCTTTTCTGTGTTTTATAAATTGTGCAGAACTAGCAAATAGACTGTCTGAAGCAGTGGTGTATTTTTAAAAAAAACAGGCTGCTCAAAAAGCATCAGTTTGCTTAGGGACTTACATGATTTTGCCTGAAGAACCCCTGGTAATCAATACAATTATCATATGTAAACAGCAAGTTTTATGCAGTGTTTCTCCAGTATATATTATTGCGTTATTAAAAGTTTGGGTTTAGATTTGTTGAATTTACACAATTGTTGTACCAAAACTTGTAACAGGGAGGCTTCTGGAGAGGTTTCCAGCGTTTGTTCCAGAATTGCGCTAACATTCCTAATCCTAGAGAGAGCCTGGATTCAAACTGGCACACACGGCGTTAATGGAAGCGTTCTTGATTTTTGAGGGTTTTGGGGATTTTTTGTGAAAGGGTTTCTGCTTTGGAATAGTCGTCTTTATTTGCAGGCATGTGTGGTTAGAGGCTTCTTGGTGTCCTCACAAGAGCAGCCTCAAAACCGGCCAACTGGCTGATTTAGAGCCGACGGTATTATTGCTGTCCCCAGACTCCAGCCAGCATCATGAAACCACAAGAATCAAACAAACAATAGGATTTGTTTGGTAAAAAAGATTTTTCCTAACCCTGAAAGATGTCTTTTGTTGTACTTCAGAGAATGGGGAGGGAGGAGGATTCCACTGCTTTGAGTCCGGTCTCGAGGGACCACATGAACGTTTGTCTTTTGTCCTGTGAAGGAGGATGGCGAAGTGTTTCTGACAAGGCAGGCTCAGTTGTTCGGGACAGCTTTACACACTGCTGCGTACAACGCCCAAAAGTAGTTTTCGTAAGCGGCTCAGAGTTGGTAGCCAAGACGTTCCCGACTACCTGGGGAAGGAGCTGCGAGGCTGGCGGGGAGCCCCCGTCTCAAAGCTGCGTGTAGGAACTCGAGGTTCAGCTAAAGCCCAGCGGCGCTCATTTGTGGTGATGAAGTTGAGTGCATAAGCAGTGTGGTGTGACTTCATCTCTTCGTCCTCTGAAGCAAGTTTCGGCATGTCCTGTACTCATCTAGCACACTGGTGAAAAGTTAACATGATGTCTTTCCCAGTGTTGTATACATTTCGTAGTCTACTGTAGACAATGTAACCCAGAACTGCTTGGAGGTTTCCAAAGCTACTAGGATATCCTAGTAGAGTTTTGGGTTACATGACATGATTTGAATACTTCCCAAGCATTTTTCTGAAAAGAGTTTTTCAGATAAAACAGAAGTAAGGAGTTACTGATTTTGTGTTAAGTAAAAGAAAATCGTTTTCCCGGAAACGAATGCAGTTTGAAAACAGTCCCATTTTATACAAAATTAAAAGCAAAGATTATTAGGACAAAATCGAACCAGAGCCTTAATGAACCGTAGTTTTAGTACAGTTAAAGAAACGTATCATATGGAGTTCTCATTGCAACTAAACATCCAAGAAGAATTTAAGCAGCTGAAAGCAAAATGAAAGTTTTAGTGTTTGGCTTCAGTTTCGTCTTTTTAAAGCTTCTAATTGCTCCTTTCAGTTGTCTAAAACTCATGGAACATGAAGGAAATAGGTGACAATTAGCAATAATGTCAGTGAGATGTTGCTTAAGAGAGTCAGCCTTGCCAGAGCCTTTCCTATCTTAAAAATGGGGAATTGAAATTTTAAAAGCATTTCTGTTAAATGTTAGGAAACAAGGGCTGCAGTTGATTTCCTTATTATCGAGTGCAGATGAGCCGTCGGGAGACTGTCAGATAGATGCTTTTCGTTTACTACCAGGGTGACTTTTCCCGTGTAGACAGTTAAGCTGTTAACAGTTTCACTGCCGTATCAGACATTGAGTAGAGTCTTGCAGGCGTTAAGTCATGCGAAGTCTGAAGATCTTACAACCTAAAATACTTTAAAATAATGGTCAAACATTGAAAACAAATCTTTGAAAGTTGTAGAGGAAAAGTCATTGGCAAGGCCTGCTCTCTGTCTTATAAAAAACTTTAAAATTTAAATGTACCAATAAAATCTTTAGAAAATGAAAAGAAGGAAAGGAAAGATTGGCATAGGAGTCTGGTGTGGAACCAGCATTTCTTGGCTGTGTACACATTCTTTCAAAGAAACATTTGGAAAAGTTCTTTGCAGCATTTTTATTGTGTTTTTCTTCATCAGTTTCATTGCCAAAATCATTTAATGTTGCCTGAATACTTGCGCGCTCTCATTCTCTTTAAGCTCATTGACATGAGCATCTCGTCTCAAAAGAAAGGCAAGTTTTATCTGTTAGACAATTCAGGCTCTTTATGCGGAGCATTATGGCAGCAACTGTAACGCGCTGTAGCCCAGACGGGTTTCTGAAGGCTCCACATCCTGTGGCTCAGGAATCTTTTTACTGCTTGGCCGTGGCCAACGGAGACGGCTGTTCCCTGGTGAGGCGCTGGCGGTTACTGAGGGTGGCAGAAGAGATCCTGACTTTGAGATACCCCAGGAGCTACACAATATAGTAAACCCACTTAAAGATCAGTGCTTCAGGTGTTTAGCGTTTCGTACGGCACCAAACTCAGTAATAATTTGGAATTTCTGTTGAGCGATGGTATATTATTTGAGTTGCATTGGGAGAACAGATAATTGTCCATACGGCCTAATATCTGGATGCTTGAAAGCAAGGTATTAATCTTCCTTTCCTTGATATACTGTTAATTACCTAACACTATAGCTCTGGTGGGGTTGGAGCAGAGGGGATTTCTTTCTGATCCCAGCTGGTGATCAGCTTATGCCGTGGTGATAAGGATCGATAGCCCCAATAATTCTTGCATAAGCTAACAGCAGTTGATATTTATTCCTTTTCATAATGGAAATTATATTTATGTTTTGCAGACAACAACCAGATGAAGATCTTGCAAATATTCCAGCAGCTTTTTGAGATTTGATACCTAGTTTGTCTCAGTAGTCTAATTCACTCTTCTGCAAGTCCTGTAAATTTGCCTAAACCACAGCTGAACTGATCCTCTCGTGTAACAGTAAGTTCTGAATCTTTTCATCCAGAATGAATAAAGTCCTATTATGTCTAACAAGATTGACCCCAATCCTCCCACACATGATACAGAGCGCTCCATCTGTACAAATTTCAGGAAGTAATACTGCTTTTCACTCTGAAAAGTCTCTAATTTTCTGAGCGTACCCAGCTCTGAAATTTTTGTTGATAACGCGAGCAGCCACCATGGGCACAAATGCTTCTTTTACCTGCTGGCTCAGTTCGTGAAGGACGCAGAAGAGTTGTGGTCGCCCTTTGCTGGTCTATGAGACTCCAGGTGTTTTTTATAGGTGTCTTCCATTGGTAGTTGGGGTTGAACGCTGTGATTTTTTAAGGCTGAGATTTCTTTACAGAAGCAAGCTCTTGATCGCCCCTTCTAATTTACTGATGCTCTCACTTCCTCCTGTTTTTTGGATTCATTCCAATATAGTCTTAGCAGCAGCTGTGACCAAATGTATATCTTCGCTAAGCTCATTTTGTAAATCATTTGTGCCGTATCCCTTTTTGAATCCTGAAATGACATTCTGATCGCAGTTGCCTGCTCCGGATTAATAGGCAGTATGTCTGGAGATGGAGTTTTCTTGTGCTGGGATGTGAATGAACAACGGGAATTTAGTTCTGTCTCATTTGTGCTGTCTGCCTCGCAGTGCTTTTGGCCGAGGCATCTGAGCAGTTCCGTCTGTATATTTGGAAAGCCAAAGTCAATGCCTGCCTTATCTCCAAGGGAATGCAGGGTTGGACAAGGCCGCGTGTCATGGGAATCCGGCATTGCCCTGACTATGCAAGAGAAAAACAAGGTCAGAGTGTTGCTCTGTAGCATCGGCAGCACCCGCTGCAATCTTGCCTTACCTCTTCAAGATCAAAAGAAGCAGCTGTCAGTGACAACCGTATCTTCTGTATCATTGCACTTCACAGGCGGGCTGCCAGCTGTCCGACGGAGATCAAAGATGCAGGCGAGGCACTTGGCTGTCCGCATCCTGGAACCTCAGCACAGCCGGGCCGATGTGGCAGCGGTGCCTGGGAGCCAGCCCTGGGCCACTCCTGTGCCCGCTCTTACGCGCGAGTGTTCGCTTTGATGTAGCCGTGCTACAAACACACCTGGAAGGGAGCTGCGCTCTGTCGCATGTTTTACTGTGACGTTTATTTCCAAAGCACGGTGGCTGCCTGTGGTAGGCTCATGAGGAATACTCTGATTTCAACGGAGACAGAAGAATTGTTGAGAAGAATGAAATGGCAGAACTCACAGCGCGCGCTCTTCTGCCTCATGGTAAGCGCAAAGTGAAACATCCTCACTTAAACCACACTCTAGATAATGGAGAGACTGAAACTGAGACTGGTTTTTATTTTACTTTTTCTTTTGTTTTGTGTTTTTCTTTTAAAAAGACACTTGTAACGGAATGAGAAAGTCTATATTGATAGTTATCATGTTTCCCCTGAGGGCAATAGCTTCTCGGGATGTCCTCATAAAGCTCCTTGTAAATATGCAGTAATCCCTCCAGACTTGTGTCTCTAAATCATACGTGTCTCATTCTGAATCACATGTTCATTTCTGGCTTGTAAATAGTTGCAAATGAACCCGATTTTTACTTCCTGTGAATGTTGGCAAACTCTTCTGACAGGCATTGGTTGGCTTTCTGATAGAAAAAAACCCCAGTTACCGTTTCTCACACCTACTTCTCATCTTCGCTAGTGCTTTCATATATTGCAAACTCCGTCCCAGGAAGCCCGATCCAAACCCGAGCGGGATTTCCATCAGGGCCCAAGTCCGTACCGTGTTCTTTTCTTTCCGTGCTTCTGGTGAAACCAATGTTCAACGGGAGCTGTAAAATCCATTGTGAATCAGTACCGTGGCTGCACAGAGGTGTCTCTAACGCTGCATGCAGCCACCCAGATAGGAAGCGGTGGGCGTTTTTTCATTGACTATGTCACTCTTTCTGCTACATGCTGGTAACAAACTGTACGGCTACTTCGTCATTGCCAGCGTGGTGCCAGTGAAGTGACATCAACTTAAACGTTGGGTGACCCAGTCCAATGCTTTTCATGTCCGCAAAATGCTCAATTTCTAAATCATTAAATTCAAAATGGGGCCCGGTATTGTTTGTACCTATTTTTTTCAGTCGTTTGCCTTCCCTTCTATCTCTTCAAATAAGAACAACATGGGAGGCCTTTAATTTTCTGCGTCAGAACTGGAGATGGGATAAAATTTAAACTTGTTTGCCTTTTTCCAGCATGCGTTGCATTCACAGACCATGAAGAAGTCTGTGTTCTACCAGGGCCATGGTAACCATTGCCAGATTTTGACTTGATGGACCAATTTTCTTTTTCATTGCTATTATCGGTCTGAAAAACAATCTTTTTATATGCCAAACCTGGCCCTTGCTCCGATTGCTACTAGGATTGGCAAACGTTCCAGGAATCTCATGTTCTGACTTAATTCCAGCATTCCCCAGTGATTCGGTTATTTCTTAGAAAAATATGTTCCGTTTGAAATTAAACACCGACCATGACAGCGTGCATTTTTGTAGCAACTTTCACCCTGAAAGATCCCAAGTGATGTTCTTCACCGTGTGTACGGGATGCCATCCTCGTTGGCACAGCAATTACGGTGTGCCCGGGGGTGTTTCCCCCTGGGCTGCCGGCGCTCCCGAAACACTTCTCCGGTGTAGTTGTTGGGGCTGGAACCAGCCCCAACAGTCGGGAAGTGAGATTGCGCAGCGCTTGGGGAGAGGGACAAGGATGGGGGAGTCCGAGGATGACCTTTCCTTCCCCTCTCTGTTTGAGATATGCAAGATGTTCTTCGGCAATTAAACGTGATGAAAACTGCCGGTTTATCTCTCCCTCGGTCAGCAATCTCCCCCTCTGTTTTTAATAGGATGTATGGCTGGTTTTAGCACTGTTTAAAATAAAAGCCTAAGCTTCCCGAACTTAGCATCCTCCAAAAGGCCGAGTCAAGCGGAAGGTCAGGGTTTGTTGGGAATGTGGCCTTTAGAGAGTAGAGTCAGCTCTAAAGCAGTAAGACATTCCCCTTTCCCAGTGAGCGGAGCTGTGCTTTCCCGGGTGCCGTCTCCAAACCTGGGGCGCTCGTTGTCCACCTGAGAGGCTGGAGGGTCTCTGCGGGGGCTCCGTGTCCAGGGAATGTCGCTCTTGTGCACAAAACCAAGTTATGCCGCCTCTCAATAGCAGTCTTCAGCAATACTGGTGGCTGTTAAGTAAATATTGCATCAAGTGCCTCTGGGGTTGTTATTCTGTGCTATTTGCACAACTGGAAGTTTGCCCTCGTGAGAACTTGAGGCAACCTTGTTGGGTTATGTCATGCTGTGAGAAACGTGTGCAGATACAGCCAGGGCAGGAGACAGGGAAACTGGGGTTTGTTGGTTTGGGTTTTGGTTTTGGTTGTTTGTTTTGGTTTTTTTAAAAGATCTCATTCTCATATGTGGGTCGGATAGGAAGCCTTGTTCCCTTTTTTTCTTTGAGGCCACATTTCCATTCTGTTTGCTGCTATTTCTTAGCATATTCACTTGACTTGGGCACATAGAATAAGTTCTAAAAGGCAGCAAAAAAGACAAACTGACAGAAATTATATGTATGTATCGTATTTTTGGTCTGTGCCCATATAGGATGGGCACATACTAATAGTAGGTACTATGGCACTGATCTTCATTTCTTCATATTGATTTCTCTCAGGTAGACAGGCAAAATGCCTCTTGTCATTTTATAAATGGTAATTCCCTTGTCAGCCTTCAGCAATAAAAAAAAAATGCAAGCTTCTTTTAGGCAACCTTCTTGTATATTTAGGCAGATCGATGCATCTGTTTATCCTGAGATTGACACCAATATGACGTAAAACATTAAAAGGTTTACAGCAAATTGTGCCTTTCTCCTTCTCAGATTTAAATGAATGACTCTATCACTTAAATACTTATGCTCTCTGCTGTACGATTCGCAAGGACTGGCAGCAGACAAAGAAAAAGTGCCATTTGTTTTATGTGGAAACTTCGCTGCTCTTAGAATCAGCTATAGTAAAGCTGGAAAATATGATAATGGCATTTTCATAGCGCAGTTAAAACTGGGCTAGCCCAGGTGGCACCACGCTCTCATGCATGGTGCCCAGAAGCACACGTTGCCAGATGGTGTGGAGCCTCATCTCACTGCTGGAAATGGGTGGAAAATGGGGGCAGAGCTGATTCCAGCTCTGTTGATATGTCTGTAGTCTGTCCACGCACGCCGGCACTGGGTCAAAGAACGCCTTTTATTTGTGGTCAGTGATGGAGCTACAACAGAGCTGTGAAACGGTGAGGATCTTCAAAAACATTTCAAGGCAGAAGGGTCACTTTCTAGCCTCGGCCAAAAGTTTTGCAAAATGCTACAGGGCTGGAGATTTTTGGTATTCTTTTCTGTTTTCTTGTGGTTGTGGTTTTCGGTGAGCTATGAAGCGGATCGTAACCACCTTTAAAGCTTTCTTGTATGGAACATTGTAGTTACAGCTTTTGGTCTTTTTCTGTTTGTCTTTTGTGGGGCGTTGAAAAGTATTTTTTGGTGCTCGTAGTAGACCAGATGTCCTTTGAGCTGTCCTTTGGGAGGTTTCTCCTTGTTGCGCAACATCACCAAATTAGCCATGACTTGTTCCTAGAGCATGATAGTGAGGAAAGAAGCCCCGAGAGGAGTTTGAGCCTTTTGGTGGACTTGTGCCAGAGGCCGGGGACAGGGGACGCTGCTGTAGATGAGTGCGTGGGGTAGGGAGGCTGCCCTTGTTGCTTTCTCCTATCTCATTAAAACTGTTGTGTGTTTATCACATCAGCCTTGTGGTTGAATTTAAATTGACCCTCTGTGCAGAGAGCATCATTTGAAGCGGAGAGGGAAAGGAAGCTCGCGCTGGTGGGATGCTGGCAGGACAGGATCCAAGGATGGAAGCCGCAGACTTGGTGCCTCCTGTTCTTTGAAGGCAGCGCTTGGTTAGGACCCCGCTGCCGCTGTCTGATGGGCTGCTGAGGCTCAGTGAAGGGCTCTGAAGGGTATGTGGCTTGCATCCGTAGCTGCTGCCGTGGGGAACAGTGTCCCTGCACAGGAGAAGACCACCTCGTTCATCTCACTGAAACCACCCGTAAGACGGGCTGTTGGAGTGTCTCACCAAAAGCAGTTACTGAAAGGAAAGTGGTGGTGATGATGGAGTAGGGAATAAGCTTCTCGGGGCCACTGGCTCTGGTGTGAAATGGCAACTGTTAGCGGATGCTCTTAGTCTGATAACTGCCCATAAAGCTGCCTTGATAGCCATCTCCTTTTCTTTGGTCCTCAATAAAGGTGTTTGTAAAGTAAGTTTACAATATCATCCTCCCTAAAAAATAGCATTGCCTCAGTTTATAACATACTTCCTTACAGATTTTTATTTGAGAAGGCTTTTAGCATTCAGAGAAATTGATAATCTTTCCTGCATGTGGTCACCGCTGGAGAAAATTGAGCAGGAAATTAGATCCTTAGGGTAAGCGTTTGTAGCATGGTATTCAAATCTGGCACAATCTTATTACTTGATTGGTCAAGGTTTTATAATTTCTGCAGAGTTTTATCAAATCCCACTAACAGCATCTTGTTTTCATCCCCCTTAGACTACATAGGTCCTGTTGTGCATTCCTAAAAATGATAAAATGATGATAAAATGAGTCAATCCATTAGGACTGCTGTACTTAGCAGACAATTTACATGTTGGCATTTAAAGACAACAGAACATGGCAAAACCAGAATATGATTAAAGTTGTAATATTTCAGTTTAAGAAACACATTTTCAGATTTTTATCCTGATTTTTTTTGCATATTTCAGATTACATTTTACAATTAATAAGAATCGTGTTTCAATAGAAAGTTGATTTAAATAATAGTGAGAAACACCTGGAGCAACTTTGATTAACCAGCTGTAAGCATATTTCTGAAAAGCTGAAAAATGCAACCCCGAGCTTCTTCCATGCTTCCTTGCTAGAAAAAGAAAGACCAATTCTAATGATTCTTTAAGTTATGATGAAGTACACATTAAAAGCGGCGTCTTTCTGATTGCAGCCGCCTCTGAGATGGATCCCGTGGAGCGGAGTGGCGAAGCGCAGCCAGAATACTGCAACGCAGGAGTGAAAAACAGGTTTGTGGCTTGCGGGCGATGTGCTGCCTGTGAACTTTCTGTTAGCGCAAACAATTAGAAAGTCTCAAAGTCATTCTGACAGGCCAAGCAAGCAAAGGACCAGCTTTAGACTTCTGAAAACAAACACGGCCTCGTAATGATTTTTGCTCAGCATTGTTGCGTCCTCTGTGCAAAGTATAGCAGCTTCAGCAGCAGTGTGCATGCTTAGTCATCGATTCAGCTCCGTCTTAGAGGAAAAAGCTACTTCGGCCATTTTTCTCTCCTATTTGCTTGCATATTTTCTTAGAATTGACTCCTCAGCTGTACTAGGTAGACCAGATGTGTCTCATGTCAGATGAGTGAGGGGAGAGTTTCTGTCCTGTCGCGTTTACATGTTTTGGTGATGGGCGAACGCGTGGGTTGAGTCTGGCTTTGGACCCAGTTCTCTGCAATCTGGCTGCGTGAGTTGAAATACCTAAGGAGAAGTCACTGGACGCTCTGCTGAGTTGTTTACGCGGTGCTTTGAATCTTAATGTCGTGTTCCGGAAGCACCTCCAGCCTGCTCTTCTAGATTGCTGACCGAGGAACGGCTCAGGAAAACGAGAAGCTGAGTTTTGAGCAAGGAGAATTTTAATAAGTTTATAATGGTTCGTTGTTAATCCATCGAATATTTGGCCTCTCTTGCTGCTGGGGAGTTGTTGCTATAAGTAGCTTAGGTAGAACAGAACTCTGTTGCCTGGAGATTAAAACATACCCAGAAGACACAATATTTTCATGTGAATTCATGAAAAGCCATATAGGGTTAGAGGTTTTGAGTTGTGTTTTAAATGCATTACAGCCGTCTGCATCCTCCCCAGCGGTGACAGTGGAACATTCCTTTAGCTATTGCCCGAGGCAGGATCTCCTTTCAGAAGTGTCAGAATGTGCAGTCGGTCCAGACATCTGAACTGCGGGAAATAAAAATCAAGGGGACTGGGTGATTTTTTTATTTTATTTTATTTTAAATCCAAATGCTCTGGAGTTGTGCGGTCAAAAGCATTTGGACTCCCTGCAACAAGCAGATAATTTGTAATTAATGAAAGAGGTTAATGCAGATACCAACAGAATGACAGCAGTGACCCAAATGTTTTGATGTAGACGGCAATAACGCTTTATTGGCCATATAAAACTTTTGAGAAATATTGCAGTAAAAACCCTTTCCGTTGTGCTCTTGGACTGTGTCGGCAGTCGACGGGTTGATACAATATCATATGTTAACACAGTGAAATCCAGTTATTAAAATAGGGTTAAAGATACTCTGACTTGAAGACTGAAGCGTTCTGCTTTGGTTTGTTGATCATCAGACAGTTCCAGGATTTCGGGGTTAATTCTAAATGTCATATTTTGCCACTGTTCGTGGATGGTTGCAAATAGCTACATTAGAAAGAAAAGAAAAAAAAACAAAGAAGGAACAAAAGAGGTTTCAGATATCACAGTCTGTTCCAGGAAAGCCTGCCAAGTCTCCAGAAAACTGAACTTAGGAACTGAGACTATTAAAATCGTAAAGTTTTATAAAATTTTCGTTTTATTATGCTTTCATCCTGAGGTATCTGCTAGAAGGCGTTACACATAGGGTGTCATACCCTTTTCAGGCTCTGTCTGCAAGGTGAGTGTATGAGTGGCAGCAGTGGTTACAGCAGGCTGCGCTGTCAAGGTGCAGTGCTGCGACTCTGCAGTCTGCGGTACGCGCTGGGTCTGCGCGACCACGTGTTTTCACCCTCCCCGCGTCAGGAAAATACTCTGCTCCCAGGGACCTTCTTCACTGTGCAAAAGTTGGGGGAGGGCAACAAATAAATAAACCAGCTTCTTGGGGGACTGCAAATGCAGCGTGCCACGCGTTTTTTTAGTAGTAGTTAAACAAAAGGAATGAAGTAGTTTTCCAAAACGTTACTCTTGATCTTACTGCTAGGGCTTCAACTGGAATCATAGAATGATAGAATTGTCTAGGTGGGAAGGGAACTCGAAGATCATCAAGTCCAACCATCAACCTAACACTGCCAACTCCACCACTAAACCATGTCCCATTGCTTTCCTTTTGTGGAAGAGGAGTGTGGGACAAGAAAGGAAACAGGTTCCTTAGCTCGAGTAAATTTTGCCCACTAGCAGTTATCTGTGAAAGTTAAGGATGAAGGAAGAGGTGTTATTCCATACCAAATCCAAAGGCAGTAGTGTGATAAAAAGAGGGACGGGCTGAGTGCTCAGAGCATTGGGAAGAGCCACCCTGAGCCATCTCTTCTCTCTCTCGGCAGGTCAGCGGGACCAAATCCTGCCCTTGCTGCGTATCACTGGGAGGATGCTAAGCTGCAGTGACGCACCAGCTCTCCTGAGCCCTAGTTTCAATGACACACCTCTGTGTCCTCCTCGGTGGGGTGCGAGGTGGCGGCTATTGCTCCCTTCAGTGCAGAGACAGACCTTTCCCTGACAAACTGTGTCAGAAAAGCAGAAAGGAGGGCAACTGGTAGCAGACATGGAGTTCCGCAGCATGCTAATTCAGGTATATACCTCCAGAACCAAAAATGGCGTTGGCCTGTTCCTTCTGGGCCAGCCTTGGTACCGCTATACCATGGCAATATTGGGAGCATCGCTCCCAAGCGGGTGTTGGCATCACCGTATCCGCTGGTTCCCATCCCTGTAGCTTCCACACATCTCCTCAAAGAAATCCATGGGCAATATTTCAGCTGGAGCAACTCCTCGATGGGGTTCAGCTGGTGGTTGCCCGGTGGCTGGAGTGATGCTGTGACGAGGCTCTGAGCACTGGTAGCGGGGGCTGCTTAATCTGGTGCTTCTGGAAGGCTGCAGGCAGAGCCCCGTGTCACGCCACGCTATGCAGCCCTCTGTCCGTCTCCCGCACAAGAGATGGGAAAGAGGTGTTCTTCATTAGCCCTAGGGTTGTGGCACACTATTTTTAATTAATTTTTTCCCATTGCCCAGTGCCACTGTGTGCACGGGCTGGCCGGCCCCGTGGCTCTGCTCCGGTGGTGAGTGCCCCAAGCGAGAGGGACGTGCTCACCGCTCCGGGCAGTCCCGAAAACGTGGAACTCGTTCCCTCTGGACCTATGAAATGTGGACGGACTCCTCTTCTTTTTTTTTTTTTTTACAGTGGAAAAGCATGAAATCATAGCCACATTGGCTAGAGTTGTTACTCATTTAACGGTTAAACTTCCATTATGTTTTACTGTTTGCTACATGCCATTTTTATGTGCTCCAGTTTTATGTGTTTTGCAGTTAACTGTTTGAAAGGAGAAAGAAGTGATTTACCAGGACTGCGCCTTTCTCCCCACTAACTCTGTGCTTTTCTTGTTGCTAGGATGATATTTGTTTCATATTGCACGTGGGCATATTGGAAAATGTAAATGTATAAAGTTTTACTGTCTCATTGTTCATAAGAGACCTCTAGAAAAAACCGACTCTGCATATGTTGTGATAAATCTTCCCTATCTGTGGGTGTAATCAGAGCTGTAAGCGCTGTTTCTTGCTGGTGGGGAAGACAAATTGCTGAGAGTGATGTTGTGTCTCACTCTTACTGTTCCAAAATGCTCAAGGCACGGTGTTTGCTTTTTAAATTAGTAACTTTTATGTGTTAGTTTGAAAAACTGAAGAAAAAAAAAAAAAAGGCTCATACTCGTCATTCTTTAAAATCAAGAGCAGCCTTTCTGCTAACCTAATTAGCCTTGGCCTGTGCCCCTTATCCTCTATTTATTCATCAGGAAAACTTTTCTTAATCACGTTTGCTTTGGCTTAACTGGAAATTTTGTTCTTGTTTGCAGTGGTTCGGTGCTGCGGGGTGAAGTTCTTCGCAGAGAACCTCCATTTCTGGAAGAAGCTGCGGGGAAGCAGGTGGGTGGGACACCAGCGCTTTGAGCACGCGCTTGAGGCTGCCGCTTGACCAGAAGCGCGCGCGAAAGTGGTTTCTCCTCACAGGAACCGCTGGCCCAGCTGGTGTGGGCCCTGATTGGAAATTCGTAGCAGTGGTTTTTAGTTAGGTGAATGAAGGGAGGGACAGTGCCGGGTCGGGGGAAAGGCATGGGCTCCTTTTTCCTTAGCCCGTCCCTGCAGGTGGCAAACGTGGTGTGGGTGGCTCTGTTCCCAGAACCCACCAAACACTGGGAGAGGAGACTGGTTTATGGGGTGGCTCCTCTGCGAGGAACAGAGGGAAGATGTCTGGGTGGTGATGGGTACGTGGCTCCGGACTCATTCCCCCCTCCCTTCTCAGGCACTAGTGTGATGCTGTAAGCAGAAGGAGGTGTAGGAGTCTCTCGGAGGTGTGAGTGCAGTACATCTCCGCAGGGACTGGGTGGGTGCTTGAGGACAGGTTATTGGAGGTTCTTCACACAGCTTTCGCTGGAACAACGCAATTGGAGCAAACCAAAACTGGGGACTGTATCCACACTGCCATAATACATTGACAACTGGTAGAGCCCAGTGTATTGATGTGATTGCCACAGAGGTGCAGCACTTCAATAATCTGCTGGCAGCAGGGACCGAAAGCCACTGGCTACAGAAGGTGCAGTTCATTCCAGAGTACAAGAATTAGCACTTGTCTTCGCTTGTGCAGTTTTTATCTGCTGAAAGTGTAACCAGATTAACTTCTTACTCAACATACACTCCACGGTTATAATTTTACATCTCTAAAATGATTTTGAAAAAGATGGTGGAAGCTCTGCTTGATTTGCTGTCTTGCTTCATCTCTGTGAAGCTTGTTTTGCTCCTGTGATGAGTCTGCCTGCTGGGCTCTTACAATGAAATCATACCGTAATCATACAGTTGTTTAGGAGCAGCAACTTATTTTTAGATCTCTGTTCTTAAGACACCAGTTTGGGAGTTACCCTGAAGGTTTTGGGCTTTTGGTAGTTTCCCCAGTTGATGTAGGGACGTGCTGCCCCATAAAATTGGGCCAATTCGAATTCACCCTGATAAATTACATGAGAAGATAAACAGAAGGCATTTTTATTAGAGCCTGCTTCCTAATGTTTGTTGAGGTGCAAGATAATTCACCATATGGAGGTCCTAGAGGACAACGAGCTGAACGTGGGCCAGCAATCCATGCTTGCAGCAAAGAAGGGCCAGCGGTATCTTGGCCTGTATTAGGAGAAGCATCACCAACAGGTTGAGGGAGGTGATCCTTGCCATCTCCTCGGCCCAGGTGAGACATGGACCTGGTGGAGCGGGGCATGGAAGGGCTGCGAGGGCGGGAGCCCCTCTGCTGGGAGGACAGGCTGGGAGAGTTGGGGGGGTTCAGCCTGGAGAAGAGAAGGCGAAAAAGGGGAGACCTCAGAGCCCCTTCCAGTGCCTGAAGGAAAACGGGGGGAGGGACTCTTGGTCGGGGAGGGGAGCGATGGGAAGAGGGGGAACGGTTTTAAAGAGGGGAGATTTAGAGAAGATATTAGAGGGGAATTGTTGGCTGTGCGGGCGGTGAACCCCTGGGGCAGGTTGCCCCGAGGAGCTGTGGCTGCCCCATCCCTGGAGGTGTTCAAGGCCAGGTTGGACGGGGCTTGGAGCAACCTGGGCTGGGGGGAGGTGCCCCTGCCCATGGAAGCGGGGGTGGAACTGGATGGTCTTTAAGGTCCCTTCCAACCCAAACCATTCTGTGGTTCTGTAAACTGTGATACAAAAAATCCAGAGGAGACTTGGAGTGGCCAGGAGTACCACTAAGCAGCACCATTATTCTAAGGGCAACCGGTCAATCGGTCGTTGATGCACTGGGAATGAAGGGAGGGAGCGGGAAGTTGGGCAGTTTTGATTTAAATGTCAGATTGTTTTGAAACATAGTCTGAGCAGTATGTAGGTCAGTGCTAAAGGGCTAGACTGTATTTGCAAAGGTGCTGAGAAAGATTAATTTCCCTGGACAGAATTTTAGGGGTTTTTTTCCAATGCGTACTCAAGCAAAGCTGCACGTTCTCATTCATGATGGGCTCAGGTTTCGGACCGTCTGCCCAAAGGGGAAATTTATCCTGGCAGCTGCTGAAAGGGGAACGCTTGTGGATTGGCACCAGTTTGTGCATTAAAACAAAAATTAAATGTTTTTGCTGCGTTTAGGGTAGCTTTTCAAGGATGGTTTATTTACATTTCCTTCTGTGTTCTCTAACCATTTGCATCAGCGAGAGTTGATATTTGTATGCTTCCTAGCAGCTGCCAGGCACCACGTAAGACGGGTATGAGCCTCCTTTGACTGCTGTGAGCAAGCAGGAGCTGCGTTGTTGGGAAAACGGTGCTGGCCATGCCTGCCAAGGGCTGGCTACTGTGCGGGTAGACCAGCTAGCCGGTTGGGCTGAAGGGCCCTGTTGCTTAACCGAGACAATTTTTTTTTAGTTGATCAAATGCATGCTGGTGATTTCGTTACCTATAGCTGTGAAATCCCGTGGGAGGTGAGAAGCTTGGGTCAGATGTTCTCCGAAGCCTGAGGGACAGGTGGTATACGCTCTCCATAGTGGCCCTGGCCAGAGAGAAGTTCTGCCAAGCCTTAAGGAGCTTTTTCGGTCGTTAGCTCTTTATGTGATGTCTAGCCTAGCTAAAGTCTGTACTGCCAAACAATAGATGCTAATGCTATGGTATTATTGTAAACGTAATAAAATCCAGCCTGATGGACTATTTAGGGAAGACTTAGCAAAACCTCATTAAGGGTCCTTTAAATGAGCGTGAGCCTTGTTTCCCTTCTCCCCCTTGAGCCCGAGCACTCTGAACTTTGTCGGGGCCTTGCAGTCTCAAAGAAAACGTTTTAAACGTGGCTGATGTGAAGTTTTAAATGACAGTAGAACAAAGTCTGGAAAAATTATTTGATGTTCTAAAATATTGACTTGAAATAGTAATTTATTGCTTATTTTTTGCTGCTTTGCTTGGTGCTTGCGTACGCAGGAATAGATTTTTAAAACAGATTCTGTAATTGTCACGCGGTCCGTCTTCTCGTGCTTTACAGATTAATAGTGGTCCTCGAATTGTAACGCAGGAACATGTCTGGAGGGCCTGGGTTTTTCCTGGGATTGCCAAGATGCCTGAACACAAGGGCTGTGTTAGCTCCTGGGCATTCTTTCCTACACTGTCAAGTACGCAGAGTCCCTGGCAGACGAGAAGCAGGTGGAGGGATTGTGCCTGGAGAAGACACTGGATGTATTCTGCGCAGTGGGCCGCAAAGATGGCTTAAAGGTGGCTTTGCTCAATAATTGTGTGGGACGGATTTCCTAGCGCAGTTTGGCAAGTTCCTCCAAACACTTCTCCTGCTACGTGCACGCATAACTTGTATGTGCTATGTGTCTTCAAAGAGTACAACTTTATAATTTAAAAGAAGGCTTGCAAAAGGTGCTATTTACTGAGGAAAATGTGTTTTCCTGGAATCCTGATGGATTGATTTATTGCTTCTGCAGTTTTTGCTGGAAGCTGCCACGTCGTGGAGTTGTGCCTTCTGGGTCAGAGATGAAAGGAGCTGGCCAGGAACTCTGTGGAACTGAAACAGTTTTTTCCGAAGGTACAGTAAAATTTTAACAGTTGTGTTGAAATGCATTGTTTTGCCTGGTCAGTAAAGACAACTAATTCAGATTTTTGCAGCAAAGAGAAAACTTGGATTCTTTGTTGCAGGACATGTTTTGTTGCTGCTGGATTTTTGAGGAGTCTGTGTCAAAAAACACTCTCTTTTGACCTCTTTTTCATGAATTGTGAAAAAACCCCACATGGTCTGGGATTGTGTTTGTGTATAAGCGTATGCTAAAGAGCTTGGGTGCGGGTGTTTGTCCAAAATCTGTTCCTGGGCTGGTCAAAAATCATCAATTATTCAGTGTATGAGCCTGGCCATGCGGTTGCTTTTGGACAGCTGGAATTAAACAAGAAAAATAATGCAGATGTCTCCGCATTATGTCACCTCTGAAGTTTGTGAACATAATTAGAAATCCCTTTGGTAAGCTGAGTATTCCACAGAAGTATAAGCGTTGCTGCTGAATGGCTCTCCTGCGGCAGCGGGACTATTCCTTACCGGCACGCTGGGCATTGAAATCATTCCCGAAGCTCGCAGACTTGAATAGGTGGGGGACATGAAGAGGGGAAAGAAGCGCACTGGAAGTTGTATTTCTTGGTGGTATCAGTTTGGGGGGTGGTTTAGTTTCCCGTTCCTGTGCAGTACGGTGTCAGCTCTAATGGTTTTTGTGCGGTGCCGCAGCAAGGGGCGGGCGCTGCCCCGGGAACGGGGGGTGCTGCAGAGTTCAGCGGCAGCTGAATGTGGGCTGCC
The DNA here is from genome assembly GCA_033628625.1 of Charadrius hiaticula. Lineage (NCBI taxonomy): Eukaryota > Metazoa > Chordata > Aves > Charadriiformes > Charadriidae > Charadrius > Charadrius hiaticula. The sequence continues at coordinate 2,044,981 of JAHREF010000167.1, read as the reverse complement.
GGACTTGGCATGCTGGTAAGAGCGTAGGTGGAGAAAAAAGAAAATTTGGCAAGTAAGAAACCATTATGGACCATCACCAGATCACTGAGTGAGTGTTCTCTACGCGTGAGTTCATTGCTGCTTATAAAGATCTGAGGCTGCTCTGCTCTCGCACTGTAACATCAACCAACATGAAGCACCAGCGCAAAGTGTGTTCAGAAATGGGCAAGAGTTTAAAATCCTCCTCTTTGTGTTTTACATACCGATACGTATGCATTCTTTAAAATCTCCTGCCTTCCCATGGATGCTTCAATGTTTTCAATTCCAGTAAGTCAAGTATTTTCTTACAGGGGAGAAGTACAACCAATAGTAACAGTGTCTCTTAGTGGTACTCGTTCGGCATAAAACATGGGCTAAGCCGCCTCTGTGGCTTGTGGATTGGCAAATCAGTTCTGCTGCTATCACTGCTCCGTGCATTTGACCATTATAAAAAAAAAATCTTTTTTGACGTTGGTTCATCCACTGAGTTAACTTTGTAATTCTAAAAGCAAGGCCAATTGTTTCTGAGTTTCTCTTTGCTTTTTAAGCTTTTTCGTAGATCTCTTTTTCACTGACATGGTTTGGCTGAGGCAAGAGAGATTAAAAATAGTAATTATAAGAATAAAATAAAAAAAATAGTAATTATCTTTACCTAATTTTGCATATAGGGAGTGTGCAATTAAGAATAATAGACCTTAAACGTTTTTCCTCTAGAATTCAGCTAGCTAAAAACACTTCTTGGTAAATATTCTAATATTCCTTTGTCCTGGTCGCCTTAAGGTGTGATGGAAAAGAAAGGAAAACCAAAATCATGTTATAGATTAAAAATCGTAGGTGTCCGTCCATGTGATTCATACTATATAACCAGAGCTTTGCTGTCACGTGTTTACAGCTGTGACGCAGAGGCAGTGGCCTCTCTTGGCAGCCTGTGCTTCGTGTCTGGGAGATCCTAGGCTTTTCTCTGGACGTGCCCTTTTAAATCCGAGCCCCGTTCGAAGCCCGGCACCCTGCTGGCAGCTCCGCAGGCAGCGGGAGGGGAGGAAGGAGTCAGGAGGGCCAAAGGAGCGCCGCATACGCTCTCACCTTGGAAAACTCCTTATCTTTGGGTATTTCTACACCCACTGGAATTGAGGTTTTAATGGGGACAATTCCAGAAACGCCACACTGGACATTTGAGAACTTAGAAAACATTGCGGTTCTGACACCCAATCGAAATACTACAGATGGGAGTTTTAACAAAATGTAAATAGGCTGGAAACCTCAGTAAATTCAAGTTGAGATATTGATTCCATTGCTTAAATGGCAGGATTTATAAGATTCAAATGAAAGGAAGAGGGGGAAAAGCACGAATTCACCTCTCTCCCTTCCCTATACCAGTTCTTGGGCATCTTGCTAGGTGTCATTTGGCCAAGGGGCCAAACTTGACTCTTCAGGCACTTTGTGACAGCAGAAGACGTGGTCAACTTCCCGAAGCTTTTGGGTTGTGTGCTACAAGGTCCCTCGTCCTGAACGCTCTCCGTGTCGCCGGCAGCCGTGCGATGGCAGTGCTGGAGCCACGGCGACGTCTGTACTGCCGTGTCTTTATCGCTGGGGCTGTCTGTGCTGGCTCCGAGCGCCAGAGCAAACCACGGTGGGCGCTTTTCAAATTTCTGTAGGACAGCTGGAGAAAAATAAAACGTCCATGTTCCAGTGTCCCATGTTTCTTACAAGTCTTGGGAAAAGAACTGAATTCAGATAGTCTGTCTGCAGTGTTGCCAAACCGGCCTAATGGAGTGGCATTTTCAAGAGCTTTTAAGCATCTGTAGTTGGTTCCAGGCTTTTCAAGTGGACTGATGTAGGACAGCTAAATAAGAGTCAGATTTTTAGAAAATGAGTTGTAGCCCTTAGCTTCCAGTGCAGTGGTGGTTGCAACGTCTTGAAACCAAAGCTCTTGAAAACCTTTACACTTGACGAGGATTCTAAGTAAGGGTCGAGCATTTTGGGCACGGTTGCAAATACTAAACTCAAAGTACAGGACAGTGTGTCTGAAAAAGAAAGCAACAGCGATGGCTTTGAAGCAGTACATTTCAAATACAGCAGTGATAGCTGGTTGTCCCGAACGTGCGTTCGGATGGTTGAATTCTGATCTCTGGGATGGGGCGTTGCTGTTTTCTGCCAAGAATTCGTTGTTAGTAAAGAACCTCCTCAGGCCCGGCCAGTAGCGTGTGTTTCTGAGATATGGCTATCTTTGCTTTCATAAAAGTGTACCAGCCCTTTAAAATCACCTTCAAGTCAAAGCTGTTGGAAAACACAAATTCTTCTTTCAAAGATCATGAATTTCTTCAACTAGGATTTTAGTCTGGGAAACATATTCAGTGACACAAACAGTCTTTGCTATGAAGGTTTTGTAATGTGAGCACACTGGAACGCTTTTTATTGTGTTTGCGTTTGAATACTGAAGCCCGTGCTGTCGTGCTTTGTGCCTCTCTGTACCTGCTGGAACTCCTCCGGTGGGTGATGCCTCAGCATAATAAAAACACAGATTTCCTCCCCATTTTCCCTGCCCACTTTAATCCTGCCCCAGGTGCCTTTTTCTCTCCTGCTCCTCTCTCGTTAGCCGCAGAAAATCTTCCTTTGTTCTTAATTGTTGTCTGCTTAGGTTTCCAAATTAAAAACTAGTTAGCAGCCATGTCCTATGCAAGAAAGCTTTATTTTTAACAAGTGACCATCAAAATCCCCAAATGCCCTGAATGTTATTCCTACAGAGAATAGAAGAAGGCAGCCGAGCCAGTTTCACAGTGAATTCCACTTCTGCACAGAAAGAAAGAGCCTAACACCAAAAATAGCTTACAAGATGTATGGAAATAGCTCCCTGAGTTCATCACATTTCTCCCCATCGGTTTATACACAATACTACCTCTGTTGATTAAAAACCACTTTACAAGAAGCTCTGCATCTGAGCAGAAGGTGAGGAAATGAGGGTTTCGGTGTGACCAGGCTATCATCTGCAGACGATGTGCAGTGAGGGTATTATTGCAATTAAATAAATTAATACGATAGCATTTAATTTCCAAATCATTTCCTCAAATCCAGTAGAATCCCATTTTGTTAAAAAAAAACCAACAAACCCAACACCCCACTATTAAGGATACTTAAAGAGGTTTTACATTGAGGACTGTGAATTTTTATCAGAGCCGCCTTCAGAGGATTGTCATTCCGCTGATAGGTCTTGGGGTCTAATGTATTTTCAGCTTGTTGAAAGTGTTTGTGGTGGGAAATGGCGTTACAGCGTTAAGAGAAAAGCTTCACTCCTGAAGCATAGCTTGGAAGCTAAGTGACAGGAAAAAGTACTGGTAAATAGTTGAGTTTTGAATGTTTTTTTGCCACTGCTCAAATCACACCCAAATCCGAGCCCTTTATGATTTTAAAGCAGACTTTTAAGAAGTCTGCATATGCTTTTAAAATTCCAGATTTCGGCTGAAACTCAAACTCTTAAAACAGTATAAAAGAGTCTGTGCTGGAGAGATTTCCTGCCAGGTTGAAACACAACCAGTACTGGAGATTTCATTTGAAAAATCTGATCTTGCAAAACTGCTTTGTGTACTTCCAGGCCATGAAAGGTTGGACGAGCGGAGATAAGCAGCTACACTCCGTGTATTAATCGCAGCTAAATCTCACTTGCAGAGGCTCATTCCCACCACCGACACATCTCCCTTGTTAGGAGGCGTGTACAGATGGGGAGTTCGCAGTGGTGGATCCTGATTCCTGCGGCTTACGCCGCTCACGAAGATGCTCTTCCACCATCTTAAGCAACCCGAAGATCAAAAATGTACTTTAATAATAGTTTTCAGTTTGGTGGAGCAGTTCCTCACTCCTGCATGGAATGATGGCTTCAACTAAGCGGATTATCCATTCGAATAAATTCATAAATATACCCCAATGTTCGCGAGGCTAAAGCCAAAGCCAAAAACAATAATAGTATATTTGTGTACTGTATTTCCTGCCTATTCATTAAAATGACATTTTGAACATCTAGGACACATGACTGACTTAGCTGAAATTGGTAGAACTTTAAATCAGGTTGCTTTGAAAAGGCTGTTATTTTGGGGTTGTTTGTAATATTTAAACATTGATCTCCAACAGGAAAAACAAAAAAACCCACAAAGTTGTTTAAAAGCACTTCATCTGCTTTTAAATCATGAGGGTTTTTTTTCAATTAAGAATTTACCTATTTTTCCTGTTGTTTGGATGGAGGAGTTAGGTTGTTCTTAACAGTGTCTGTACCTGAATTTCACAGCAATAAATTAAGAATTTTATGTAGCAACCACAAAACAAAGTCAGCTTCCTTCATTTCAGAATTTTTAGAATTTCTGGAACTATATTCAGGGATATAAAACTGGTTCGTCAGTTGTAAGTCTCACTGAATTGGCACAGCCATTCATGGCAAGTACCAATATACAGAATATTTTCAGCGTGTTTCATGGTTAAAATGCAGCTTGCTTGTTTGTTTTAGTTCATCAAGGCTTTTCCTTCATCTCTTTCCATTACGATCCGTTGAAGTTTCTCGGAGGGGGTAGCAGTGTGGAGGCATGGCGAGTAAACCCGCGCAAAGTTGGTTGAATTTAGTAACTTTTCGAATCTCCCTCAGTCTCTCAGTACTCAAACTGAAGGATTTTACAGTTATGGAACAGATTTGCCCATCTTTTGGGTTTTGAATGGCAACGTTCAGAATGTCTTCTGAATGAACACAATGACTTGGAAATGTCGCAGTTTTAGGGAGGCGAGTGCTTCCGCAGGTATGCAGTTTTTTTGTCTGCCAGCAAATCAAACAGATTTGAACCCGATTCTTCTCTTGCTTTGAAATCAGCAATCATTCCCCTGAAACATACAAAGAGCTGCAGAAACGCAGAACAAGTGGCTTCTGCGCTAAAGGCTTAGAAAATCCCCGCGGAACCCATCGTGGCATGCTGGGCAGCTGTACTGGTTTGCTTGAAGCTTTCTGAACTTCACAGTCCGCAGGAACAAGAAAAGACTGCTGCTTTCTTACGCCCATATTAAGGAGTGGAGGAATTAGTAGGGTCTCTGCTGTATCAGCTGCTCATTTTTACGAATTACATCAGAAATTTGAGACTTCGATTCCAACTCTTAAGTTTGAATAACCAGTGGGTTCAAAAGGAAAGTGGGAATGGGAGCACAGACAGGGCAGCAGCGCGACCCGCAAGCGTCGTTTCTTTTGGAAAGAAGACTAGAAATAATGCGTGAATGGGAGTCTCCTGTTAGGGGAAAAAATGTACTGAAAGTTAAACATGCAATTGAGCTGTTTTATAAATAGGGCAAAAAGGATGTTGAGAGAGCAAAAGGTAAGCACTGCCAGTGAATCTGGGACGCGTTGCTGGGACACAGGAGAATTTTGGGATTCATCGTTGCAAGGGTTTGGTCCATGGGGATGATTTCTGATGCCTTTTTCTCACTTCTTGCAACAAAGGAATACAGAGAATTCTGATTTCATCTTCCCTGAGTTGTTGTAAATTAAATCCTCTTCCTAGAGGGAATCCATATCATAAGTTCACCCGGTGTGAAATCCGTGTGAGTTCTTAGGAACTAAAGCTTAGCATTAAGTGGTAAACATGGGTTAAGAAGTGTGCTGGTGAACATGGGAAATCCTGCAAATAATAACGTTATTTAGTCCAACAGAGATTAAGTATTTGTTTTGCATTCTTTGCTTTAAAAGAAGATACAGCAGCATGAAAAGATCTCATTTTGAATGATGGATCTCATAGTCCTCAAAAGAATAACCACTTAAGTATAGCCAGAAAAATATTCTTTCCTCCGAAGGATTAGATTCTGGAGATACTCATCAATGAGTGCGAGAGTATTACATCACTGTCCTCTGGGAATAACCATTTCAATCTTTTTTGGCCTCATTCTGTAAAATGCCCTGTGAGAATGAACCAATTCCCTCCAAGAAATCTCATTTTCTCTGGCCTTTTCCCTGCTGAAGAACCCTATAAACACAGAAAAGAATTAAATAGAAGAACGGAAGCAAAGTTAAGCTTTGTTAGTAAAAAGAAATAAATTAAAAATCCGTGACTTAATGTTTACGTGACACTCAGTCAGAAATCTGATTTCTTTTAATCAGTCTGTTTATAATAAGTGCGCTGACATTTACGTTTTGTAGTGTAAATAACGTGAAAAAAAATGCAGTCGGGGTTTTCCACTGGCACCCCTGAGATGAGGCGGTCAGTCCTGTGTTGACAAACACGAGCCGTAGGCTCTGTTGTCAGGCTGGTTTCCAGTTGCACCACTGCACGGGTCGGGATGGGTTTGGGGCTATTTGGGGTGCATTGCTTCACCGTGTTGGGTTGTGAGGAGACCTCAGTGGACGTCTTGATTTGTTTGCTTTGCCTTTCTGACAGTATCCGCTGAGCCTTCTGCGTCTGGGAATGTTTTTTCCGTGGAGCCGGGGCAGCGGCACTGGTTCCCAGGGCACCGTCCGCCAGGTTTCCATCTGCACCGCAGATGGCCCATGGACAGGAGGGCGCTTTGTGGTTGGGCACCTTCAGTGAGGTGGAAAACACAGGTTATGTCCCGTTTCTGTTGGGTTTATATATATAATAATGAAATAGTCTATTAGAGGAGGGAAGGGAGGGAGTGTTCGGATGGACAGTGGTTCACTGTCTGTTCTGTCCTGATAACTGTTGGAAGAGTTTATCAAAAAAGGAGATGGTTTGGGGCTTTTTTCCCCCAAAGACAGGTTTGCTGGGGTGATAGGCAACTATGCTGACCTGTGAAAAATGCATGATCAAGATTTCACTCTTCATGAAGTAAGCGTTGTATATTAGAGTGAACGGTCATCGCTATTAGCCATAGCTGGTCATTTCAGGGAGATCTCAGGCATGCACCACCTTGGTCTGCGTCACAAGCATCGTCGCGAGTCTGCAGCCTGCTTTAAATTGCCCAGAAACTTCAGCGCCTGCAAATATTTTAGATACTCTCAGTAACTTAATGGCTTTAGTGTGGTCTATGAGTTTGTCATGGTTTGAATTAAAGTTGGGACTCTTATTCCAAGGTTGTCGATGTCAGTGGGAAGCCCAAGGCGGTGCCTCCCATTGTTCTACCTGCAGTAGTAGCTAGTGGTAGAGATTCGTGGCCTTGTGACATTTGTTTGAAGCCTCAAACTGGTTTTCTGTTAGTAGAGCGTCTATGTTGTGTCAATCACCCATCATGTTTGGCAATTGGAAGAGGGAAAAAACCTCAGAAAAATAATTTGGCTTGTAATGTTAGTGATCCTCCCTGGCCCTGTCTTGCGGTGCGCGTAGGGTGGGAGGAGCAGCAACGCCAAGGGTCACCTTCATGCTGTCACATTGGCAGGCACCAGGTTTCAGAGGTATAAACCTGCCAAGGTTTATAAGCACCGACTTGAGTTTTAAAGTGCCTTCAAACATGAGAGATTAATACTACACCCTTAAAAACTGCAAATAAAGAACGGCATGTTCTTTTGGAGTTGATGAACATCCCCAGACACAGCTTTGCTTGGGATGAACTTACTGAACCAATTCCCCTGTTGGTAGCGGGGATGTGAGTGATGCCCAGGGCCTCGAGACAATGAGCATCGAGGGGTTTGGAGTGAATGTAGCCGTCATGCTGTGAGGTCTGCGTAGAAGCATCATACTGTCGGTTGCTTTATTTTAAATGACGTACTGTGAATGTGCACTTGTAAATCAACAACATCTAGCAAATACCTAAAGGTGCTGTTTCTTTCCCCATAGTGGCTTTATTAGCTCGTGCTATCAATAGATTTACAGTAATAACAGGGGAAAGCTGTCTTAGAAATGAAACTTCCAGCCTTTTATCCAGCAGCAAAGTAAAGTTTGATCAACAACACGTTACAGACATCCAAACATGTAGTTAATGTGCTGATTGTACCAGTTGGTTGGAATCTTCATTTTAGAAAGAAAAGCTATCCAAAACCTAGTGACTGGAAACATCATGTGGTCTGGAATGGTGGTTCCTTCATCCATCTATCCATTGGGGGTCACTCTTCCCTCTGATTTATGCCTTTAAGAGGACATAATTAGAAAAGCTGTCATATTTCACTTTGTTTAGCTGGTAAGGACATGCTGATGGTTTTCTGTGGATGCATGCTGTTGAGTAACATTGATTAGAGTTACTAGTACTGGGAATAGTAAAAGAAATGAGAAAGCATAGTGAAAGTAGGAGAAATCATGACCAGATACTGCTTTCTGCCAGTCAGTCCCATAAACCTTTCCACAGACAGAACCCTCGTGTCAGTTGTTAATGAGATTTGGATCAGAACTAGACTACAGTCCTAGATGAGATGTCATGTTTTGGGAAGAAGCAGTCATAGCTGTTAGATATGAAAATTCAGAGAAGACTTTCAGCGACTCAGATTCCCAGAAGATGAAGATATGAATCTTTGAAGGCATACATCTCAAAGTCACAGTTCTTTGTTTAAAAGCCACGCTGCTTGAAGTCAGAAATGAAGAGCCTGAAGTATTGGTTTCATTGGGGAATTTAGGACTTCGTGAGGCTCTCCATAATCAACTTGAAACTTAGTAGCAGTACCATAGCGTAGTACTCAGCTTCTGCCTTGGTGGCACAAAAATACCGCTTTTTAAAGGGTAGATGCTATTGCTATTAAGATGCACATTTTCCAAATGTTTATCATTCAGTGTGTTCTTACAATTATAGTCAGGTAATGGTTCGTTCTTTCTCCTTTTTTACCCCCAAAGTGTAATAGAAATGGCCTTTAACCAAACATCACAGCAAGAATGTTTCTGTGCTTGATGGAGAGGGATAAGTCAGGCTCTTTCTCTACTACGATTTGTATGTTTGGAAGTATTATTGGAATATGATAATAAGTCATTACTGTGGATGTCTGAACGCAGATAGACTGTGGATGTGGTAGGTCCGATTCTGAGCTGGATCGCGTGGGCACAACAGCGGTGCCGGGACTCTGTCTATGCCCTCTTCTCTTCCGTTTTTAAAGCTCCGTGGCAGTTATGAAAAGATCACTGTTATTTCCGTGGGTTTGGATACGTTGATCTCACTAAAAGAATGGTTGTGTGACTTTTTGTTGCATGAAGAAAACCAGAGAGGTATAAAATAGCAGATAGTAGTGAATATGCTGTGCTGGTCTTTCCACTCGACTGTTGTGGCAGCTTTGTCTTGCTGTCAAGACACCGATAATGGAAAGGGTGTTCCAATGTCATGGCTAGATGGCCTACACTACGCTGAATAATATTAAAGTAGCTGTGCCAACTTAGAGAACTGAAAGATGAGAAAGTTAAACTGAAGTGTGTTGTAAGTTCAAGTAGAAACCACGGCGGCCCTTCCCAGGCCTCGAGTTATCCTCGTTAGGAAATCATGGTCCAAAAATGTAGCAGAGAGAAATTACCTAATTGTTTCTTCACTGATGTACGCCAGTGAAGTTATTTATACATATGACTGTGTGTATGCGCATGCGTGTTAAACTAGAAAGCTCTCCTGTCGTCCTCTGCGTTTTGGTAATACGACTGTCCTGTCGTTCCTGATGTTACTGCGTAGATCCAGCAAATCACGAAACCTGGCTAAAGAATGTGTAGCCAATTTTAGCTGATCTTTAATCAAACTTATAGATACTCCACAAGAAAGTGCATTCATGTTGCCCTGGACATTCAGACTGTTCCATGGAAAGTGTAATTCTAAAGCTTAAGGCAGATTTTAAGCTATTTTTATTTTTGCTACCGATATTTTATAAAGCTGTAATTTAGGAATTGACTGTGGATTAAATTTATATGCATCTATTCAGTGAGAAATTATGCTGGAAATTGCTGGTGAACAAGATTTCGAACAAGAACTGCTTTTGACAGGCTTGGAGGCATAACAGGAGTAGCCTTCCTGGTTTTCTAAATCCCTTCAGACTTCAAAACAGCGTTTTGTCATTTTGGTTTGGCTTTTCAGGCTAACATGAACTCCAGTTCTTAATTTGTTTCAACTTCATGTGCATCCTCAGAGTTAGCTCTGTTGTAGAGAGCTAGGAGGATTTCTATTCAATGAGTCCTCTTTTATCCTTTTGGGTCACGTAGGAGTAATATTGAGTTTGGTGTTAATGTAGCGGTCTCACAAAGGTCCCTTTGAGCTTGGTTGCAGTCCCTGTTTGCAGGATTGGTAAGGGAGGTACGTGGTGGGGGGTTGGTACTAGATGATCTTCGAGGTCTCTTCCAACCTAAACCATTCTATGATTCTCTGATTTCCTGACCTGCCCAAGGTCACCCCTGTGCCCTTGGTGAGGACAGTCTTTCTCGACACCCTGTCCACACTGCGGCAGCCACAAGACGGAGCGTGTTGTCGAATGGGGTCTTTATACATAAAGATGATCTGGAAGTTGGGTTATTTCTGCAACTTTAATGTAAAAGATTGTCTGTGAATGAATGAATACCAGATTATCGTGAGACAGAGCTCTGGTGTCCTTGTAGCCATGCTGTTGGATGTTTTTGCCCAGGAGGAACACGTGGATGAAAAACACTTGTAGGAACGTGTGTCTTAAGTGCACCTTCAGTATCGTACTCTGGATGCTAATGTAATTTTTGATGTACGTGCTAATTTCCACGCACGTTTTGAGAGTGCCTCTGTGTCCATTTCTGAAAGGGCGAAGGAGGGAAGAACCAGGGAGCTTCCCTGGCCAGAGGGAGAAGAGGTTATGGAGAAAACCCACTGCAGAAGCGGCTGCAGAGCTCCAGGGACGTTCATGCTGGCCTCCATCCTCCCCTTCCCCGCTCTTCTCCCTCTGTCTTCTAAGTCCTCTCTTCTCGGGCACTTCTTTCTTCACAGTCCACGCGATGGGAAGTGGGGCAAGGCCAACCTGCCCAGAAAGGGGTGTAGGAAGCCTTTTCTGGTTTGTTTCTCTTCTTGGCAGTGCCCATCATTACGTGTCATGTGAGCGGAGCTTAGGGCACAGTATTAGTACACAAAAAAAAGGCAGAGTCTCTCCTGAAACTGTGCGAACAGCTGGTCTGGAGAAGCTATCTCTTCTAGCCCGGGGCGAGTGAAAAGCATATAAATCTAAGAAAACTAGGTATTGTTTCCTTAGGAAAGTTTGCTTAACTAATATGCTTAATTTGCCAATGGTTATCTTTAAATTAGAGCTGCAATCCTTTGTCTGATTGCTTCAAGATGTATTTTTTTTTCCCCACGAGGACTCTTAAATTCCGGGAGAATCCCTTTAAACATCTGTTCTGGCTTCAGTAGAGATAGCGCTGGGGGACTGCTGCGATGCCGTAATTAGAGGCGGCTGCTTGGTTAGCCACGATCCCTGTCTCCACCTGGTGCCATCTTTTGCACGCGAGCAGCTAAAGGCATCCCATGAGCAAAATAAATGCATCCATTCAACACTCTGAAATGGGAGTCAGGGCTTGTTTTCCCAGTAAATCCTGTAATCCATCAAAGTCTCAATCGGAAAAGCTTAGAACGAGCCTATGAGCTTTGAACTTACCAAAATGGTCACATTCGGGTGCAAACATGGCCTTTCAGACAAAGTGTATTAAATACACGCTTTTTATGTTAGACCCCCTCAGGTGTTAAGAAAGGTAAGATGTAAGCAAAGCGCACGGTGCCAGTCTAGCCTAGTTCACAACGATAAATCCAAAATGCTCTTTGAAATTATTACTGGTGGTTCACACGGTTGGAACTAAGACTGGGAATTTGGTACGCCTTTTTCACAATTCCCGTCTTGGAATTTTCCAGAGTAATATCTAACAGTGAAATACTAACCAGAAGGTTTCACAAATTCTGTGCTACTCGGTCTCAGCAGCTAAAAATGGCAAGTAACCTTCTCATCGGGGCAAACGCAGTGGTGTGTTTTATTATTGTACTGTGCTTAATGTTCTTTACTATTTCCAGTCAAAGCTTGTTTAGCTTGCAGATCAGCTATATGTCTAAGAAATAGAAATAAAAATTTAAAAGCTACTCTTACAAATATGTCTTAGGAAGTCTAAGTCAAAACACTTTTTTTTTTTTTTTTTTTTTTTGGCAAATCCCTTACTACTACTACTAAAGGTTCTGCAGTTGGGACTTTGTTACCCGTTCCGTTAATGATCCATCGTGAGCCAGGACAACCTGACTCATTACTGTGAAGGCGTTACTATCTCCCTGGTTTCCTGGCTGAGCTGATCTTAAAAACATAGTTCTTTCAGCAAATTGATCTGATCTGTTTCAAAAAAAAAGTTTTTTAAGTCAGAAGCTGCCATTAGTCATACCCTGTGCCACTGCTAAGATTTTATTTTTTAAAAAAGGTCTACGTTGTCTTACCCAAAAACTCTGTGGGCTTATAAATAGATTTCACCTGTGTGTAAATAAGAGTTACTTCTATCCAGTGTAATTCAATACTTATTGCTTCAGGAGAATTAAATTATCCTAAGGAAATCGGGTCAAGAATGACGTGCAGCATAACGCTATAGTCACCACAGTTGGTTCATTTTTGGTGAAGCCGGTGTCACCCGTCCCCTGAGCGGAGCAGTGGTGCTGCACAAACGGAAAGATGCCTTCACCCCATCTCTGTTGGTCTGTCGGGAGGCTGCGGCCACAGTGCTGCCGGAGGGGACGGGGCGGATGTTTGCAGTTTGCGTAGCTTAAAAAAAAATGTATCTATCTGCTTCAAACCCCGCTCTTTTGGTGCTTAGAACAATTTATTTATGAAAAGGTAAGATTCATATTTGTAAGAGCTATTTTTTTTTTTCACTACTTTAAACATACGGAGTGTTAAGGGTTTGCTGTTACCTTAGTTTATGTGGTGACATCTAATTGCTTTGATGTAGAATCCTGGGCAGTCATCATGGATTAAGTTCATGGTTTGGTGCAAGTGCAATGAATTATATGCATCCAGTGAAAATTATTTTAACTGCCTCACGAAGGATAAAATTCCAAAATACTCAGTACTGTTCTACTACTGCTTTATTAAAATTGCCAGCCTGTTTGCCACGTGTTTGAGTGATAGTTCTCCTTGTAAAATTGTGTGACCTCGTGTATTACTTCTTCCTTATGACTTTTACAAGAAAGTTCCGCCCACTGCATTTTGGGAAGTGCCCGATGCTGCTGATGGGTAGAACACTCCTCTGGGATTATTGAGCAGACTTGGAATTCAGAGGAAAAATCCTTTTCTGAGTCCTGAATAATTACAGGTGAGAGTTGGATATAGCAGCTCATCTCTGGGCGGGCAGGTTTGGGGCTCAGGCCCCTCAGTCCTGTCCCAGTCCCTTGTTTGGAGCTGACCCTCTGTCTTCATCTAGAGCTTCATCTAAATGTCTCTTCTTTTTTCCCTACCCGGTTGGTCTCAGTAGAAAGGAAAAAATGAGCTCTCGTTCCTGCTCTTGCGTTGGGATTGTTCACAATAGACTTGTTAGATTTCCAGCGTGGAGGCGTATCAGCGGAGTCGTTGGCTTTCCAGAAGCCTCCTTGCTCCATACCTCCCACGGGATGGCATGGCAGGATTCGCACGGGGCTGAGCGCTCCTCAACATGTGGCGGAGAGCTCTTGGGTGTGTGGCTGGCGAGACCAGCGCCGGGAAAGGCTCCTTCTTCCTTCCCGTTTGGAATACAACCTTCGCCAAAAGCTACCTGGTGAAGCCACTCTTCCCTTCTGCTTTCCAGATGTCCTTTCTCTGCCCTCTCCTCTTCTTCAGGTTATTTTGAATGCTTTTTAAGAATCGGCCAGGTTGGCCCTCCAGTAATAAAAATGCAGGGAACGGACGACAAGATCATCTCATTATTTATGTTTCTGTTCCTTTCATTCCTTACATTTATGTGCGTGGCGGCAACAATTAAGAGGAATAAGTAAAAGTAGATGTTTCTTTTAGGAAAACGTGTTGGTGATGGGCTTCTGCCATGGCGTTTAGGTCTGGACCTGAATGAAACTGAACTTCTCCAGCGCTTGGTGATCATTAAATTGGGACTTGACTGCTGCGCTCGGAGGGGTCCGAAAGCCTCATGGGGCTCCCAGTCCAGCACCAGCTGCTCGGGACTGGGGTCTGAAGGACCCCAAAGTCAGTCCTCCCTGTGGATTCTCCAGAGCCGGAGCGGTGTCCTCAAAGTGCCTCGCTGCGAGGGTGGCGACAAAGGAGTTCTTGGGTCAGCAACCATCTTTTCTGTGGAAGAGACGCCGCTGCGGAATGAGTTTGAGAAAGGAGGAAATTCTTTACTACTGGCTGAATCCTTTGCACAGGAAAGCGAGGTCTGTAGATGAAAGGACCGAGTTTTATATTCAGACCCTCTCAATAAGACATTAAATACACAAGAGGAGCCGTGACATATGGGCCACGTTCCACCATTTCAGAGCATATTTCAGAATTAATTACGCTGACAAAATTTTACAAAGAGCAGCTCCAGACTCTTTTCTTTTTGGCAACAGTGGGTTCTGGCTGCTGTCTCGCAGATGAACATGTTTTTCTGGTTTTATTATTTTGGGCTTGGCTCACGTGCTTACTGTACAGATGACTGGGGGTGGGAGAGGGGCAGAATTACCTACATTGATTAACCAGGCTTAAAGTACCTGCGCCGGTGCCCGGGTGTTACGGCGTTGCCCGGCGTGCCCGGGGAATCGGGAGGGGGAACGGCGATGGGACTGGAGAGGGAGAGGCGGGAGCGAAGGCTGGACCGGGATGCAGGCGGCGGCAGCGGTGTTTGCAGCCAGCGTGGATGGCTGTCGGGGATCCAGAGGGCTGAGGTCTAGTCTGCGGAGAATTCCAGCGTGGTTTAGTCTAGACTAAACATTTTTGGATGCACTGAGCCTATCGCTCTTGCTCGGTCTCCTCTGCCAGGGACTAATTGGAGCTGATGAGCACCTACCCACGAGAACTGTGAATTCCATTTGGAAGGTGCTTTTTTTTTTTTTCTTCTTTCTTTTTTCTTTTCCTTTTTTAAAAAAGCCTTTTACAGGTTTTGGCAGGAGGATATTTTTGGCTCTAAAATTGCGAAAATACTTTCAGCATAGATTCCGGTATAAATGGTAATATTCTCCAGATTCCTTCATTTAAAAATGATGCCAATTACAAACAAACAAAAATCCCCCCCTCTTTCCAATTTGGTTAACCAAGTTTGCTTTCTATTCCTTTCTTTTCAGACTTTAAAAGCTCTTTCCTCCAGGCCTTGTGATGTGGAATGCATTCTTCCATGCTTGTTTTGATAGGCCATCGTTATGTGCTTCTCCCGCAGAATTTGCATGTGGTGGTAGAGAGATCTGGGTGGGATTCCAAAGCTCTCACCCTCCTCCTAATGCCTCTCTCCTTCATTCAGTGGCCGGTCCAGCCCAAACCACGAGAGTGGGGTCAGTGTTAGGCTGACTCTGGGCGCCTTTGGAGTCTCGTCGTTGTTCGGACAGTTTGTGTGTGTTCATTCATTTGTTAGAATACAGTTTACGTGGATGGACCTTGAATGCTTTTACTTCATACCGAATTTACAGCATGTGCCATTTGACAGGGTGAACAAGAGGAAGGCGATACATAGTGTAACATAATGCATTTTAGGAATTATCGCAGATTTTCTTATATGAGGAGGTTCGAAGCATCTTCTCTTGTCACCCCATCTTCAACCTTGTCTTTCCTATACCTTCAAAGGTATAGGAAGAAACCTCTAGGGCAGAAATTTTAGTGGCTGCTGATCGAACAAAGGGCTTTTTGGAGAAGAGATACGAAAAGGCAGCCATTAAAATTAAGGGGAGTTTTATAAGTTCTTTGGTATGTGTTTACGTTATACTGGTTCAGAAACAACAAGTCACGGAGTTTTTAATAATGTAATTTTAATCAATATACATTTCCCAATTCTTTTTAAGTCATAACCAGATCCAGAAGTAGCAGCGAGAGAGCTGCAGACGCGTGAAATGTGAAAAACAGAAACTATGCTAAAGGGAGACTGCTTATCACGTAAAAACCTGCAGGCTGCTGCCTCAAGAGATGGCATTTCGAAGCATAAGGTAGGCTTGCTCTGCTCGGGGTGAGAGGAAAAGCTGCTGTGGGGTCAGATGTTCCTCTACCGATAGCATTAAAGGTAGCATGAAATCACTTGCTGTTAGGAAAATAACTGCTGGGTAAGTGTGATCTGGTATTTGGGATTTCAGGAGCCCCCACATCTGACGACATCCACTGTTGCTATTTTAACTCTGGATAGTTTTCTTTGAGATGATCGATCAGACTTCTCAATATATGCATCTCTGGTTGCAAAACTCCACCTGAAGCTGGTAAAAGTTTAAGTGCTTGGCGTTAAAAAAGATTTAACAATCACCATTGCGTACGTTACTATAAGAAGCAGAAAATTGTCTTCTCTTTGCGTGGTGACCTTAATTTCAGCACGATTTCTGAAAGTCATAGCTCAGCTGTCTGGCGGAAGGGGAAGAAATGCAGACTCCAAGGAAAGTTCTCCTCACTTACTCACGGTTTCATAATTTCTATGGTAAAGCCCCTTTTGTCATGAGTCGGTTAGTTCTGGCTCCCATTGCGTTGCAGCTGTGATACAGCTTTCTGCTGGATTCATCTGTCCTTCGGAGGAGGGCCGGCTCCCCGCCGGGCACAGAGCAAGTCTGCTCCTCGCAGGCACGGGCCCCCTCGGAGCACTGCGAAGGAGCCAGGAGGACACGAGGTAGCACTGGCAAGGATTTTCTCATCAATCTTGCCAGCAAGAACACCGTTCGGTTCGTTGGTTGGGGTTTTTTTGTTCAGAGTCCTGCTCCTCCGCTGTAGGATCTACAGACCAGTCCCCTAACACTGACAAGGAGATAAAACTTCCAGTGTCCTCTGTTCCTCTTGTTGGAGCCTCTAGAAATCTTGAAATCCTCTAAGCTTATTTCACATCTCCTGCAGAGTTTTCTACAGGAGTCTTTGGAGCGGTCCGGCTCTTTCAGGGAAATCTCCTGGAGGGTAATATTCCTGCTTGCTCTGCCTTGTCTGTGCCTTCTTATTTCTTGGAAAGACTTCTGAGGCCGTGGCAGCCGACCGACTCTAACAGGATCAGCCGTTCTCCAGTTCGGTAACCATCATCGAGTTGGTTTTTTGGAAATGGTTTGAGGAGGAGTGAACGAGGACTTGTGAGCAGTGCGGTGTTCTTTGACAGAACCGCTATTTTTTTGAGTAGTCTTCAGCAACGCTGACCATATGCTGCTGTCGAAAAGGCTGTGGGACCTGGCAGGAATGAAAGAATTTGTTTCAACGAGCTGGGCTAATCGCTTTCAGCGAGTCCTCAGACGGTTGTGACGGTTGGTTGCTCTCTCCCGTAAGGTCTTTTAAGCGCTGAGTTTCGTGAAACTTAAACTTGTCCACCCTGGCTGTTCAGTTTCTTCGCTAAGCCTCCAACAGTGGACTTGAAATTGTAATGCTAACTGTATTTATAATGCTTAACAACTCTCTGCTTTCCCCTGGGTCTTCAAATAGGAATTGGACTCCTTGATGCCCTTTCTACAGATGAGGCAAATTGTCCAATGTAAGTACACACAAATAGAAGATGAGATACAATGAGGCTATTTTGGAAACAAACACTAATTCCAGTTTCTAGACCGTCATCTGCCAGTCCAGACAGCAATTCCTCTTGAGTCAACACGTCTCAGGTCTTGTGGTCTTTTGACTCGCTTTTTGTGGATAGATTTCAAATGCCTGCGCTCAACATGAAAGTCCTAGCAAATGCTTAAGATTTGCCTGCAAGACTGTCTCAGTCTTATATCCCCCTTCCCCTGCCTTGGCAATTTCTGCTCTCCTTTCTGCGTCCCACCAACGTCAACGCCGTAGGTCAGCCGGAGAAGGGATGGTGCGTAGTGGTGTAAGGCTGGAGAAAGTGCCCTTACCTTGTCAGGCCTTTATTGCTGTCCAGGAAAGGGATTACGCGCTGGCCCTGCAGGTGATGGCAGCTCTCCTTCTCTGGAATTGGGGCAACACAGAAGTTTTGCGTAGCGTAAAGTTTGGCCATTTACTTTGGTGAAGCGTACCTGCCTTTTCATCGAACGCCCCGTGAAAGTCAAGGCAAAATGCTGTTGTTGTAATTGAACTTTTGGGTTTTTTTTTAAATAAAGCACTTGCGCTCACTTGTTAGAGCTGATGTCAGTTGTGTGCCCTCTAATTGCATTAGCCCACGAACTGAGATGTTTGTTAGGAACAGCGCCAAATATCACTGGAGCTGCCAAGGGGGGTTTCTTCCAAGCCTTGATGCGCGATCTCAGCCCGCGCTGAAGTCAGGATGCAATTTGGCGGTAGTTCTTTCGCTCTCTGCTATGGTGTTACTTCAGTTGTGTCCTTTTAACAAGCGAAATGGAAATTGCTGGAGTAACGCCACATTAAAATATATAACGCCAGGGTGAAAAATACTGGGTTATGAAATAACCCAACCATAATTTCTTCTCAAATGGTAGAAACAATCACCCAAATAATATTTATTAGCATCACTCCAGTAAAGTCAATTAATTTGTTTTGATTTGGAGCAGGTGAGTGACTTAACAGATGTATTGTGTTTACTTTCCTACTGTTTTATGGAGAGAGGGCTGTCAAAAATGCAATAATGCTGAACTACTTAGTCATTTTAACTCATATGCATAATTCCTGTTCATCAATTCATCATAGTCATACCATTAATCATAGTTCATCAAATTAAATATAATATATTTAATGTAAGAATAATACATAATAATAAAATCATTCTTAATTTAAAGATGACCTTTATTGGTGACCTATAGTGGTGAAAAAACACATTTCTTGCACTAAGGCGAGCTGTACTTGGGAGATGTGCAAAGCATCTTTTCTTACATAAACCTGGAGTGAAAAAAAGAGGCAATAAAATGTAGAAGAGGCCTTGTCACATGGTTTGAATTTACCTGGCCCACAGCCAGCAACCATAGATTTGATTTGTATAGCAGCAGGTCACTGGAGACCGTGGCGTTTGTATTAAAATGCACTTAATTTGGTTAAAAGGCAGCATACACAGATAGTGTGTGATCAGTTACCAGTTGTAGTAGAATTACCCTACAAAAATTGGCAAGAAAACTGCTGCGTGGGTCGATGTGTCCTGTTTTGCTGTTTCTTCTAATATTTTTTCCTTCATTTTCACTGCACTCAAATGCGTTGCCTATTCTTAATTCTTCGAAAATGGAAAAAAGGAGACATTTTATATCATTGTAATAAAAACTCAAGTGCATTGCAGCAGAATTAGTCCATTTATTAGGACAAGGTTTTAAGGAATCAATAAATAGAATTATTTTAGCTAATTCCATAAAGGAAAAAGACAAACATGGTGGAGACTATTCATTGGCTCCTACTTTTGCCCGACTTCATTATGTTTTGCACTGGAAGAGTATACAAGTAATTTTAATAGAAGACACAAGTAGATATTTTTGTTGGAGAAAATTTTGTTAATTGGTTAAAACAGACAAAAACCGATTTCCCAAACCAAACGTGAAATTCAATCAGTTTCTCTTGCTTATAATAGAGGCTTTAAACTCGTGAGAGACGTTTTATGAGCAGCGTTCTGGCTGGGAAGTGGGGGCAGACAGCGGGAGGAGCGAAGGACTGGAGGCAGAAGGAGAATTGCCGGGTGTAGGAATGAGGGGGAGAAACCGTAAAGGGTTTTTTAATTCTTTTACAAAAACCACTGCCAAGAAGTTGCTTGACTTGGGCAAATATTCCGAAGGCCCCAGAGCGAGACGTTTTGAGTATGTCTTCACCTTGGTCCGTGGACGAGGGTTGAAGTACTTTGCTGTGCTCAGCAAACTGAAAACAAACTACTGTGCCTCCGAGACACTACTGTTTAAAAGTTGTGTGAGTTCTAATATACGCACCAGGTTTTATTTTTTTTGTAGGCGGAAAAGTAAGGAATCGAACTAGATGGAATCGGAGAGCAAAACCTCCCGCCGCGGGATTTCAGGGCGTCGTTCTCGCCGCTGGGAAGGGAAGGCTGTGTGGTGAGGGAAGGCGGTGGTCCTCTGCAGTAGGCGAGCTCCCAGTAGGTATCTGGTCCTAGTAGGTGTCTTCAGCAAGAGACCAGAGAGAGCAGCCGTGCCTACACGCTCTCCCCCGTCCCTCCCCTCCTTCCCCGGGCAGGCGCGTCGGCTGCCGTCAGTGGGATGCTGCAGGTGGCAATCGCTGCTGTGGGTCAGCTCTGGCTTTGCGTTTTCTCTTCGCTGCCTTGGATTTCCTTTATTATTTCCTTTATCCTATTTTCCTTTCCTGTTACAGCATCTCTGTGCGTTTGTAATAGTTTTGTTTGCGTAAGCACTGAGCGAAGCTTTTATTTTACTTGGATGATTTCCCCTTTTACCTATGTTGCCTCACTGTCCCAGGAACTGATTCCTCCCGTTGAAGCAGTGGTGTGCGAATTCCGGTTGTTGTCCCTCTTAAGTCAGAAGCCAACGTTCCCTTCTTTTCTTTTTCGTCCTCCTTTAACATACTGCCAACGTGTACATCGTTTCCATCGGCTGACACTTCCCCACTGCATGTTTCCATTGAGATAACGGGAAGGAACAGAGAGCAAGCAGGCAGCGCTGCAAGCACTGCGTTATCGGGGCAAAGCGCTCGCTCGGAGCTGTCGAAAGGGGACGGTGTTTCTGGTGGGCTTCAAAGTCGCCCACGGAGCACGCGTTTAGAAGACCCATGTCCAGGTCAGACAGGGTATGACGTTTCACTTACGAGGACGACTGGAGGGACAGAGGTTGGGAGGGGAATAGTGTAACGGGAGCAGATGGCAAAAGAGGTTCGAGGAGAAGAGAAGGGATGAGCCTGGGGAAAAAAGGCTGGAGCGCAAAGGGAGGAAGAGCGGAGGAGCCGACGGAGGAAGCACGAGGAGAAGCAGAGGCTGCAAGAAAGGAATGGGAAGGGAGAAGCACAATTGGGGAAGAGTAACTTTACAATAGTAAAAATCCTAGAAATGGTGCTTATATGTGATCCTTTTTTATGGTCCTTCTCTCTGTGTTATCATTACAGGCTTCTCCTGAGTCCACACCCCCCCTTTCTCTGCTTTTTTTTTTTTTTTTTGAAAGGCACTATGGTGAAGAATCTTGCAAACCTAACACAAATAACCTCTTACTTCAGAATAAGTCAGAGGGAGTAATCTCTTTTTTAAGAAAAGCACTTAGCACATTGGTTGAGTACTGCTATTTCTTATTTGGTCTGTCTTTAGCATTAATAATCCTGCAGAGCTTTGTCCCGGCTTTCTGTAGGAGAATGATCAAACCTATGAATGATTAAATGCTAAAAGAAAGCAGTGGTATAGAAAAAGAGTAGCAGGCAGGAATTAGGCTCCTGGGAAAAGGAATTCCTGTAAGGAGCGCTACATTTCAGAATATGATAAAGCCTTCCGTTAAATTGGAAAGTTCTAATTTTAAACTGCTGCAACTGGTGAAGATCAGCTCCCCAAGGGCCCTTTTTCATCCTTCCTGCCTGTGACTTCATTAAATTGTTAGATTCTGAAGGGAAACCTTGGAAAATCACCGTTTCAGATATGTTTATGGTTAGACAGCATAATGTTTTTCCACAAACCAATTGATGATAATTAACAGATAACAGCAGCAGGACTATACTTCATTTTTACGGAGCAATAACGCGTTTCAGGAGCAGGCAAAATTTAAGGGTGATGATAGGATTATTATGGCGGAAGAAGAGAGGTGTCAGTTCTGTTGTGCCTGTCAGACTGGGAGTGAAATAGCAATCAGGATGGAATCATTAATATATTAATAGAGAAATAACGTTTTCCTGTCTCCTGGCCCAGCCCTGTCCCTGGCTGTGTTTGGATGCTTAGACCACCCAGGCTCTGAGATGATTACTGCGGCTGAAGTCTAAACTCAGTTCCAGAGCGTGGCCAAGAGGAGTAAGAGTGACGGAATGAGTTACAAAATCAAAAAACCGATGGAACCCGAAGAGGCTACTGCTGTTGTGTATTCCTGGGATGCAGCCAGGAGGACGGGATTCAACTGCTGAGGGAGAGCGGGTGAAGGAGAGTGTAAACCTAGAGTTTACCTCCCTAGTCTGGAAGGGATGCAGATGATTGTGGATAAAGTGATCAGTGCTTACTTCTTTCTTTCATCCTTTTGTGGGGGATGAGAACAAAGACGTACCTGATGGAGTGAAGGGCAATGGGCTTTGACCAGATGCAGACTAAACATCTGTGGGATGTTTAGGAGCTGACTTAAGCATCGTATAATAAAAGGAAATGCTGAGGTTGGGTTTTCTAATGGGCTACATATTCTGATGGTTACTAATGGTGTCTGTAATGTCATGATGTGGAGTTGCAGCTCCGTCTGGGCTTTAGCGCTGCGTAAGTGCCTTCTGCAGCATGTGGGATGAAGGGTGGTTGCTGCCTTTGTCTGGAGTACGTAGTGCTCAACTTTACCAGCAGCCGACATTAGTAGAGGACTAGGAAAGTAAGTTACGTGATTCAGCCTGGCAAATTCTGAGCTTGTGTTAATCAAGGATACAAATTCTTTAATATTAGTGATGCCCAGGCATCGTCCTGGGCTCTGTGCAGGAGTTGTCATCTCACATCCTTCCCCGACAGAAAACAATCTGTTTTCTGGTGTGTGCCTTTCTGGGGGTAGAGCAAGTTCTGTGGGACTCTCAGTGCTTCCCTTTCTTCTGACTTGATGGGAGGGTTGGCACTTTTCTTTTAAATGAGTAACCTCAGAGAAGAAATCAGTGCTGGCACAGAAACATGAGAAAATCGATGACTGTGTCTTGCGGAAAGGAAAGAGGCAGGAGCGGCAAAGCTGCCCCGGCAGCGCGACCCCGCTCAGTCTGTAGTGCAGCATCGGATTGACTGTGCTGTCTTCGTCCTGCGAGTGGCCGGGACCGTCTCCCTTTGATTTGTGGTAACACGAGTACTAATTACCAATGCATGTGTAGTAAAAGCGACTTCAGTTGGAGCGGAGGAAGTCAGTCAATTAGAAAAAAAAATCCAGAAGTTGCTGATGTTTCCTGGATTGGGGCCGTCATATTCAGCGATTAGTGTCTGTCAGAAACCAGGAGTGCCGTGGATGGGAAAAAGGAGATGGGAATTGCTCAAAGGTGGTTCTCTTGAATTTTTACGAGCAGAACCCGATCTCGTTTTGCAGAGCTAATGCAAGGATTTCTGAAGTAATCATCCCAATGAGGGGGCGGACGGACCCCAAAACATAGTGTGCAGTGGGAGCGGACTGCAGTCCATTCTTTGATGACGTAAAAATCAAAAAGACAGAAATGTCTGTCTCTTATCTGTGTCACCTGGTACATTAACGTAGAGCTCTGAGTGTTTGTGGGTGATTGCAGGTGAACTTTCGGTTAGTTAGGAGAGCCGGGCATCAGAAAACAAGATCACTGTGACCCTTTACAGAAACAGCAACAGCATTGCCAACCTCTGCTGCTGCATCAGAGGCTCAAACTGTCTTGTGATTTCACGCAGTCTTGCGTATACAACCCTTTTATTCCTAAACGTTCAGAGCTGCTTAGTTAGTGGAAATTGTGACTTTTTTTGAGTGATGTCCAATTTGAATGGCATGAATTTTTCATTAAATGTTCCACGCGCTCTGGATTAAGTTGCAGCTAAACACGACATAATAGATCCCTAAAAGCAAGCAAGCCTTTTCCAGTTTAATGAGAATGAAGAAAGTCCGCTATTGTCATTTATAGCCCAATCTTTCCGTAGTGTAATATTGCCATAAGGGGACCCCGAGACAAGTATCCCATATTTCAGAGTCTTCAGCTATCGTGGTACAGGAGCACCTGAGTTGGTTCTGCCTTTTCTAACCTCCTTCCGTTTGGAGTTGCTGAGACAGTGTCTGTGTTTCAGTGGAATCTGACTGAAGTCAAATGTTGAAGATTTAAGAAAATCCTGCCCAAAAATCGTAGATTGCGTTGTAGGGGCTGTTCACACATTTTGAATGTATTCACTTTTAGTATTTTCAGTATTTGGGAAATACCAGCTGTCTTTGTCTTAATTTTTGTTTTTCTATGGACTTTTTCTTTTCATCTTCACATTTAGATTCTTAGCTTCTGAGTAAGTACCTCTGCCTTTTTTGTATTTCCCTCTCTGTTTTTATATTTGTGTTCCCCTTGTATTCTATACTCCTCCTCCCTTCCTGGGGAAGTGTGAAAATTCAGGCGTTAACACTGGAATGATGTTCAGTGCTATAGTTTCAGCTCTTAAACTTGCAGCTTTCCCTTGCTTTCCTCAAGTTGATGAAATCTGTGTGGAAGCAGCTGCACTGATTTTCTGTGTTGATCACTGGGTAAGAGATTATTTAAGAGAAGAAGAGTGGAATCAGGTCCTAAATTTTTTCATTTCTGTAATCATAACTGCACCGGACGAGGTGCTGAGCAACTGCCTCCTGTTGACCCTGCTCCGAGTCAGACCAGACATCTCCGGAGGTTCCTTCCAGCCTCTGTTATGCTGTGGTTCTGGGGTGTCTACTTCTGCACCCGGCAGATGGTGAGGAGGTGGCGTAAGTGAGGCTTTTCAACCTACTAGTTCCCTCTTCTCAAAACAGATATTAAAAAACAGACTTTCTGCCACGGACCTCCACAAAAGTTAGTATCTGATGCAAGCTTTTCCTTCCTCCTTAGCCAGGCCTGTCAAGATTTATTGTCAGTCAAACATTCTGTCAAATTCTTCTCTGAATGCTTTTGGTCAACGCACATTCTTAACATATCCAGAGTAAAATCCACAGTTGTGTCATTTCAGCACGGCTCCCCATCGTTCTGGCAGAAACCTCCAGCTGAAACAGATGGCACTTTGACAGGATCTAAAAGAAATCTTCATTAGGACAATACTTCTCCTTCTTCATTTGAAGTTGTTCTCTTTTTCATTGTATTAGTACAGGTTTTTCAGCTTGTTGTTTTAACAACTGCTCATTTTTTCTAAAGATTAATAAGACTTCTGTATGATGTTTTTATTTCAAATATTTTAGGATGTAAGACATACAGATCCAACTCGAGCCTCATTGAAACAACTTAGCCAAAAATGGCAAGCCTTCAGAGGCTTATTATAGTGAATTATAGTCATTAGAAGCGTGAATTCTAACAGTTCAGACTGCTTTGGTTCATCTGGAATTTTTCCCAAAACCTGCAGAAATTTAAGGATCGAGGTCTATCCAGGTAAAACACAAGGTCTTGGCTAACTGCTCAGCATTGTTAATAATTGTAATTGTTAATCGGCTTGTAAGGCACTGGCACAGGTTGCCCAGAGAGGGTGTTGAGGCCCCATCCCTGGGGGTGTTCAAGGCCAAGCTGGAGGTGGCCTTGGGCAACCTGGGCTGGTGGGAGGTGTCCCTCCCCAGGGCAGGGGGGTTGGAACTCGATGATCTTCAAGGTCCTTTCCAACCTAAACCATTCTATGATTCTATAAATACCCTGGGTTTGGGTTCTTCAGGGCGTGCAGCACCTCTGTCAGCAGCAGCATGGGGTTGGTCGTGCCCTGCGGAGGCTTCTGTAGGTACATTGATCGTAAGCACAGTCTTACGTTGTTCTGAACGTGCCCATGTCTTTCTCTGTTGGGTTTGCTGTTAGAGAAGCCTCCTAAGGAGCCAACAGCTATCGAGACCCCACTGTTGTCTACGCACACAGGACAGGAATTCCCTGCCTGCCTTCCACCTGCCTTCTGACCAGGACAGAGAGCAGCAAAGGGAGTGTAGTGCTGTCTCCGCTCGCTCTATATTCAGCATAACGTTTAAACAAAATGCTTAGGTAATAGCAGAAATTGGTTTGGCTTTCCTGAGCATACGTGTGATGTTTTACTTACGTACGTCTGAAGCAGTGGCTTGAATTGTCATTATCATTGCTTACAGAAAAGACCGGCTTGGCTTTCCAAGGACGAAACGGAGTTCACGGGGTCCCCTCCTGTAAAGACACATCTTTTGTGATTTGTTCTTTTGGGTGACTCCTTTTTAAGGATGAAAAGGCTGGGGAATTCTCCAGGAGAATGTAATATCGCTTTTGGAAAAGAGTTCATGAGGTATTCAAAGGAATAAAGAGAAGCCGTATTAAATGCGTTTAATGCTTACCTTGTCATGGTTACGTGTTACTCTTCACAGTAATCCCAATCTGTTTTCTACAGGTGAAACCGTTCTGTAAGAACAAGGCAGCGGTTTGTAAACCTACAAACCGATGGCCAGTTGGATGAGCAATGATCAGAAACTGTTTCTGTTTCATCTGGTTCATTCAAGAGGACAGAGTAAAGAGAAGAATTTCATTTTATGTTTGGTTGGTAAGAGACGAATTTCATCTTTGTGCATGGATGGAAGCAAACTCGAGGTTGTGTCGCTGGCCTAAGTAGTGGCATGTGGGTTTCTGGGATGTTCAGACAGATGTTCTAAAGGACTTGAGGCTACATTTGCAAGGGCTCAACAACTTCTGTTGGGGACGGAGTTTTGAAGGCGCTGTGAGCAAAGCAACTTCCAGGGGGACAGGTCAGCCTGGCTTTTCTGCCCTCCCCGGGAGGTATGGCCCTCACTCGGTTACTGACTTCCTCCAGCTGTAAGATGCAATTATCAAATACATGAAAGATTTCATATTCCTTCAGTAACTCAGCTTCCACAGACACGTACTCCCAGAAACCTTTGGTCCCGTTACTCCTTCTGAAAAAAAAAAAAACCCACCCTCCACTTTTCTTCCCGTAATAATTTCATTCAGGTGAGCAGTGGGAATTTAAAATCATATCTTAGTCTCCGCTGTGAACCATTCAGGATGATGAAAAGCATAGAAACGAAGGCCCAAAGCAATTTGTCTTGTAATTTTGAACGTAGTCCCCCTGCTGTTCCTGGCATAAGCTTTTAGGTAAATGTTCCCAAAGAAAATAGTCACTTTGTGTAAACTATCTATATATTGTCTGCTTTAATTATAAAAGCATCAAGTGGCATTTCCTTCCCCGTAAAATTCCCTAACTTCATATTGCCAGATGTGGCAGTAAGTCATACAGCTGTAAATCACACCAGCCCCTTTCTTCCTCATACTGAAAGCGACAATTCTCCAATGCTCTTTGCTGTTGCTTTCCCCTCAAAATTAGAAGGTGGTGTTACAAGACGATACGTAAACTTGATCTCCAGTTCTTTCTCAATTTTTCAGCCGCCGATAAGCAATTTGAAACGGTGATGTATTCCTGGTACTGTGCAGCGCTTGTCTGGAGTCGGAGGTGCCTGGAAGGGTGCCTCGGAACCGATTCCTGATGTACCGGAGCCGTGTCCCTGGCTGTAGGTATTAGTCTTTTGGCACCTCCTCCCTCGCAAAATTACCGAGGTTTTTGCTTCTCTGTTTTATGGCGTTTTACATACCGCATAGGTTGATGGCATCCATCTGTTGATTTACTGTGATTCTGAGACCAATAAAGAGCTGAATATAAAAGCTGGAAAGGTTCCTAATCCTTTTGAAACCAGGCAGCCGCTTGCAAATTCAAGGCACTTCCCGTGTAGGGTTGTTGGATAGAGCGATTTTTCAATTCAGAATTTAACATGGAAGCCACAGTCATCTTTTACTTCTTGATAATTCTGGTTTGCTCGTTCCGTGCACTGTAGCATCGTTTCTTGCTGCTTCTTTGTGTTTTCTCCTGGGTAGCAATTTGCAAATTCCTGAGTAGCAGTTTGCAAAGCGCTCTTCATAAAACTCAATCTATTTTCACCTCTGAGTTGCTGGGGGACATCGAACCGTTTGTAAGGAATAAGTCAGTGCAGGTTTTTTCCTGAATACCACACGTTGACGTCTGTTTATGGCAGCTGAGGATATTTGGATAGTCGGTCCTTCCTGAAGAAAATGACATGTGTAGAGTCAGAGCTATTAAATTCAGAATACCTTCCCAGTTTGTTTCCTAGAATGAGCTGATGTGTGAATGACCTACAGGAGAGGCTGAAGAGTTAGGTGGTACTCCGTTAGCGGAGGAGTACACTAAACCCAAAGGATTGCTCCTGTTGATCGTGTGTGTCAGCCTGAAATGTTGTCTCTTGACTGACAGGAAAACAAACCCCAACTTCTTAATCACCCAAATAATCACTTTCTTGCAGTGCAGAAACTAGGCAATATCAGGCCCTTATCAGCCGGTGCCCTCTTGTCAAAGCCGATCGCACAATGCGTGCTAATTACTGATATTTAAATGTTGCCCTCTCTCTTCAGATCTGTTGGCGTCAGCGTGCCGGGGGGGAAGTAAGAGGGAAACTGTTGGTACAGAGTTCGGAGAGGTGTTCTGAGTGTCAGCTTGAAGTCAGCGTGTCTCCTGACTTCGGACAAAGCCTGCGGTTGGTATCAGTAGAGATTTACACGCACAAAATCAAACCCCTCAGTGCTTAAATCCATTGCGAAGTGGACTCAACCAGCCTGTCAGGGGGGTTGGAGTACTCGGGGTATATATTTTGTTGTGCAACCAAAGGAGTTCTTGTTCCAGTATGGACTGATGAATTCCTTTCATTGTGGAAAGGTTAAGCTGTACCCTTGCATCCCGCTATGGTTTATTTCTTTGTGATATTCTGCATGTTTTATTCTACTACTCTGAAATGGTGGGGATTTGGGTTTCACTTTGGTTTTGTGTAGTAATAAAAATGGCAACTAGGTAAAGCTTTTTGTGTGTTAGCTAGACGTTATTTTGTCTGAATCTAGGATCAGGTAGAGGACCCTTTTTGTAGGACGCTCCGTTACTTACGTTTCTTTCATTGTACAGTTTTGACTAATTAGCAATAATATTTCTGCACAGTAGCTATGTTAGAGTAATTTTTATTTTTCTTTTTCCCTCTGGGACTAATGTTTCTATACGTTTGTATCTCTGGTAGCGTGGTGGCAGACTGGAACAGGTTTTTAAATACTTGGGTGCTCTATTTATAAAGGATATGGTATATATCCATTGTGACTGAAGGAGCACGTGGTGAAATGGCCGTGAGGGCTCACCTGGGTGAGCAGACCCTCCTTTCAGCGCAGAAACAACATCAATAGCGAAGCAGAAAGAGAAGAGGTTAAGAGAGGGGAACGGCTCAGATTTTGTGAGCGTGTGAGGAGTGGGTTGGGTGGATGTCCTGTCGGTGGTTTAGGCACCGCCTTGGGAAAAGGGGTTACAGCTACAGATCATCTCTGCGGCGTTGTCCAACTCTGTCTGTTCTAGTGAAACTGAGACAGTTGCACGCGTGTTGTTGCAGACTGAACACCCGCCTTTTTCCTTGCCCTTTGTTCCTTCTGGATTCTGCCTCTCTCCACCATGACTTGGTTCCAGGAATGAACCCGTCGGAGCCTGGAGCTTGAGGCTCGAACTGAATAAAAAGGTGGGCACTGTCTCTTCGTACCAACGGAATAACTGCCCTGAATTTAATGGGGTTAAAGTGATGCGAAACTCTGTTAATGAGATCAGAATGCAGTTTTAAACCTTTCAAGCCGAGTGTGTTTTAAGTGGCTGGCTTATAGTCTTTAAGCAAGTGCCTTTGTCTGTGCAGTCGCTTGGCACAATTGTGACACGTTAAGGCTAGATAGAAAAAGGTATTTGTAGCTTTTTCTGTAAATGCTGTTTTATACAGAACCGATATAATTGTTAAACCATAATGAGTTAATGGAGGGATTTCTTCAATTATCTTTAGTGCTGGAAATGCTGTCCTAAAGAATGGTATCTCTTGAAGGGATTGATTCAAGCGATGTACAGAAAAACAGTGAGGAACAAAGGTGCAGATGAACGTAATAATGTCTTTAGAGTGCTACGTTTGAACGTAGTGTGCTGTCAAGTAGGTTAAATAGCATCATCTTTCGATGAAAAAGCTGCTTGAAGCTGATAATTATAGTGCCTTTGAGAAAGCAAAGTCCGTTCATTGTAGAGTAAATACTTTTTGAACTGTGAATCTCTCTTTATCTCATGCAAAACTATTTTAGATTAAATCTCTTTCCAATTTGTGTTGTTCAAACAATTATATTTAGCTGGGGTCAGAGTTTGGATAATGCATTCCCAGCCCTTGCGTTTATTAACTGGCTCCAGGACCAGACCACAATGTCAAACAGCGCAAAGAGGTTTCAGATTTACTCTGTGTTTTGGCTGTTTTCAGCTGTGCCGCTCCTTCCCGCTGCAGTCTGGTCAACGTAGCCATTTGATAAGTGCTTCTCCATTATGTGACTTGCCTTATTTGCCGAAGCTTTGCTTCCCAAACAGAAACATCCACTCAAAAGGCAGAATCTTCATTTAAGACTACGTTCTCCAGAATGAACCGCTTCCCAGTTCCAAGAAGTAAACCGCAGTTAAAACAGTACCAGAAAGATGGTGTACACAGCCAGCATCAAATCCGAGAGCAACATCTGGATTTGTTAGTATGAGCGGTCAAAGTATGCTGAAGTGTTGCTTTTAAAGCGGTGTTTTCTCTGCGTGTGGTATTTTGGTCACCCTGCCTACGTGCTTCGTCCCGATAACTGGAATGGGACGTGCAGGCAGAGCAGGGTAGTGCCATAACAGAGCTGCAATCCGTTGAGGGATTAAAAAGGACCTTTGCAAACGCAGTTATCTCCATATCATAACCAGCATCCCAAAGAAGACCACTACAGTCGTCTTATTAAGTCAGGCGTGCTGCATGAAATGCCAGATAGGTTCAGCTTTTGAGAGTCCACGTCTCATTTGAAGACCACTTCCTTGAACAAAATAACTTTCTGTGTCCTCTGAAATACCTGGAAGGTTTAAAAGCATTTCCTCAAGTCCTTTCAATTGGGAAGAGTGATTTTTTTCCTCTGCCGAGTTTTACAGTCACGGCCCCCCCCATCATTGCTCCTCTCGTCCTTGCCGGCAGCTTGGAGCTCTGCTTTCAGAAGGAACGAGAACGCGTCACTGGGAGTTTCTCTGGGCATTAAATCACTGAAATGTTAAGGACCACTTTCCTTCAGAGGGTGGGATGCTGCAGAAATTTGCCCTGTCAGCCAGTGCTGCTTCTCCTCTTGATACCCTCAGCTCTTCCCGAGAGCTGCTTTCTCACACCGCCTTCAGCAGCCGCAGAGAAGGAGCTGCCTGCGTGTTTCTGGAAATGTAACTTGAACTGGATGTAATTTGCTTTTATTCAGCAGCCTGTGAACGTGAACTTCCAATGAGTGTTCTTTTAAGAAGAAAAAAAAAAAATAAAAATCAAGTGATGGGTTTCCTTATTGACGAGACATCTTTCTGGAGGAACAGGAATGGGAAAACCAGACAAAGGTGGTGTGAGATTTGGGCTACTATGCAAAATACCTGGCACTGGATGACATACTGAAATTCTGTGCACCTGTAATGCCATTTTCTTTCTTTTTGTGTGTTTTACCTGTAAAATTTGCAGGATTCTCTCTTGTGATGTGTTCACATACAGTACCTCCGACAACAGAGGCATAGTCTTGGCTAGCGGCTCTAGTTACAGTGCTACTGCGGCTGAGTAATCGTGCATTACTTTCCTCGGATGCGGTTAAATGTCAGTTCACGTATCTTGGAGATGTTAAAGTAGATCTCTGATGAACATGAATTCATTTCCTCTCTTGTCCTATATGGTTTGGAGCTTTTAGGTGCTTGGGAGTCACACAGACAATCTTATTCATTTACCAAAAGATGATCAAAAAATAAGTGTTGTTTGAGAGTTTTCATCCAGATCCGGTTCATCGTAGCGTTCCCCCTGTCCCCATGGAGATGCTGCCATCAGCTGCGAGAGCGCCACGTAGAACTGCTATATCGTACTGACTATACAGCCTTTGTGCCTGGAAACATGCATGTTTCCTCTCCGTAGAAAACAGAATTCACAGCTTACATTGCCGAGTGACTTGTTTTTGCAGGTGGTTTCACTATTGAACAATTTGTTTCTTTTCTTTGCAGCTTGAAGAGAGGATGTAAAATGAGTCCAAAGCATCGCCTAAGTCAAGAACCAGGCAGAAGTGCCGCCCGGCAGTGACTGCCACCGGCACAGAGATGGCTTCTGCCGGGGGCAGTTGCCAAGAGGTGACTCTGCCGGTGTGACACGGGAACGGGCTGCAGCAGGGAGGTCTCGCCCAGAAAGGAGTAAATCCGCAGGTAAGCGTCTCCACGTCTCGCTAATCCCTCCAGATTCTTGGTGGTTTTCCCATCCGGCATGTTATCGCCGGCAACGCTTTGGCTGCTGAGCAAAGTAGGGAAGAAGGTGAGAGTGAGGAGCAGAGATTTGGGAATGGAGCAGTAAAAAGGGAGCCGGGCATCTGCCTTGTTCACAGTAACCTGAGGTACAAGGTTTTTAACACATTTGGCCATTTTTTTTGTGCAGAATTATGATGTGACATTTCTTTATCCTCTGTTGGCTTCTTTCACTTTTAAACTGTCCCCACCTTGACCGAATGAATTCCAGCCGCTGCTGCTGTACGTGGCAGTGCCCTCTCGTTACAGCCCACCCGCGGTTCCGTGCGCCCTGATAATTGAGTACCTTTATCGGCACAAGTTGCAGAAGCAGCTCCATCACCTCCCCGCTGGAAATTAGGTACCTCAAATAATCTTTAGTTTGGTGAGAAGCGAAGAATACTTAGCTCCTTTGGCTAATACATTTAGGCTCTGTTTTTTAGATTATTTTTATTTTTAAAAGACAGTACTACCCCAATATCTTTCTGTGTTGATTCCGCTGGGCAATTGTGAGGTAGGTAGCACTGGCAAACCCACCTTGTTATTGATGTCTGCTCTCTGTGTGGGCTTTTGGTTTGTGTAAGTCAGTGGCCGTCCCCAGAAGCTCGCGCATCCCTCCGTCAGCCTGATGTAAGCCAGAAAACCCTCATCTTGTGTCACAGCGTTTTCAGCTCCAGATTTTCATAAGTCGCAGTTCTTGGTATCAAATCTGTTGTGGTAAATGTCATTTGGTAGATTGGGCTGCACCCAAGGCGGTGATTATACCCAGAGCATCTGACACATCCAGTTTTCAAGTGCAGAGCGTATTGTGGTGCCTATATGTGAAGTAACAGCAGGACAGCTTTGCTCTGAAGTGATGAAAACTAATTTTCTGAAAAGGCGGCTGTAAGTTTTCTCAGAACTTTAGGCAGTAGAATATTAGGATGTATCACTTCTGGACTTGCAGGCTTATATTTGCATTTTTGTTGCAACTCCTTCATGCTAAACTGTAATGCTAAATTAGGATTTAATTCTAAGAAAGAATTTTAACCAGTCTTGAAACTGAAAAAAACCCTCCAACTCCTTTTTAAAAACGATCAGATCAATTTGGAGCCCCGGTTTAATTAGGAGATCCCTAGGGCCAGGATTTAAAATCAGTAAGACTTAGTTGGATATTTTTTTCTGTATTTTTGCCCCTAGGATAATTCCTAGAAAAAAACGCAGAGTTGTGAATAGGACTCCCCTTGCTTTCCCTCAGGGAGAAAGCAGGAGGAGAAATGCCTTTTTCCTTTGGGTGCAGGCAGGTCAGTCCTGAAACACCTTGAGGGGAGCGCAGCAAAGCCTTTCCGCCTTTCCTCAGGTCCCCTTCCCGCTGGGCGATTCCTGCACCCGCCGCAGGGATGCGCGGGCAGCTGCGAATTCTCTGCCTTCTGCTTTCCACTCTCATAGCAATCATCATACCGGGTCAGGAGCTGGGTTTGGTAATGAACAATGACCACCTTAATGACAGGATATTAAAAAACGGAGGAAAAATACTTAGAAGGCTGTGACCTGAGAAAAATTAAGAAGCAGCAGAGATTTACTGAGCGATGAATGAGTGTCAGGTACTGGAAGTTACAGGTAGCTTGCTAGGCGTGAGGCAGCAAACATCTTTAACCCACCGTTAAAAGAAGACCAGACATAAAAGCCATCGCCTTCACACGTGGTGATCTTGATCCTGCGCTGAAATGTTGCGCTTGCAGTCTAGAACCATCGCTCGCCCAAAGTCTGTACGCGACAGCGAATGTCGGTGTGTATAACCGTGCGGGTCCTGCCTCGGGCTGTGCGATGGGCAGCTCTGCCCGTCCACATCTCGCAGCGTCAGCCGCTGGGCGCAAATCACGTTTGTTGGGTTTCATCTCAAAACCAACGTTACATCTTTAAGGCAGCATCTTTTTAAAAATGATTAACAATTAAATCATTCCTTTTTCTCACTTCCTGCTTTAACACATTGAATTCAGATGATTTGTACGTGAGCAAGGTGAAGCCTGTTCCTGCAAAGCACTTCGGCTTCTTGAGAAGCTAAAAAAATAAGAGCATTCCGATGGCAGTGTATGTATTTCATGTTCTTCATGTGCATAAGTTTTTTTTTTTATTGTAGCACGGGACTTAATAGATGCCCAAGGAAAAATTCTGGCAAGTATTTTAGGGGTCATTTGGTTTATCTACATCACAGGGAGTACCTCTAGCATTTAATCCAAAGTTATTATCCAACACATACCTGTGTAGTCAAAAGTGAATCTTTGCAGTTTTACTGCTTAAGCTAAAGCACGTAAGTGCTTAGTTGAAATTCTATCACAGAAGCGTTAGACGTCTCTCAAGATTATCAAAAGTGACTTCTGATTTTAGATACCTATTTTGAAATACAGTCTATGGCAAAGAGCTTGGGTTTAAGCTTGTTTTCCAGCGTCCCAGACTGTAGTTAGGAATATTCATTTTACTTTATCGCTCCAGAAGGGAGGCTTTCCTTCTGGGCACGTTCCATTAGTGAACACATTATCCTGTCATTGTTTGAGCCTCACGTCAGGTTCCTCAAGGCAGTGTTTGGAGGAGCAGAGTTAAATTCCGAGTATTGTGGGAGGCTCCAAAGCAGCGCCAGCGCTGCGATGCGGTCGTGGAGCTGCAGTGTGAATCACGGTAAAGTCAAGAAAAATCTGCCGCTCTGTCCTGCGTCACACTGTCCGCTTATGGCTTCACCCTAAACATCTCTCGCTCTCTGCCAGCAAGTTTGGAATTGTCCATCGGAAATGATCACGTAAAAAAAAAATCAAGTCTGATTGGAAAGGCCATTTCGTGGCTCAGAGCGGGGTGAAAACGCTGCTTTCTCACTGCCAACATTTCAAGGTTTTAGCTCAGTCTTTTTTTTTTTTTTTTTTTTTTTTTTTTTTTTACAAAGCAAACCCTTCGCTGCTGTCTAATAAAATAAAATAAGAGTGAAAAGTTCAAATATTAGACTTTCCTGTGGAGCTGGTTTCGGGGTGGCCTGAGAGCCAACGTCAACAGTGCGGTAGCGAGGAGTTGATGTTTCTGTCTAGTCTGCGGTGGGCTGCCGGGGTGGCGTATGGCACGGAGGGAGTCACTCCCGCACGGCAGAACCTCACGGGTACCTCCCACGGAGCGCTCGGTCGGTCGCTGGAGGGCATTTTTCTTGTCCTCTTCAGTATCTCAACGTAGGTATCATTTATCCGTCTGTATGGGGGAAGAATGGCAAAGCACATCATGGCTCAAAAAAAAAAAAAAAGTATTTTAATTTGTTTAAATAGCTCCAGAAACGTCACTCTTGGATCCTAAATTGAGTTCTTGGTCAGATTCAGGCTCGTGCCTTGAAATCCGTAGCTGGTCGGGAGAACTGAGAGCAGAAGTTCCCGCAGGCAGTGCACACAAGGGAACGTAGTTTGTTGTTGTTGAGGTTATTGTGAGGTTGTGCGTGTGTGTGTGTTGAGGCCGTAAAAACCCAAATTATTTTTATCTCCGAGAAGGCGTAGATTTCTCCCGTGGAAAAGCGAGCACATCGGGTACGTCGGAGCTGACAGGATTGCGTGTGGCTTGGCTTTGCTGTCTGGAGGACAAGTAACTCCAATCAAGACTTCAGAATAGAGGGAGGAAAAAAAAAAACAGGAAGAAATCTTTGTGGTAGCATTCACTTAGAAATCTTTGTCACTTAGAAAGCTTCCACTGGGCCTTTCTATCTTTGGTGTTGTTGGGTGGGGGTTTTTTTAGGTGAGATTAACTGTATTTTCAGTTTTTCTGCTAAAAGTAGTATGTGTTCTTCCAGGGAAGAAAGTGTCAGGACAAATGCCTTCTGAAGATGAAAGAGAAGCTGCAACTTTCCCAACTTCTTAAAGTGTTTGACTCCAGTGCTTGAATTGTTTATGGCCACTGTCTTTTTCCAAAGCAAGATGCGGCCTTGTGGCACGTGCTGTGGGGGTGCAAAGAGACCCCCAACCCGGGCACGCAGTGCTTCACGATAATTGTCAACAGAACCTAATGCACGGGTTTTGCGAAGATGATAATCGAGGGGAGAACCTCGTCCTTTCGTTTTTGTTAGGTGCTAAACGCAGAAGAAACGTGAAGGAATGCAAATTAATGGGCATCATTCTGCGGAGTCACTTGAGGGGTGTGAGAGGCGGATTTGGAGAGTGGTTTTTATTCGTCAGCCTTCTCCCCTGGCAGCGACAGGCTAAAAAAGTGGACAGTGATTTCTCTTACCTGTCATTCAGCTGCATAGACAAAATACAACTGTTGAAGAAATCAGCAGACAGATAGTTCACCAGGCAGCAGACACTCCTCTTTTTCAGCTCGTTCCGGAGCTTTTCCCCCAAGCAACTCGCAGCAAAAATCCGAATACTAGATTTCTTCAGAAGTGCTCCGCAATTCAGCAATTTTCTTGCTGGTTTTGAAGAAAAAGCAGACTGCTGATTCGAATTCTTGCAAGGAAGATACATCAGTTTTATTTAGAAAACCAAGATTGTGGTTTTTTAAACTCCCGTTAGGAACTACACTGTACAGTCAGGGCATACAGTGAGGGAGGGATGTAATCCCTAAATTCTAAAGTATGTTTAAAATGAGCAGCACGTTCCTAAACCCATTTGGAGGGTTTCTACAGTCTGCATCTGGATCTGCGGTAAGCAACCACACCGTTTTTTAGCTCAGCCATTTCTTTTCCTTAAAGGAGGTTGTGCTTTTGCTCAGAGAAGAGGTTAGAACTAAATCTGCAAGTAAAAATGAAAAAGGGAGATTGACGTGGATGTAAAAATTGGGGCTGCGGTAGGATTTCAGTGGAGCGTTTCCCTAGAAGCACACTCCTTACCAGCGAGCCGCGGCCGTACGCCGGGAGATACGCACAGGAATCACAACCACAGGAAAATTTGGCTCGCCGGCCGCGCTGTCTGTGAGTTACCCGCTAAACGCGGAGAAAACCACCGCAGGCCTGGTTTGCTAACAGATTTGTGTGTCGCTGGGGACTGATTTTGGAGGCTAAGAAGATAATGCTTGAACTGAAGCTTTTTCAGTGTATACGGCGTTTTTAGGACTTTTCCCCCTGCGAGGCTGATGTTGTGGCTTTTCTTTTAGGACAGTCTTCCACTTTCCCTTACTGCCTATATTGCAGAATTTGCAGGGACCTGCTTATCTGGTAGCTCTCCACCCATTTGCCAAATGCTATTAAAATCACACAGCAAGACCAAAACTCATTAAGGAAGCACGTATGTGTACCCAGTGACAAAAGAAGTCTTGTTTCCATAGTAAACTAGCAAAAAACCATAATTGTTTGCAGTTTTCAATCACGTAGCTTCCATTTAATCGATTTTCAAGAGGTCTTAGTAGCCTGTATGTTGATTTTTAACAGGAGTGACCGCAGGAGTTGGAGAGGTCTGGGTGACCTCTGCTAGCTTGAAGCTCCTTCTGCAGGATGCGAGTCCGCCCTAACAGCTCCCATTAAAAAGGGGGACGAAAAAAATATTTAGGAAGCCATTTGGTGCATCTGTGTTTTGTCCAAGTTTAATGCCCATACGAGAGCCCGCGTGAATGTGAAACACAGTGGAAAAGAGGACAGGGGAAAGGAACGAAGAATTAATGTTGGCAGTGGTGTATGGAAAGAGATTAATAGGAATGCAGTAACAGCCACCCTTAATGCGAGACAGAGACCTCTCCGGTTCTAAATAGTGAACAGAAGCGAGTCTCCCTCTTGAAAGATGTTGAAGGCAAAAATCGTTAACTTAGACAAATGCTGGAGCTCTGGGGCTTCTCTACATATGTTTTGAAGTTTTCCAGTCACTGGGAGATATTGGAAAAATATTTTCCTAGATATTATTATTGTCCTCGTTGTAAAATATATTCCTAGACCAAGTATTCATTTTAGAGGACTCTAGCAAGCCTGTATTTTTATTAAAAAGCCAAACAAACCAAGACCTTTTTTTTCTATTAACGGCAGATGGTAGGCAAACGGGAATCCGCAAGAGCAGGAGAGGCCCCGGCTCTGCTGTAACGGTTTCAGAAAAATATACCTCGGGTTGGCAGGAAAGATGCTTACTTTAAAAAGAGAGTCTTTTAAATAAGAAGTGAAAAGTTGCTCATGTTATCAGTCAGACCAAGGAGGCCAAGGGTCCTTTCATAGGGAGTTGCAGCAGCCGGCGGAAGGTTTTCCAGATGTGGGAGCTGGGGCTTTATCTTGTTTAATTGTCTAAGGAGAAGTCATCTTTCCTACCGTACTTCTTTTCACTCGCGGCCTCTTTTCCTTTTGTTTGTTCTTGCTGCAACAACATCCTTTATTAATCTTTCTTTTAGGGGGCTGAAGAGCTGTTGTCCCTTTGAGGTACTTGTTGGTGAGGTCGGATGCTCGATTGGGAGCAATCCATCGTTTTCTAAGGAACTGCACTAGTTTCTGTCCTTCTCCTATAGCACTATGTTAAAAAATGGGAATGCTTCGGTATAGGTAGAGCGGGATTAACCTAAATAACCAGAGGCATATTTGGAAAAGTAATCTGAAATGGAGCAGTAGGTACGTGATGCGGTGCTGACTGACGCGGGGTGGGCAGCGCGGTGTGGCGGGCCAGCTGGACGCCAACAAAAGTGCAGCCGGATAACATCAGTGAAAGCTCAGATGAAAAAAATGCGAGGATGCTGGGCCGGGGCAAGGGAAGGACTGCGAATGATATTATAGCACAAATAAAAATGAGAATAAACCATCGCTGCTCTGTCAGCACTTAAAAGCCATCGAGAGAGCTGAGGCAACGTGCAGGGCAGTCAGCAGCCTCCCGCTGCCCGCTGCGGTCTTTGGACTCGGCCCACCGAGTGGACTCAATTTTGCTTCCAAGGACTAGGTATAAAGGCAGCTCTTATCCTTCAGCTATTTTAGCAGCTATTTTGGGCAAAAAGACAAATATTTTATTGGACAGATGTGATTGTCAGTCCAGAATATTTCAGGATATTTTCAATGCTGGTTTCTTTTTTTTTCTTTTCCCCCTGTAGCTGGGTGAAAGGATAGAGTTTCTGCATGCTGTCGCAGGGGGATTTTTTTATGTTCACCACTTATCTTGGTGCCAAACCATAACTCGGTTTCTTTGGGGTTTGGACTGGCAGCCGAGTAATTTGCTGCAGCTGAAGGGAGTAACTGTGTGCAGCGCAGGTGGAGACGGAGCATGGCAAAGCAAAGCGGTACGGTCGAGTCCTCGGCACGAGGCAAGGAACCACCGGGCTCTCTTCTGAGCCGCGCAGATGTCTTTGCCTACTGGAAGATTTGGGCAGAGGGAAGAAAATCAGTACTCCTAAAACTTAGGGAGTGGGGTGCTTTTCCAGTAAGATTTAACGTAGAATTTAATTTTACACAGAGCCTCCCATACTTGAGGTATCCCAGAGTGTTTTATACAGGAACGTGTTAAATAAAGAAAGGTGACTTGGTAGGCACAACAGGGCAACCGCTAAATCACTTCACACGTATGATACATCAGTTCACACGTATGATATGGGGCAGTAAATGAAGGGCTTGAGTCGTCGCAGGGCCGGGATTCCTGACCTCCAGCAGCTCCTGCTGGGCTGCTTTTAAGGTGTTACTCTTTATCAGCTTCCACTCTGCCCTTATCGGAGGGGGACAACTTAATTCTGGTGAAGACAACTGAGGAGGTAACTTGTAAATGGTCCCCAGGTCCCTTGCCCGAGCTTGGGAATTAGAGCCAGAGCTTCCGACTGCAGGAGCCGGGTGGTACATAAGAAGTAAAAGGTTAAGAAAAGACACGAGGCAGCGGCACGCTGGCCCGGTCAGGTTCCTCCAAAGCTGTGGGTTTGCTTTTGTCGTTCTTGGGGAACTGTGAGTTGCGGGCTGTGTGTCGTTAAACACCATGCATCGCTGCGTCCTCGGTAGAACATCCAGTGTGCGAAGAAGCAGAGTTGGTAACTAGGAGACTGTTTAGCCTAAAGAGAAGACTCAGGAGGGTACATGAGTATCTGACGTGAGGGTGTGAAGATGGAGCCAGGCTCTTTTTGGTGGTACCCACTGCCAGGACCGGTGGCAACAGGCACGAACTGACATACAGGATGTTCAGGAGGTTCCTCCTGCACATCAGGAGGCGCTTTTTTCACTCGGAGGGTGACGGTGCACTGAAATTGGTTGCTCAGAGAAGTGGGGGAGTCTTCCACTTCAGACATGCTCTTGCATGGTCTGCCAGTTGAGGACCTTGCTGGCGTGTGGGAGAGGAGAAGGAAGGGTTGTGCAAAACCACTGAAAACTTCAAGTGGAGCCAAAGAAATGGCCAGTTACGATTTGGGCAGCATTGAGGGAGGGATACTGGCGTGTGCTGGCGGTTGGTCCTAATGGTCATTCTGGATTCACGTGGGTGGTTGTGTGCCGATTTGTCTGCTGATTTTGTATGCTTCGTGTGTACAGAACCCACAGTTTCTTTGTCTGTTATTCAGCCAGTTCCCAAAACTAACCCTTGGGCAATCTTCTCGCCAGCCAGTGTCTTAGCTAGCTATGGAAATGTTTGCTTGTATTTTCAGCAATCGACTGAGCAAATAGCATCGTTTGCATGGCCACATGCCAGATTTGCGCGCGTGCCCTTTTATTACACCAGCAAAAGTTGTATTGTGTATCAGGATACACGTTCAGGCGTACAATTGGATATACAGAGAGGGGCTGAGGAGTCGGTGTGTGCAATGGCAAGCTTCTCTGCCTGTAAGGAGTTTTTTGAGTGTTTGTCTCTTCATATCTGTACAGGATCTGGTTTGTGTAAAAAGAAATGTTGTCCTGCACCACTTGTTGGTAGTAGCTAGAACTACACAAAAAACTTGCAATTAAACCACAGACTGTATATACTTCATTCAGATTTCATTATGGTCTCAACTTGGGAAAGATCTTCTCTAAACTTGGCCTAATACTTGAAAACCTTTTAAAATGACCCAAGCTGATGAGTGTTTTTTTTCTGTTTAAATGATATGAAATACGTAGGTTTACATAGTTATAAAGAAAAATAGATGAAATCCTGTGCTTTTTATTATATTTGTCTTTAAGATGTCAGATTCAGTAAAACCTGAGTCTCGGATGAGACGTGGCATATGCCAACCCATGTGGATCACCAGGGACGCCAGGTTTGCG
Organism: Charadrius hiaticula; assembly: GCA_033628625.1. Classification (NCBI taxonomy): domain Eukaryota; kingdom Metazoa; phylum Chordata; class Aves; order Charadriiformes; family Charadriidae; genus Charadrius; species Charadrius hiaticula. The sequence continues at coordinate 2,003,857 of JAHREF010000167.1, read as the reverse complement.
TGAGCGCTGCCCGTTGGAGCAATCTGTAAGGCAGAAGGGGCTGGAGAGGAGTCTGGGCCCCTCAACTGCCGTCCGGAGAAATTCCGTGCGTGTCTAGAAGGGAATGCCCGTTCTGCCGTCACAGAATTGACCGCGAGGTATGGCAGAGCTTCCTGAGCTAGTTCAAAGCTGGATAACTGTGACGCTGTGAGCAGTCTCGGCGTCACGCTCTGAACCTCAGCTCAGGCTGATTTATCGAGTCCTCGTGTTGCTACAGCTGGACTTCAGCTCAAGCTGCGTTAACGTGAACCTGCCTTGGATGCGGTGCCGCATTGCGGTCATTCCTGTGTGTCGGGAAGAGGAGGCGTCTTCCTGGTTGAGGAAGAGTACTTGGGATGCTGAGAAACAGTAATTTACCATTTGCAAAAGATAAAAGAGGAGTTAGCAGAGCATGCTCCTGCTAGCCCGAAGGCGTCCAGCAGCAGGGCAAAAATTACTGACAACCACCAAAAAGTACTGAGATTTCCAGTCATGTTTTAGTGTCCTATGTGTTTGCTTTTTAGGTTTTCCACCTATAAGGTTTAAATACTCGAGTTGTAACGTGTGAGCCTGAAGCTGGGAAAGCCTTTTGATTTTTATTTAAGGGAAGTTGAAGGTCTACGTGCTGGTGTTTCATCGTGTCCTACGAGACTTGTCAATAGTGCGGATGACCGAAAGGAGCTTTATTTGCTACTGGGTACACATCGAGGAGGATGTACAGCAACTGCTCTCGTTATGTTTCCAGTTAAGACCTCTGCTGTGGTGCAGAAAGACACGGACACATCGGGTCACAGTGCTCGGTCACTCGGAAGCAGTGATTCCCCTTGCTTCTCCTGGCGGAGTGAGCATCCACCCTTGCCTCCCGCCAGGTGAAGGGAAACATTTCTCCCTCTTTCGGTTCCTCCTTCAGGTACGTGGCTGGCTGTAACCCCTTGTGTCCGTGCTCCTTTCTTCCATCACTTCCTGCCTGGATCCGCCATCTCCCTGCTGGGCTGAGCTTCAGCCCTCTCCCGAGGCTGGAGTTGGACGGTCTCGTTCAGCAACGTTTGCTGCGACGCTATTGCATTGGAAGGAGGAGGCTGAAGGGCTCCGCTCTTTGACCGGTGTATCTTAATCGGTGGTTTGTGTAAGTAATAAGTGAAAAGGAGCAGCCGGTAGAATTCAGGAGCATTTTTCACATCTAGCTAAAACAGCTGGGGCAACATTGAACCGGGACTTGTAATTTCTGTTATATTTTTGTGCCAGTGACTGTGTATAGGTCTGTAATTTGTATCTGTTTTGAAGGCTTGCCCTCTCCCCCCGCCTCCCTGTTTATGAGTTAGTTTTATGTCTGTTTGAATGAATGGGAAAACAGCACAGAAAAGCTGTTCCCCCAAATGAAGATAGCTGTTGAGAGACCCGAAGCGTTTGTTAGTTCCCTTGTGTTTCGAACGTGGCATCGGCGAGCGGTGAGCTGGCACTTCTGCTCTGCCCAGCGGATTGAATTCCCTCTTCCTCCTGCGCTGATTTCCAAGTTCTAGTTGAGCGTTGAATGAAACCCGTGAAGAGACGGCGGTATCGAGTGTCTCTTCCAACCGAGCAGCAGGGGAGCAAACAGCAAATTAACAGCACGGAGAAAGGATCCTGTTTCATGCTACACGGCACTCTAGAAGAGTCATTAGATGAGAGCTTTCCTACGGCAGTTTATATTGAATAGTGATTGCCTAAGCCCTTTTCTTCCTTTGAGATTTTAAATAGATTGTTTTTCTTTAGGATGCAGTTCTTTGCTAATAAGAAGCCAAGTTTACAAATTCTAATTATTTGCATGTTTTAGTAAAGGATGTTGTACTGTTGCTCAGGATGCGACAAGGCAAAGCTGGGTGAACCATGGGAGTCAGACAAATGGGTGGTAGCAGTTACTGATATTTTAAATCTGTCTTGAATTTCCTTAGATGATGAGCTTACCTGTTTGAGGCTGAATACTAGACTTGAGTTTTGGGCCTTCTCCTGTAACTTGTCCTGAAGTCAAAACGTGCTTCGCTGAATGGGGGCTGAGGGGAAGCTGGAGAAAGACCCTGGGAAAGCGGAGATTTCAAATTAAAGTTGGAAACTGTGGGGTAAGGAACATGCGTTAATCATACTTGCTTCATTATTACTTTATCCATTATTACATCATCCATTAAAACCAGCAGAATGGTTTTAATGAGCAGAACGAACTCATGGTTGTTCATGTTCTTCCACAACTCCTGAATTCACGGGCTGAACTCCGCCAAGCGATGAATCGGCGCAGGTATCGGCACTCCTACAAGCGACACACGTCGCGTGACATCGCACGTTACCGCACATAACATGAGAAAGAGCCTTTTCACAGTTCCAGTCCCAGGGAAAGCTGCAGCCGGTGCTCGCAAGCAAGCGTGTGATGGGAACCTGCGGGAAATGAGCCTTGATTAGTTCCAGTGCTTGGGCAATTGCGGTTCTTCCCTTGCTTCTCTCCGGCTCCTTCAGCAGAGCGGAGAAATAAGAACGTTAGAAGACAATGAGGCTAGAGCCGCATTTAAAAATGGTAGTTTGTGGTCAAATGTCTATGGGGGTAAGGGGTGAGGATCCGGCGAGACTTTGGCGTGTTAGTGCATAAGGGGTCCCTGTTTGCTCTTCCTCCCCCGGCGTTCCCGTGGAGGGTCAGCCTCCCCGGCTTCCTAATGACCTCTGCTGCCTGCCTGCCCGTTGGGAAATAAAGATGGAAAGATGAGAGGTTCTGGATGCCTTAATTATGCTGATCTTGATAGTGTGACATCCTATTAGAAATTCCATTGCACTTAAGTAAACGTGAGTGTTTTCTTAGTCTTCAGGTGCTTTGCCATTTTCAATTGTTTTTAAAATGAAGTGCTGTAAGTTGCTGGGACAGACGATGCTGTAGGACGCTTCCTGTAACCAGGGGCCAATAAAGCTAAGCATCCCAGTCAGGATAAAGGCACGCAAACCAAATATATTGAGTAAATAACTCTAAAAGTGGTTTTTTCCATATAGTTATCATAGAAAAGTGAAAGTGCTGCACTTTTAAAAACCCAGAAAGAGAGGGGGGAAAATACGCAACTTGCGTAAATCTGCATAGAGCACTTCTGTTTGCGAAGGATGCCTCAGGTTGTATTCGTACTACTTGGCTACAGGCACAGGGCTGGTTTTATGATATCTAACTTCGATGGTGAAGCTGGGCTGGACTCCCGAGCTCCTCTTTTTTCTCAGATACTCGTTCCACATCTCACTTGAGTGTTTCCTTAGTTTGAATGCCAGTAAGAACAGCAAAAGTCCTTTGCTTTAAACATCTTCAGCCTTTGCTCATGACACACTTGATCGCTGCCTGGTCCTTGTTGAATTTACCCTCTCCTCTACCCCGTGTAAATTCATCAGAAACAGATTGCTGCGGTAGTTTCCCCTCTTAAACAGCACACAAGATATTGTTTCCTCTTGCAAAACCCTTCTTTTCCTTTTCCCAGAAACAGCGAGCGGCTGCGTTGAATGGATGTCTCTACAAGGTTATTTTACAGGTCAGGAGGTTAGCTTACTTTTGTCTTTTTACTTCAACTGTTTCAGAAGAAATCCTCTGTGTGCTCTCCTGAATTGTAAAGGCCGGTAAGAATGAGAGGCTGAAGTCATCCATTAATCCGCAGGCAAAGCGCTATTGAAGCAGCTGCAGTGAAAGCTCTCGCATGCTGCCCTGGGAATAACCCCCGCCTTGACGTGGTAAGATGACCCTAGGTAAGGTCAGAAGCTCAGTTCTCCTTTTCATTTAAGCTTCTGTTTTTTAAACACTATGGAGTTGTCCCTCGTGGTTTTGTTCATCTCTTAAAGCAGATGGATCCTCGTAGGGAGAGGGTGGAGAAGTAGGGTCCATAGAGGCGGAGGTTTACCTGCGAAGCATTGCCACTCTTCTCTCAACTTCTTGTTGTTTTGGCTTACATGTGTAATGACCGTGACCCCACGCGAGAGCAGCAAGTGGTATCGGGATTTTAGCTTAAGCTGCTTTGCAGAGACAAAGCACCCGTTTTAATTCCTTCTGGAGATGGAAGTGATTTGGAAGCATCCCAGCAAATCGGAGTCAAAGCGGTACCACTTGCCCGCTCGCGTGCTCTCCCGTGCCGCGCCTGAATTGGGACGGTCTGCGGACGCGGTGTCAGGGATTGACGCTCAGGGCTGGGATTTTCCCGAGAAAGCCGAGTGTCCCTGTCCTGATGGCCTGCGCGCTAACTGAGGGCGGCACTTAAATGGGTCTGAGGTCAAACCTCTTTCAACTTGGTTGCAAATCCCGCCTGTGCTGGGCGTCCATGTGCGCTGGGGACAGTGTGCGGTGCAGGACGTGCACCAGGGCGAGCTCAGCGGCTTTGCGCCTAAAACCGGCTATTTAGATAAAATCCAACCAGTAGCGCTAGAGTTGGACTGTCACTTCACCGTCTAGTCCAAGTAAGGGCCAGTGCAGTACGTAAGCTGGTGCAAAAGCATCGCCGATGCGAAAATCCGCGAGTAGCAATTCCTTTCCCTGTTACAAACCCATCTGTATCCGGGGGGGAATCCCCAAAACTCAACAAACGGTATGGCGGGTACTTCTGGCGTAAGGCCTGATATTCCTACAGACAGACCATTAAGGTCTTTGGAGACGGTCGATGCAAACACTCGTTCCACACGTAAATAATGACGATTCCAAAAGAACAAGTTTCAAAAAGAGCTGTCCCCACCCCCAGGTGAGAAGTAAAGCTCTCGAACGTCTGCCTTCGCGGGCCTTAATCACTCTTGTCCAAGTATCTGTGGTAACAACATCTAGGAAGTCCCCGCAGTGTTACAGCCGGCGTGTGAGGCTTTCCGAATAAAAATTCGCTATTTCTAATTTAGTCGCATATGTTCCATACTGAAAATAGAGGCTTAATCGTGTCTGCTGTCACTTAAAAGACTTAAGAAGGCAGTGCTGACAGAGGTGCTTATGTGCAATACGTGCATATCCTAAAATAATATTAGTATTTCGGCTTTCTGGTTGCATCCACCTATAAAGTTACTCGACTTTCTCGTATGCCATCAATATTTTCCCCGAGTACTTTTACCTGGTGTTTCTAATTTCTGCCTAGGTAAGTCTGCTGGGAGCGGGCACGTGTGCTGGCAGCTCTGGAAACTTCCTTCTCGTTTTCGTTCCGATGCCGGTGGTGTTCTCTCACGTGGATGGGTCAGTATCCGTAAGATTTACTGAAAGCACTTTGTACCGTGGTTCCGGTATCCTTATTTGTGACAGGTAATTTTCCTGCTTTCCCCCCAGAATTGGGGTTGTCTGGAATTAACGGTGCTCAGCCCCGTCCCACCGCTGCATCCCTAGCGGCAGCTCCTTTACGTTGCGCGCTCTTCAGCGCAGAATCTCACTTCAGCTTTTCGCTCTTGGTGTCGACTGAACTTTGCACGGTGGCGTATATATCTACTTAATCCGTAGTATTAGACTGAAGGAAATTTTAATTCCTGATTTTAATTATTCCTTCTGGAGAATGCCAGTTCAAATATGTGTAAGAGATGGGAGTGGTTTGCATCCGACCTTGGTGAGCTGGATGGCGCGTGCACCTGCAGCGAGGCAGCAGCGCCCGCGAGGAGGGAATGGTTGCTCCTTTAATGGGGAGTACCCTAAAGCGTTGGGAGCACCCGCTGAGAAAGCTGAATTTGTCCGAAGTAGAGATTTATCCACTTCCATGCTTGCCCAGCTGTCAGCGGTGCACCACCGCCACCACGCAGGGAGGGGACCGATGGCTGAGTGGCATCGCGCTGCAGATGTGCCCCATTTGTCCGTTGTATGCCGAGTCTGCGTGGAGGTTAAGGGTGGGGGGTTTTTCTTCCTAAAATTAGAGTTGCCCATCCTGACTGAGGAGGGGAGTTAATAGAAGAGAGTTAAGACTGACTTGGAGCTTAAATTGTTCTCATTTTCTTTTAGCTTGGGAGAGAACGACTGCCATGGCAGTGCGCAGGGATCATCGTCAGATGGTCTGAACTCCTAATAAAGCCCAGTTTTCTCTTGGCTGGTTTTATGTCTTTCAGCTCAAGAATATAGCAGAAATGAGGCCGTGTGTGCTTGAGATTGAGCGGCCCCTTAGCGCTTTGCCAGGTTTCGGCTGTAAGGCAAAATTTACTGCAAAGATAGCGGCATAAACTGCCTCTTTTTCTTTATAGTCACTGACATACCAGAATGCAAAGCTGATGGGAAGGGGGTGGGATGTAGCCTGCAACTTCGCGTGGTCCCGGTTAACGTGACCTTTGAGCCAGGAACAGTGGAGTCTCTCGGGTTCCGGCTGCGGTCAGTACTAAAACGCTGACAAAAGGGTCTGCTGGCAACCATCCTCGAGCTGCTGGTTCTGTTCTTGTGACATGGAGTGACCTTTCGTAAGAGAATCAAGGCGATGGAAGTAACAAAAAATACCGACAGGATTGACTTGAAGTATTTTGTGAGGTAGGCGGACAACATGGTAACCCTTTGGCGCGGGCAGCTTCCAACTGGAGCCAAGTCGGACGTTCTCATCGGCTTGCTTAAGGAACAGCCTTTCAACTGCATAGTCTGGATTCTCACATGTCATTTTTCATTTCTGGGGTGCAGCGGTTGTCTTTTCTGGTTTTAGGGAGTCAGGCCAGGATAGATCATCTTCATGATGTTTGGGAGATAAGGGAATGTTCAAGTGTGCAACCTGCCTCCCTCTTTATGCGTGAAGCAATGGCAGAAAAGGAACCAGAACACTGAAAAAATATTCACTTACTCTCTCTACAGTCATCCCCCTCCCCGAAAAATTGCTGTAAGAACGTGATTAAACCCGAAGCACTTGTTAAGAAGTTGCAACGGAAGAGCGTGAAGCTGGCGAAGCCAACGGGAGGTGTACATGCAGTAGGGCAAGATGCTGATCCGGTTCATACTATATTCTGTCTAATCTTGAAGCTTTATGGGATTACTGATGAATCAAGCTGCTTCGTGGAGGGCATGGCCTTTATGAGACGGCTTTGCGGTGTCTTTGCTGTCAACCGCCAGCTTGTCTCGGCTGCCACAGGTTAAATTTACGTAGGATGTGCTCTGGAGTAGGCGGATTCGAGGCAGACAGTGCACTGGTGCACAAAGGATAAATAAAAAGCCGTGGCAAATGGGAAGCTGCAGCCATTCAGCTGGCAGTGGGGGCTGGAAGCATCTTCCTCTGCACTGGGAACAAGTCTCTTGTTGACTGGTAGTGGCTAGGGGAGGGCCAGCCACGCGTTCAGCACGGGTGTTTCGGCTGATTTCTTCGAGAAATACGTATTTGAAGGGTTCGTCTGTAAATCTCCCGACCAGAAGGAAACTTTAAATTAAGTGGCATATACCTGTTCTGTGACAGGGTGGGTATTACACTAAAAAAAAACACATTTCCCAGTGTAATTCTCCTCCGGTGTAAGCCAACATGGATGGCACGGCTTTCCACAGAATTCTTACCGGAAAATGAGACCTTCTGCTGTCTTTCTCTTCTCTGTCCCCTCTCTCCTTACGACAAGTTTCACTTGACCTGCTGGTATACTGAGAATACATTCCCCATTCTTCCCAGTCATTGTTTTATGGGCTATTTTTGTAAAATCACCTTTGCTTAAGAATTCTAGTGTTGTAGTGTATCCATGGGTGTCTTGGCGGGCAGCACGTGGCTACAGAAGTAATAAAGGTTTGTGCCTACGTGGTTATCTCGGGGCATTAGCGCTTCTGTTACTTACCCCCATCGCTGGTTATGAAGTTCTGGGAATGAAACGTTACCGAAATGCAGTTCCTCGGGCCTGGTTGGCCGCTCTAACAGAACGGGTCGCTTCCACAATTCCGCAAATTCCAACGCGCCGTCACGCTTTAGCTTACAATAAATGCTACGGAAAGATGAGCCACTCTGTGGTGATGAGAGATGCTATAACTGGTATCGCTTTGGCGTGAATGGGAGGAGATTTCCGTTTCAAAGAGAGTACTGCGCAGTGTTTTCTGCGTTACTGAAGTCCTCGGAGCGAGTGCTTCCAAGTGGAGGGCACTGCTCTGCCCAGTCAATGGAATATAAGGGGGAAATGGAAAGTGAAAACATCCCTGGCAAACATAATCCCCGTTTAAGACCTCTGCGTGTGGATTCCCAGAAGCCAATAATCGCGCTTTCTCTTATCAGTGGAAAAGTGATTGCGAGTGTGTGAGCAGGCGTTTGTGTGCGGCAGCGAGTGCTCAGCCGCCCCCGCTACCTACAGCTCTATCTCATCTGTCTCTCTATAGATACAAGCAGATTGCACAGTTCCTCGCTGTCCGGAAGGCCGTACGTATAGAAGCGTAAATCGGGAATTTCCACAACCAGAAAAACGTTAGCAAGGACAGGCGTGGGTAGCCGCAACGGTTCCCATACCGCCGGCACACAGCTATAACTCAAATAAGTCCATCCCTCACCCGAAGGTGATTCTCTCAAATTTCAAGGCAGAGCAAATGCACGCCACGCGCGCGCCGTGCTGGATAGGAAAGATTTTTTTTCCACCTGTATTTTCTTCTGAGGGCTGAAGGTAAGCACGAGCCTTGAAACGGGCCCTGGATGCTGTCGGAGCGTGCGCAGTGCGTCAGCGTCGCTGCCGCAGCGGTTCCAGGAACCTCTTGCGACACGAGAACCGCCGATTTCTGTATCAGTACCGCAGGCCATTAAAAGCTTGGTCTGACTGGATCGTATTTTTAGAATGATTTATGGGCATTTGTCTACTCGCGTCTTAGGGGGATTCGAGGGGGTTTTAATTGCATTTCGTTTGGCACGCATCATTTCAAAACTAAGCACCCGAAAATAGGAACAATTTTATGGAATGTATCTATTATACAAAATTGTCCCAAGCACTGCCTCTCTTTCCATTATTTCTATTTTTCATAATGTATTTTACAACTGCAATTTTCATGTCTCGCATTTTTCTCTCCAGTTTCCTACGTCCTGTGGTTAAATCTTGACCATAAATCTTAGGCTGCTTTGTTAAAAATAATAGGTCTACTCTGTTTCTTCATTTAACAATCTGCTAGATTAATGGTGTCTTTAAAACAATTAAATACGGTTGTGTGGTTTAATATTCCCAGTTTTAATGCACCGTGAAGGAGAAACCATAGCCATGTTCATTTACGGAGTGCTTGCGTTTCACGTGCCGTCTGGCAATTCTTGTCTGACACCTTGGTACTGAAATCCCTCTCTTACGCTGCTGCGGTAAACACACAAGAAAGGTAATATAAAAAAAAAAAAAAAAAAAAAAAAAAGCTTCTCGCGCTGTTTTGGTAATTAAATGGCAGAAGTTGCGGGATGGCAAATAAGGCGAAAATGTTAAAGGTGGTATCTCAGCAAAAAAGGCTTTTGGAACTTTGGCGTGCGCGACTCGAGTTGCCGTGTCGTGGTGCTAGAGAGGAGCTCGTCGTCGGGATTGTAAGGGCCAGAGCGGTACGCCTGGATGACGGCGGGACAAGGTCTGGAGCCGCTGGTGGCACCTTCGTTACCCGCGATCCTGCCGAAGTGCCTGGAGAGCCGGAGAGACGCTTCAGCTGCAGCCCAGCAGAGTTGTAGAGCTACCCGTGCAGCGAGGGACGGGGTGCCCTTTAGCGACATAAAGTTTGGTTCTTGTCTATCCGGGCTCTCGGGGTTGGGTTTGGGGTTGTTTTTTGCAGTAGTATGACTACAGCCCTTTGACGGAAAGGTCTTTGCGCGTGGCCTTTGTATTGTGTGCGCTCACAATGGGGCTGCGGCCCGTGAATGAGACCTCCGGCATTGCTGAAATGCAAATAGGAACAAATTTTAAAAATGAGGCGCTGGCATTCTTTTCCCATGTATCCTGTGCCACGGAACTGGTTTATATTGCCTGAAGTGTAACGATGGCACTGTAGGCCCCCTGCATCTCTTAATTACTTGGGAAAAAAATTATTTGTCCTTTTCCTGAAGCCGCGGGTTGGCGGGCTGGAAACGCGGCCAGGTCGTGTACGCGTACGCTGGATCCCAGGAACACGACCTGGCTCTCCACTCCCAGTTGGATCGGGGCACGCTCCGTCCAGAGGCAGAACCTGACGCCCAATCTATCGGTCATCAGAGGAAGTTGGGCTTTGACACCAAAGACGCGTCTCAGCAGAGCCGGTGTCTGGATTTAAATAAAAAACTCTGGGTTTAATGGTAAAGATTAAAAGGGG
>JAHREF010000167.1:1898357-1983680 GCA_033628625.1 Charadrius hiaticula | reverse complement strand
CCCCCCCGCCCGGAGCCGGCGGCACACGCAGCCCCGGCACCCGCGATTCTCCCAACCCGTCGCCGCGCACGTTGCGACGGCGTTTCTCGCGGCGCCGAACTAACTTTCTGGCACAGTGTCACCGTATAGAAAAGCAGTTCGATAGCACAAAGCAGGATTTTCGTAGCGGTTCTATTTACGTTCAACTTCGTGCCGACTCTGTTAATGTAGCGGTGGGAACAGCTGTTTGTGCAGTTCGGGGAGGGGGGGGAAAGCGCCATCCCTGGAAACCAAAAGCAGAACCGTAAAAAATGGGGCAGTTAGAGAGCGAGTGATTTTTCAGGCTCGTAGAAGGGCTGCGCTGTCACCCGTCGCAGAGTAATTTCACTAACAGCTTCGTGCATGTGTTTCTTTTCTCTTCTGCAGGCTGGTAAAGAACGCCACATCCAGCTAGGTAAGTTTTTTTAACTCTTATTGCTGCTATCAAAACAGAAATAAAAGAAGTAAGCTCAACAAAGTGGTTTATTTTCTGGAGAAACGATCTGTATGCAGGCAAGCGTTCCCTTGCGTACCCCCACACCGCTACCACCCAGGAGCATTTGTAGTTTCGGAGTGATGTGGCATGACTTGAATTCGCATGCCCCTCTCGTTATGCCTCCTCGCATCCTGATACGTCCGTGCTTCCCTTCTGAAACATAAACCAACACAAGTTAAAAGTTGCAGCGTGCTTTAAACTGGCTCCGGTGTCACGGCACGTCGGCTCCGGGTCAGACGCTTTGTCTTCATTTCTGAATCCAGGAGGAAATGCCTACTGCGTTTGGCCAGGGCAAACCGCGTCTTCATGCCATTTTTCTTCCGTCTTGGAAGCGTTCAACCTTTTCTTTTAGCTGGAAAAAATTTGTCTGATGCCGAGGCCTCTTCATATTCTGCTGATGGCGCGGCGTGCTTGCTGCACGCTTAACCGTAGCTGTTGGCTCTTGCGTTTTAACTTGCCATCCTTAGGGCGGCGCGGTCGGGGTCTGGCATGAGCGAGGGCACTGAAGCAGGAGGAGCTTGCTCGTGCCCGCGGGGTACTTCGCAACCAAAACTTGAGCCTCTCTGACTCTTTCCGAAGGACGGGAAGCTTCGTATAATTCGGAGCACGCGCGCCAAAATTCAGCTGCGGAAGATCTGTGTTTCAAGTGACGGATAACGTAGCGCTGTGCGGGACGGATGAGGTTGTGGAGAGGGGCAGCGGTGGGAGGGTATGCCGTCTCACGCGCCCCGTAGCGCTCGCAGGTGTGAAATGAGCTTTTCCACCGCGTGCCATCGAGCGCCAGTGTCGGCGCCGGAGCTTTGCGGTGAGAGAGGCGGTGGGAACGGACCCCGGGCAGTTCTGTTTCCAGTCGCCGTTAGACCTCCAATTCTGAGGTTTTGGTTCAGGTTTTGATCTGAGGTTTTTGTTCAGCAAAGAATTTCAAGTATTTCTCTGAATTTTGGAGGTCTCGTCTCAATTTCTGTTCTGGCACCGCGTTCTTCTGGGCTTAGGTTGGTTTCCACTGCGATCAGTGAATAATGGGAATTGAGACGGTTAGGTACATTTAAACCTAACTGGCAAACAGACCTTTTTTCCAGTGGTATGCTGAGCCCGTGTTTGATTTCTAGTCGTTCCCATGAGAAATGGGTTGTATTTGAATTTCAGAAACCATAAGCTATACAGGAATGCGTCTTTTAAATTATACAGTACATCAGACGAAGTTCTTTAATCTGGAAAATAACTTTTCTTTCCCTTTAACTTTTTCCGTTCTTTCACGGTCGCAGCATTGCTGTAGTCAGGAACATCTGCGGCGCGCAGGAACCGCAGGAGAGAGCTGAGTTTGCGTGGCAGAGGGGGAATCGGGCACCCCAGGCCGAGCCCTCAGCGCCGGGTCGGTGTGCTCGGTGTGGGACAGGCTCTGCCGGGCTCCCGTGGCACCTCGGGAGCTTTGGAGCCTGATGGGGTCTCGCCCTCCTCTCCCTGGGAAGGGGCAGATGGAGAGGACGTTGGCTGGTGGGTCTGTCCACCCGTGAGTCCGTGGTCCCACATGTCCCCTTGTGCGGCTGGGCAGCACGGGACCCCCTGGGGATGGGTCTGAGGGTTGGTTGGTGCCCAGCACGAGAGCTGCTGACCCGTCCGTGTGTCCTCCACCGCATCTTGGTGGCTTTTGGTGGCCAGCAGTACTGGGAGTCCCATGGCTTACCAAAGCCAGACTGTCTGCGAGTAGCTCTGCCTTTCAGGCATCGATGGCGTTTAGTTGAGGGGCGATTGTATTTTTACAGCACAGATAGCTCGTTAATGCTTGCGGTCATCGGGATTTGTCCTACGCTTTATGCTTTTAAACTGTTAATATTTAAAGTAATGTCGGCGCTGTAAGTTCTGATTCAGAAAATCCGCCTTCCTCAGTTTCAAGTTGTAATGACGACAGTAAAACCTGCGTTAGGATTGCCTCCAAATGGGCTGTCCTGCTTTTAAGTCCCTCTTAGGTGTCACTTTGCGTGGCTGTGGTGTATTTTGATTTGGCCCAGGGCTGGCTGCTGGCAGCGGCTCATCTTTTCTCATAGCCTGCAAAGTCACTTAAGACAAATTAAAGCATATAGGATTTTTTTTTTTTATTTTTTTTTTAAATATCAGTACAGAATGTATTTTTGAGATAGGGAGTTACCCAAGCTTAATTAATAGCGTTAATGCATAATGTACTGCCAATGCCTGGAAACTGTCGGGAGGCAACCCTTCTGCTTTCACTGGTGAAATAGTAGGGCCGAAGGTGGTGGCGCTCGGGGTGGTGCTGCATCTTCCCTTCTCCTGCCTCCGCCTCCCGCACGGCACAGCTCCGGCGCTGCTCGGCGCTCCTTCTGGAAGAAACGCGGGATGCCTGACCTGTGGGACGGCAGCCGGCATAAAACACGGTCGGTCACCTGCAGCTCAGCGGAGGCTGTGAAAATCCCAGGGAGAATTTCTGGAGCCGTCTGTGTCCCCGGGCCGAGTGGGCGGCCAAGGGAAGGGAGGAGGACACTAGCGAGAGGTGCCCTCTCTTCTTGCCTTCGGCCATGCGCCGAAATGTGCCGTGTGGCCTCGAAGCGGTGGAGGCGATTCTCAAGAAACCCACCTCCCTTTTTCCCCTCCTGCCTTTCTCCCTGGGCGTTTCTGCCACCTCGAGGCAGCCGAATACGGAGCGAACGGCAGTTTGGGGGTGAGCCACATTGTTGAAAGAGAGGGGCCAAAACTGCCACTCGGTTTCTGGAAGGCACCGACCAGCGATGGAGGCAGAAAACGGCGATGACATCTGTCGCCGCAGCATCTTTTCTTGTTGTTAAGCAGCACTTTGCTAAGTGCCTGGAACAGCTCTGCGCTCATCCCATTAGGGTTATCTGTGAGACGGAAGGGTAATCTCTCAGAAGATAGGAACCCGTGACAGTCTTTTTATTGAAATGCTGTCCTCTTAATTCCTCCAGCAGCAGGTAATTATTTTTTCTTCCCCAGTGCTTCCACCGCAAAGCTGGATGTCTGCCATCCGGCAATCCGATTGCATCGTGGCTCGTGGGCGCCGTTCAGAAGATGCGGGCTCAGCGATGCGCCGGGGCTGTTACCTGAGGTCCGGTCCTTTTGCCTTCCCGACCCCGCAAGCCACCTTCAGACACATCCTCCAGGAGAGGTCTCTCCCAAAACAGTTGTGCTTTTGGTAGAATTTTAGTAGGTTTCCACGTTGCCATTCCAAAGTGAAATAATTTGCTAGCAATAGGAAGAGGCAGGTGTGGTTACCGCACGTAGGAATTCATCTACATCTCATTGCTGTGGCTCGGAAAATGTTTGGGGGAAAAATGATGCCGCCAGCACTTGTGCTCGGTGGATAGAATTTGGGAGGTGGCGGTGACGGGCGCGGGAGCTCCTGGGGTCAGAACATGGATTTGTTTGCAAAAGGCAGAACTCGGGCTGCAGCGCGGAGGGCTGGGAGAAGGAGAGTCCCGCTATCGGAATTGATTTATGTGCAGTGTGAGGAAAAAACCCCGGTCAGAATAACGAACACCAGACGAGGTTTAAATACTTAGGAAAAGAAGAGAACTAGTACTGTCTTCAAGCTTGGGTAACTTGGTGTAGACACTGAAATAATTCCTCTGAGTTTTCAGAAATCGCTGCTCTGCCACTGACTGCGCTGACTTGAGTTCAGTCTGTGCTTTTGAAATCTTCTGAGTGGTTATTTACGCATTTGGAGTTCTGCTGCGGGCAACCCCGTGAGCAATTTTTGATCAATGTATTTCACAAAAATCATATATTGAAAAAAATAATTACTCTCCCAAATGCAGATTCTTTTTATGGAGAAAAAATTAAAAAAAAAAAAAAAGTTTTAGGGCTTTTGAATCTTCATCGTCAACAGTTGTTTTACAGTGCAACAGCAACTACTGTGAGCCAGCGGTGTTAATTCTTCGGTTTCATGTGTATTTGAGGGAAAAAAAGTCCAGACGGGCTTCTTCAGAGGCATTCTCTAGCTAATTATGTTTTGGCACACAATGAAAGAATGTGATGTTCTTTCTTAAGTGCTTCCTTTCAACCTAAACATTGTGCAACTGGAGCAGCAGTTTAAAGCCAGATTGGAAAAAAAAAAAAAAAAAACAACAAAAAAACCCAGAAGAAAATTTGAAGTTAAGTGCTTTTTCTATCGCTCTGCGTTTCTTCTCTGATGGTTACTGTAAGCTTTGAATTAGCAGAACAGAGCGGCTCTGAAATTTTAGCCTCGGAAAGGGAACACCTACAGCTGGAACGGCATCGCCAGAGACCATACGGTGGATGGAAAAAGGGTAATATAAGTCAGTGGAGGAGTTGAGATGTCTTTGGTATTCAGTCATGTCGCATTTAATTTTAATTGCCTTTGAACAAAAGGCATTTCCTCTTCTAGCTCAGCGTTTAGAGACTCTGGAAAAGGCTTTTGCTGACTCAAAAACTTGACAGTTCTTATTTTCCACCCTTTGTTCCTACCTTCTTGTGGCTCGCTGGCTGTTCTTCTTATTAGCAAAATAACTTTTTTTTTTTGTGGTTTGGTTTTTTTTTTTTGCCCCCGCAAGTAGAAGTCTGGGAATACTGCTGCAAGATGGGCAAAGCAGTTTCTCACTTGTGCGGTGAACGCGGAATTTGATCGCCAGACTGTGGTCTCTGGCACTGAGCACTCTGCTTTTTTTTTAAAAATAATAATAATAAAAAAAAAAAGCCACGAAGAATCTCGGGGAGGTGGAAGGAGGAAGGTCAGTCTGTGAATGAAATCTCAGGGCTGCGGCGCGGGGAACGTGAGGATCTTGATTTATTTTTTTTTTTCTTTGACCCAGTTAGGAAATACAGCCCAGCAGCTCTTGTCTCCCGGTGCCGAATTAATAACAATGAGTTTAGAGGTTTAATTTGCTCCCTTCTCTGAGGAGGCAGGTTAGCAATCCTGGCTCAGAATTCCCAGCGTTTTAGATGGGAGTTATCCTTAACGAGAACGTCCTAATTAGGAGAGCAGTTGTAGAACCTGATTTTGTGTGGCAGAGTGGGTGGCGTCGAACCGCCCTGTGACCGCGGGGCACATCTGCACAGCCATGGATTTGCAAGCCATAAGGAACTTTTCGCTTGCCCGGGATATCGTATTTGCATGTTACATTAAGATATTTACAGCGCAAGAATTTAAATGCCCATATATATCCTATTTAGTACCATAGCTGGGTTTTCTGTCAAATCCCTCGGTCTCTGCATAAAGGAAAACTGGAGGAAAAAAAAAAAAACTGTTTTATGAAGCCACGAGGAACATTTTCCTACTGAAGTTATTCACTGAATGTGTCTCTTCAAATAAGCAACCACTGCTGCCAGGAGGGAGGGACGAGCTACTGAGCTTTTTCTCTATTAATTCTTGGTTCTAAGCGTGATTCACCCTGGGAGCAGGTAAAATTTAGCTCATTTAATTAAGTATATTTATTTGAGGAATTCTCAGCGGTGGCACCTGCGCTACCCAATCGTGGAGGGTGTTTTTTTTTAATGAAAAGTATCAGTAATATCACTCTGATACTGCTGTAGCCAGTTCTCTCGGGAGGAGGAGAGCTAGGGGATAATTATTTCGGTGCCGCGTGTCTTTTTTTAACTCTTTTTAACTCTTATCACGCAGGTAATAAGAGTTAAGATTTGTTCTTAGCAGCAGTTTGGCCCACAGCTTGACCTGCCCCGGGAATGTCCCTCCCTCTCCTTTTACGGGGTGCAAATTGGGTACCGAATATCCTGATTATTGCCGGATTACCAAGGTCTCGCCGAAAAGCTCGCCTCATTTGAGGGACTTGTTTTACAGCGGTGTGAAGTGACTTGAAGGTCATGAGAAACACGTGTCCCGGTGCCGGGCTGCAAGCATGGTGAGCGATAATGGGAGAAGACCTTTCTCGGAGCAAAAGAGAAGGTTCTCTTCCGTTTCTCATCGGTGCCTAAGAACAGTAGAGAGGGAAAAAAATATTCTCTTGGGCTGATAATGGTACTTTCAGGGTACAGGGTAAAGGACTACACAGAAGGAGGGTTTTCTGGGGAGTGGGGAAGGATTGTATTCACTTAGGCAAATCCAGAACCCAACTGGAAGGTTTCCAGTCAGCTAATCCTGCTGCTAATTAGATGGGAATCCTGAGCTGACACGTGGGAACCACTGAAATTGGTAGGAAATAGGGCTTTCATTGCTGTTACCTTTTTCTCTACTGTGGCTTTGTCTCCTCTACCGTTTGGCCAACGCCTCTGCTGAAGCGCATGAGCCTTCAGAGAACTTTTGCTTGGAACTGGTTGTCCACGGCCCTGTCTGGCCGCACGGCTCGGGTACCCGGGGATGCTCCGACGCTGATGAGAGGTGGGAGAGCAGGGACCTCTCCTGGGAAGCCCCCCTGGCGCGTAGGGCACTGCCTACACTTCTGTGGCTTTCTTTAGCGCTATCGACAGAGGGCGGTTTCGTGGGGTTTAGAGCTGTTGTGCGTTGCAGGCAAGTGCAGGATTTAGGTACAAACTTGTACCTAAAATTGTATTGGGGTTTGGGTTTTTTTTTTAATAATTAGCTTCTCTTTTTGAACTCCGTTACTCAAGTTACGCAAAGAGGAAGGACAACAGCAAGTTGCTGAGTAAGGGGATTTGTTAGAGGAGATCTGGAGAGGGACAAGTTACTCCTTGTACCACTGCTGACATCAAATCATTTATCAGCGGTATGCGATATCCCCTGGGTTCTTTTCCCCGTTTCGGTTTTCGAAGACTGCGGAAATACTTGCGCAAATTGCAGTTATAACCAAGCGTGACTCTGCGTTTTCTAAATCTTAACGCAGTTCTTGCCGCAGGAGCGAGCAGTTCTCTTCAAGGCGCGGAAAGGAGTTGTGTGCCATTTCTTACAAGAGGATTCCAAAGGGTTGTTGCCTCTTCTGCGGCTACTAAGCAAACCTGAACCCCAGGAAGCTCCCCAGAGCAATGTAAACGAACGCTTCAGGGTTTTCTCTGTAAGTTTTAGGAAAGTAGAGTCATGAAAGACCCGCTTCTTGAAAATGTTGGCGCCTGGAGGGTATTTTGCGGGCGCGTTTGTGGTGTGTGTTTATTTGAGGTGCGTAACTGGGCAGCCGTGCTGCTGCTTGTCCACCTTGCTGGGATCCATGTGCTTTCCCGGGAGTTGCGATGGCCTTCCTCTCTCGCTCTTCTTGGTTCCTCATAGCTTCCTTAACGTGGTCTCAAGCGCTTTTCTTCTTTCTTACCGTGTCTGGGTAAAAGTAGTCCAAAACATTTTGATAATAACACTTGATAGTGTTAAAGGGTAGTACTGTAGGGTACCCAAGGGAAGATTTATAAGCCTGAGTGTTCCAGGTAGAGCGTGCAGTGACGCGTCCCTTACGCGTGCCGGCGTTGCGTTGGCGTGCTCGTATCCACACGAGCTGTCTGGCAGCTAATTTCATGCACGTTGGTGTGGGAAGCGGCACAGTCCCCTGTCCTTTTAAAAACTACCCAGAACGATAAAAATCGTTCTTCAGCTGAACTTGTCGGTGGAGCGATTCAGAGTAGCTCTAACTGGCATCTTAAATTTGGGAATATTGGAAGGGGAGACGGCTTCAGGCTCGTTGCATGCTCTTGTTCTAATTTTAGTTTGGTTTTGGGTGTTTCTCTTGGCAGAATTACGAAAAAGCAGACCGAGACCGTATGGGTTAGTGATTCCAATTAGTACCGACGCAGATGGAAGCTACGTCTCCAATATCCTCTCCGCGAGTCACCAAAGAAGATCAGCGCGGGAGGTATCCCAGAGCCCCAAACAGCTGTATTTTAACGTCACTGCGTTTGGAAGGGAATTCCATCTCCGGCTGAAACCCAACACTCGTTTAGTGGCTCCCGAGGCCGTCGTGGAGTGGTACGAAGACTCTGTGGAAACTGGAAAGGATGGCGGTAACGCGAGTCAGACTAGAACTGCTACCGAGAGCTTATGGAAAAGAGAGCCCCTGTGGACCAACTGCGCCTATGTGGGAGACATTACTGACATCCCCGGAGCTTCCGTGGCTATTAGCAATTGTGATGGTCTGGTAAGGCTCATTTAATGGCATTAACGTCTGGTGTTTTCCCACTTCGTACGCAGCTTTCGTTGCTTTTAACTGCGCAGCGCTAATGATACCATTTAAAGAACTTGATTTCTTAAATCCCCGAGAAAATGGCTCAGAACGTATTGATGTCTGCAGTCCCGCTGCTTTTTTCTGGGGTAATTACACCGAGTTTGAGCCAAGTCCTTAATGTCACCGCTGTGAGAGAAAGAAATCAAACCTACGTTTTGTTGGTTTTCCTTTTTGCTTTCAGGAGGTGTTACAAATGGGAAAATTAATAATGAAGTCATTTTAAGTCACTTAAAAGACGACCTTTTGGTGAGCAAACGTAGAATTTGGCGTCCGAGCCGTCACCGTGTCCTTGTCGGGTAGCAAAATCGCGAGCTGCCCTGCAGTCCAAGAATAGCACCGGGTTTAAGTTTTAAAGGGTTTATTTATAAAATCAGCCCGCTTTTTGTTTCCTTACATGCAGTTTTGTTTCATGGGAAGGTATCATGAGAGAACCCAGGGAGTCACGTCTATAAAGGGTTCGTTCTCCACCCTGCGGTGTGTCAGTGGAGAGCGCGTGGTGTTTCGCTGCGGCAGATGCAACGACTGGCGCGGTACACAAATCCCGTATTGAAAGCCTGGGCATATATTGAGTGCGCATACCATTCATCAATTCAATCATGCGGTAAAGCAAGCTAACAATACTCACCTTGTACTCTTTAAGTAGCAGGAGCGGCGGCGGAACATGACTGCAGCATCCAGGAAGGTTAATGTCGTGGTTCCTCCGCTGCCGTTCAGCAGAGGAATCGTATGAACGAGCCTGCGACAAGTATCCCTTCTTGGAAATAGGTTTCCCTCTTCCCGTCGCACGCCCCACCTTAATGGTTTGATTCCATCTGGCGATAAGTCCTGGCGAGCAAACCTCGGGAACTGCCCGGAGAAGGTGCCTAAATGTCTCAAACTCCCCGTTTGGAGCCGAGGGCTGCGCGCAACCCAACTGCCTGACTCGCCTGAATTCAAGCAAGGAGATACTGGTGGTATTTGCATCTGAGGTTATCAGCTGCTGTCGGTTTGGTGTGCTGCTTCTGCGGTTTTTGAGGTTTTTTGGGAGAATGCGTTGGCAGTGTGCTGTGTGGACGTCTGCCTGGATGGATACAGCTTCAGGGGTAGTCCTTACCGTGAATGTGAGGCCCTGGGGTCGAGAGCTGTCTTTTAGCGGTAATCCTGAATGAAGCTCTTGTGTGAAGCGAGACAGTACTTTAAGACAATAAATTGGATTAAATGGAATCAGATTAAGGAGCACAGCAGCTTTGGCGGAGGGTGCCATGTGGCTGACAAGCTGCTCGCGGTGTGTTTTCAGTTAGCTGAAGTAGCTGCTGCCTTCACAAACTTCCACGTGTGTAAGAAGACAGCAGATACCAAAGGCGTCCTGAGTAAAGAACTGGAGGTTTCCCTCTTGCGTGGCTTATTGCCGCTCTTCTCCCCCAGCACCCAGGAGAAGCCCTCCATGCGCGTCCAGTGCTTTTAGGGCCTGGACCAGGAGAACGTGTGCGTTTTGTTTGAGCGGGAGAGCGGCTCGCGCATCAAAACCCACCTTTTTTGAGCACTTTTGCTCGCTGCTGTAACAGTCTTCGGGAGCTCTAAGCAACTGGGTGTGAAACAAATACATAATCCTGAAGAATGATGGGATTTCAAACTTAGGTTTTTTCCCCTCCCGTCAGCTCCAAAGTTAGCAGAAGTAAGTCGAAAGTTAGCGTTTCGGGCTTGGCTGTCACTGCTGCGCGTCTCTCAAGCAAGCTAGAATATTTGGTCCTCAGCGTATCCTAAAGATGTGAAGAGCGAGATAATTCGGCTCAACAGAAACTGGAACAACAGTGAGAAATTCTAGGGCCGTGTGTCTGTTGGAGAGATTTATTTTTGCCTTCTGAGGAATTTAGGCACTCTCGGGTGTAGCTAGCGAGGCTCTCGCCTTCTGGGGGAAAGGAGAGGGATTCGCCGTGGTAGCAATTCGCTCCGTGTGTGGATTACAAAAGAAGTTTGATAAGAAGAAGAGCGCTTGGCTTGCCACCAGTTAGCGGAAGACCTCGCAAATTTTATTTTGTGCATAAGGAGTTTTTTAATCACGACTCGGGAGACACCTGCTGACAGAGGGGCAAAATTCTGTGCTGTGCCAACGGGTACTTCAGGCAGCGCTGAATTTCGTAGCGTTTGTTGTTTGCTCTCAGCGGTAGGTGGACGCTTCTGAGGAACATAAGGGTGCTAAATTTTGGTTGCGCGTTCGTAAGTATATGGACTAATTGGCATTTGCACTAGTAAAGCAGGATTCTGCCCATGCTCTCTTCCTGAATCTTAACTTATATTTAAAAATCAAAATATTTGAACACTTTTGTTTTGAAATAGTTTACATTTCCTCTTCTGCAGTAAAAGCCATGTGCATGCCATCGGTTTTGCAAATTCCTATCTTCACATCTGCTTAATATCCCTTGAAAATAACCCTGTTCATTTAAAAAACCGCACGCGTGCGCATGCGCTTGTCCTAGCGAAAAAACTCTTAATTGGTCCTGGGGAAGCTGCCCGTTGTTTTTATTACGGTGTTTCAGAAAGTTGGCACTTCCTCAGGTTTCTGTTGTATATTTCTGCTGTTGTTTGGGTCAAAATAGCAGTATTTATTGTCACAGTATTGATAGAATGTATCGAATATCTGTGAAAGTGGCGGCAAAACATGTAACTGAGTCAGAGTCATGAGGCAGAAGCATCCTCTGGGATGCTGAGGCAGCACGTGGAGAAGATCCCCCGTGTCTGGTTCGGGGAGGGTTGGGGGGTTTGCAGAGCTGGGCATGGACCGCTGGTGACTCCTGTCGCTACGGCCGCTTCTCTCTACCCCCTGCGTCACCGTCACTGGAGCTTGCTCTGCCACCGCAGGGCTTGAAAGGTCAATCCAGCACTGGGAAAGGAAGAGCACTGGTGCAAAACCTGATACTTTTTCTAGAAGTTTATCCTGGTGTCACGCTGCTGTTGGTCAGCTGAAGGTAACAGCATCCTTGGGCTCTGCGGGCTTGCGAAATTGAAGCCGGGGATCTCTTAGCAGAGAAGGGTAAGAGGAGAAAAGCACTTAACTTGGATGGACAGATGGTGAAATTGCAGTTTCACAGATGGCAGCCTGGATTTAAGTCCGCCGACTGATCCCTTTTCTGTCTGTAGCTTTGGTTTAGGCAATGTTGAGAGGCAGCCTGTGGTGGAACGCTGGCAGGTTGCGTGGGCATGGCAGGGCCAGGCAGAAGGCTCAGCTTTTACCCCGACAGAGCTTGCGGGGCACGTGTGCTCCCCTCACATATTGGTATTCCTTAAATTCTTGTGTTCCCACGTCTCCTTCCAGCTTTTCCTTCCTTTTAGTGCCTGCACAGTAGCATCTCACCTCGGTACTCTTCTGCTGTCCATCTCATCAGACTCAGAATCATCTAGGTTGGAAGGCACTTTCCAGACCATCGAGTCCAACCATCAAGCCAACGCTGCCAAACCCACCACTAACCCGTGTCCCTCAGCACCACGTCTGCCCAGCTTTTCAATACCTCCAGAGATGGTGACTCCACCACCTCCCTGGGCAGCCCGTTCCACTGGGAGGGAGTAAGTATTAGGAAAGGTTACGGGAAGCCTTCCTGCCTGAGTTGCTCGGCCCCTTACCCATTTACAGCTGAGTAGCGTCTTTCCTTTCGTCCTTCGTACAAAGATCAAATCATTCAAACGGTCATGAAGAACTTAATTGAATATATCTGATTTAGGGTGTCAGATGGTGTTGGTGGTGCCTTCTCTTCTGGATGACTGCGGGAGGGCGGTTTGTGTGTCTCTGCCCTAAATGAAATGTTGGATCTAATGTAGGTTGCCGAGCAAGATGGGTAACCTCCTCCCAGGCGAGCACACACTGGAGAGTATTTTTGTGTGCGACTGGTGTGGTCGGCGTCTGTTCCAAGTCGCTGGAGGAGGTTTAATGGCTGAACTGCTCAAAAGTTGCTGAAGTTTATCTGACCTTGTAATTTGCTGCTAAGAAAGCATTGGTGTGCGCCCGGCGGAACATACGGTTTAGAAAAGTGGGAAGATAACCGCAAGATGTTGAAGGCGGTGGAACTAGGTTCAAAGGAGGTTGGGCAGGTGGTGGCTTTCACAGGTTGCTCGTGCCTCGTGCAGTGCTGTATTGGCAGTGCAAGAGGCGGAAAACAACCGGCCTCAAAAAATCCCAGTACAAATGTTTCAGATTGTAAATAAACGGAACACAGCAAACTTAGCCTTTAGCAGAGTAAAAACTTTAAATCAGTTTCTGCCTTTCGTTGTAGAGAAAATTATTTCAGCTTCTCAATGAACTTGCTTCCTTTTGTAAGGAAAGCCAAACAGTTGTTGATGCGCAATGCCTTTAGGTTGCACCTACGCTTTGACCGGTGTTTTATAGACCTGTGCCTTCGTGTGTGAGTCGGGATCTGGTTTATATTCCCGTGTACGCAATGCCAAGTGCGCACGATGTCTTCCGTTTCTTACAGAGCATTAACCTTACTTGTTTGAAAAGAAAGGGCCAGACCCGGTACGACGGATCTTTAATCTTTGACTTCACATACCGAGTAAAACGTGACTCGTTTTGTTTACTGGAAAACTGTGACCTTCAAGTTCAGGGCTGATGCACTCATTTGGAAGTGAAACTCTTTGCAGATGACAGATCTTCAGTAGCCTCCCTGCCTTTCAGCGTTCTGCTGCCAAACCAGGGCCATGCCCAAAGACAGACAAAAAAAACCCCAAACCGGCTCAGGTCTGTCACTTGTGACGGGTTATTCCTCACTTGCTTGCTGTCATCCCCTTTTTCTGAGGCTATGGAGACACGCTGTGTGTCGTTACGGTCAGTGCTTTCACCCAAGTTCACGTGCGGCTGTGGGTATTTGGGGAGATTGAGCATATCCTCAAAGTTTGGTTTGGATGATCTGACGTGAGGATCCCCTAGCACAGACCCCTTGGAAGCAGGGACTTCATCATGTGAGCCTTGAACTTGGTGTCTTCACTTCACCCTTGGTGAAAGGGAGCTGATGAGGGTTTCCTACCCTGGGTGGTTTTGGCATTCTTAATTATGGAGTCATTTGAGGTGTCTGAACGGAAGGACGTACCGAGATGTGCACACTTCCTTGCCTTTGGCAGATACGTTTGAAATACAGGCTGGAATATCTCAGGCTGGAGATACTAAGCCTTGGCTCAGGAAAAAACTTGAAAATATGCTTAAGTTGAGGCACGTGGTTAAGCGCATACCGGGATCGAAACAGTTTCAGGGCATTTTGATCTGTTTCAAATGCTTTTTTTTCATTACCGCTGTTCCATGAAGACTGAAGTATTAAGGCTTATTTCTCGTTCATATGTTGGTACTAACATACTGTTTCAGCATGATTTCCCCCGAGCTGGCAAGACGATGTTACAAAAGAGGAACAGCTTTCTAGGAGCTGCTGATACTTCATCTCGGTGTATTGAAATAGTGTTTTGGAGACAAAACACTTGAGCTGCTGCCGAGCGTCTGGTTGTAGCACGTGGGAAACTCTCGATAAGGGTAATTCCAGCGTCCCAAAGAAGAATATTATTCGGGACCCACTGTGGAGCAGGGCTGCTCTGGGAAGGTAATGGGAGCATCTCAACTTCTTGGCGCGATGGTGTTGGGCACGTAGAGGGGTGCGGAGCTCTCAGGAGGGCCGGGATGTGCATTGAGGGTCAAAACGGTCCCCTCGGTGCTGGAGGGTCTCTCCGGGTCCAGACTGGGGGCAGCGTGGGAAGCTGTGCTCTTCCCTTGCCCAGGCACGTGGACATCTGGGGACACGAAGTGCAGGCAAACAGCAGGAACGGCCACGAGATGGAATAGTGTGCAGGTGGCGGTGGTGTCTTGGGCCGATGGAGCGGTGTTGTGTTGGTGCTACCCTGCCCTAGTGCGCGCTTCCCACAGTAATCGCATCCCTGCCGTGACCTCCCGTAACCTGCGCTGCCTGTGCTTACCGCTCGCCTTCGGCTGTACTTGGCAGCTCTGCCGACTTATTCACTGGGCTTGATGGGTTCCAGCTGCCTCTTTGGACAGACAGAGCCCATCTGGTAACCTCAACCCGTCCTCCCCGTTGGATCGAGCAGCCTTTGGTCACTCTCAGGCCGGGCTTGGAATTCATCCCTGTCGCCTCTCCAGGACGTAGCACTTCCTAGAGGCTCATCGAGACTTTTCAGGCGTAGTAAATCCATAATAAAGAGGATTTCTCAACGTTCGGCGGCTCCAGAAACTTGGAAAAATGCAGTGCCGTGGTGTCGCTTATTCAGGACTTGAGGCTTCTTGCATAAACCACTGAGGGAAGGAGTATTGAGAAGGGAGGGGATGGTGATTGAAGTAAAATGTCAATATAGTGTGAAATAATGTAATACAGCAGTTCTTTTCTATGTCTAATTTGCTCCTCCTTGAAGTTGTCACTCAAAACAAGTGGGTACTTCATCCCTACTTTGTGTAGCGTAGTCAAAGTTTATGCAGATGGTTGCTCAAGCTCCATTTATTTCTTCTTGTTTGTTTAAAAGTTTTTCTAATGGGGCTATATTTGGGCTAATGATAGATTTGCCTCACTTCTTCGCCCGTGCGTCTCCTCCTCTCCTCCTGCCTTGAGTTTCTCCCATTCTCCCGTAGAACAAACGGCCCTTTCCCACGTAAAGCCTCCTTTGTCTTCCAAGGCTCTCACTGAACGTCATTTTTGCGAAGCGTTGTTGCAATAAAACACCAAAGAATTTGTCAGATTGCGTAGGTAGAAACGTGAACCGGTTGGAGAACATTTGCAAAAGGTGGTGTGAGCAGGGAGAAGGTCTGAGGCCGTCCAAGGCCCAGCTCAGCCCTTGCCCCTCTCTGCCTCCTCAGGAGAACCTCAGCCCAAAGTCACCCGAAGTAAGAGGAAACCCAACTGAAAGGAAAGCTGCTTTTTAGAGGTGCAGAGAAAATCTCTTTGCTTCAGCAGATGGGTTTCGAAACCTATTGTTCATACCGACATCTGGTTGCCTCTTGGAGGATGGTGGATGGGGGAAGCCTCCGTGCTTTGCACTTAGCCTACTAAGTGGGAAGTAATAAAAAGGGTTTTGCTCAGTGTTTCCACTGGGTTGTACACTTTACGTTTTCAGGGCTGATGGAACAGCGAAGTCCTCCTCTGAAATTATAATTTTCCTATGGGCTGTGGCTCCCTCTCCCTTTGTTCCAAGGACGGCATGGTCCTAGGAAAAACTGAATAGATGTACAGTAGTACTGCTATGGACTTAATGTAGCTCAAACTGGGCCAAACTATAAGGAGCCGCACAAATATTTTTCATAGCACGGAAATATGCAATCCGTTTGGGTAATGGGTTTTCCAAATGGAAAAAGGTGCTATGTATTTTTAAAACGGAGCGCAAAAGCGAAAGGTCTGACTGACGGTCTCGGTGACCTGAAGAAATCCCTCCTGCAAGAGCTCTGCCCCTCCGGCATGGAGTGGGATGGGAGCAGCCCTGTCCACCGCGCTGGGAAGAGTCCCGCGTAAGACAAACCGGGAGCATGGCCTGATGAGGTTAAATAAATAAAAGAGATGAAGGACATCACACATCCCCGCGTGGTACAGCGGAGAGGCCGGGGAGGGGGGTGGGGGTGGGGTGCTGGGGAGCATCAACACTTGAGCCTTGGAATCTAAATCCCAACCAAGAAAATCCCTGCTGAGAACGGGCATCATGGGCAAATCTGAGAGTTCATTGGGTTTTTTGTCTCCTGCTCTCCGGTAGCCTTCCCCAAGCGTGGTTTCTCAAGGAAAGAGCAAGAACTGGGACTGTAAGCAGACTCCAGTGAGGTATCAGTAGTCTACCTTTGAAGTTACTTAGTTTTAACCCTCGTCGCTTTGATTACGGGAATTTCTTGCTTAAATCCAGGGCTCGGGCTTCCCGACAGAACACTGGGCTGCGGGAGCCGTCGTGGTTCCTCCAGGGTCTACGCGCAATGCTGCCGTCGTACGGCCATTGGAACCAGTCGAGGCGTCTCTACACATCACTGCAGGACTTTTTCAAAGGTTTTTTTTTTCCAGGGGCTCGACAGTCTCCTATATAAGCCATCCAAAGATTACATGCTTTAAGTTCCTCCTTCATTTATGCCATGGTGCAAGTGATGCTTGTTCAGAAAAAAAAAAGGGGGCAAAACAGGTTGCCCGGAGAGGTTGTTGAGGCCCCATCCCTGGAGGTGTTCAAGGCCAGGCTGGAGGTGGCCTTGGGCAACCTGGGCTGGTGGGAGGTGTCCCTGCCCATGGCAGGGGGGTTGGAACTCGATGATCTTCAAGGTCCTTTCCAACCTAAACCATTCTATGATTCTATGAAAACCCCTTTTCTGCTTGCTTAATAACAGCCAACTTTAAAAGATGTCTGTTTTAATAGCGTTTGTAGTTATTTTTGATTGAGAAATGTGGTGTCTCTTACCTAACAGTGTGTCCATTGAAAGATTAATGTATTTATGAATTTTTGCACATTATTAGGCTGTGTCAGAACTCATCACTTAACGCTGCGTGCAGAGTAGTCCCTTCAACAGCACAAACAAATTCGAGGTAACGCAGATTTAAACTGTGTGTAAACCTACCAGGTAAGAGTTATACACGCATCCATCTGAAATCTCGGGGACTGTCCCAACCTGATTTGATCGAGTTCCCAGGATCTGCTGGGAACACGCTGGGATTAGTTGCACGTTGCGCATTTTAAGACAAGCATTGACCCCGCCACAATTGTGTTTCCTGGACCTCTGTTGCAGGAGACCGCTTGACAGCCCTCGCTTTGTCGGGAAAAAAGGTATTTAAAGCACAACCCTACCGAGCAATTATTTTTTTTTTTCGGGTGCTTTAATCGCCCTTGAATCCCTTCCCCACCGGTCCTCCCTGCTCGCTGCCAGGTCCCCGCTCGGGGTTTGGAGGGTGACTGTGGGCACACGCCTGGATATGTGCGTCTGAATGTTTCATATAGAAGGCAAGAGTTTGCCCTTCGAGGGTAGTGTAGCCATTAAACTTGAAAATAGCATTTATTAGGTTTTTGTAGTTTGTTTTAAAATATTTTTCATGTGGCATATTTTAAGGGAAGGAAGTCTATGTAAAGCAGCGTATTTAAAGTCCGCTCGACTCCGTCTGGAGGTGTTGTGTCTTAAAAAGCAGAATGACTGTGTTCTTATCGTCTTTCCTTGGTTACTCTTCATTTCACTTGATAGAGTGGCTTACAGAGGCGAGAAGGTGGTTCAGCTATGAAAGGGATGCTTGTTTGTGGCTGTGAATATGGGAAAATAAACATCTCCCGTGCGTGGGTTTGGACAGGTTGGAGTTTATATTCCAACAGTGTGTCCCTACAGAACAGTTGCGGTTTTGCAGCCCTTCTTGGGCTAAACCTTAACGGAAAATAAATTCTGCAAAGCTGCTGCTTTGCCCTTGTGTGTAGAGTACACCTAGACTAGCGTTTCTGTCCCATGGCTGCTCTGCAGAGGAGCCAAAAAAAGGAAGTAAGTTGCCCTATTTCTGTATAATCCAGCAAAAACCTTCCCCCTTCATTTCACCCTCAGAATATCACTGAGTCTGCTCTTGAGTCCAGGTGTTCCCAGAGCCCGGCAGGAGCAGGAGCGGGCGCCAAATGCTTCACAGCGGTGGGGGTGATGGAGGTGGCATCACTAGTGCTGCCTTTGGTGTCACGGCAGCATCCCCAGGGTTGAGTGTCTTCATCCCAGCACTGGCTTTTCTTAAATAACCTGCTTCAGGAATAGCAAAACAGCAGAATTCAGTACTCATTTCATCAGTGGTTATTCCATAATTATCACTGTGCAGTAAATAAACTTCTGCTGACAGAACTTCTGCTGAGGTTGGTCTGCGACTGGAGCTGCTTCCAGTTGCAGGAAGAAGTTATGTTAAGCGCTCAGGGTTTCGCAGCCACTCGCTGTAGCATCCCAAACAGACTTTCGGTAGCTTGCAGTCACTCCGTGGCTAAAGCGGCAATGAAGGGTATCGTAGGATGCATCCTTTGGTAGTCTTCCCTTGCTGAGGCCATACCATCTCCTTCTCCTTTCCAAGGCAGAGAGGAAGAGTTCCAGGGACACATGCCCCCGTCGTGGGGAGGCAGTAGGCAAAGGACCCATCTGCAGTTGGGGGCTTCGGCTGCTGTCATCGAGGGCACTGCCCTGAGGATTCCTCCTCCAGCGTTTAGCTCGTTGGTGGATCAGAAGCAAGTCAGAACGTGACTTGACTTTCACCTCTTTGGCTGCGTTTTTTAATGTGATTGTTCCTACCTCTCTTGGACTTAGGGTGTTTAGGACCAGCAGAGGGACTCATCCGTTCCTGTGCATGAGAAGTGTTTTGATGAGGCCTCGACAGAAGGTCCACTGGGGCTTCCAGAGAGAAGAGGTGCTCTACCAGAGCAGAAGCAGCCTTTCTAGCCTGACTCGGGTCCTGCCACACTCCCCATGAAATGGTTGTTACAACATATGGTTGTAGAAACCTTAGAAGACCATTGTTTAAGCTGACATTGTCCCTCAGGAGGTGCCTTTCCATCATCTGCCATGCAGGACCTTCCTGGGACCAGCCCTGTGTCGCCAACACCTTTCCGTCAGTACCCTGTCCGGAGAGGTCACGCCATCCGATGGTGGCCCTGTGTAGGCTCCGTGCTTCGGATACTGCTTGTCTACCTGTGACGTGTTCATTCCACAGGAGTCAACAGACTACTTTGGGAGCAGCCATCCTCAAATGAGAGAAATGGCCAACAAGGCACTTTCTTGGACAGTTTTGATGATAAAGTCTATTAGATATCTAAAATAGGGTTTGTAGTTCTAGTCCCTTGGAGCAGGTGGCCTCTCCGTTATTTTCCCTGACCCAGAACTTCATTTGGAGACCTGAGAGCCAAGGTTGGCTGAGGTTTGTCCCCTTCTTCTGATGGTATTGGACTGAAGAAAGGAGCTCCTGAAGTAAAATAGCCTTGGAAATACCCTACGTTGTTGGCGTGCTGCCTTCCAACCTCTCTTGTTTTCTCTCTCTGGAGGTTATTTCTTCAGTCCAGACAAAACTCAGAACGTGGATGGGATGGAATCTGTGCAGATTTCTCACGGGACGTGTAGAGAAATGACATACACAGTCAACCTGTTGCCTTCCTTCACCTCCAGCTCCCTCTGAAAGTTTGATTTTTAATCTGCGCTGATTATGCTAAAAAAATACTCTAAAAAATACTCTACAACAAATAGGTGGGGGCTGGGGGCTGCTCTGGGTGTCTGCTTTGTAGCTGTTACTCAATCGCACCTTTTAGCCCCAGCTATGTGTTTTCACCAAACTGTGCTTTTAAAGCAATTGGACAAATAATTTCCTTTCTATATTTTTGCTTTTTGTTACCAAAGTAGCATATGCTGCTTAAATTTTTTCGTTCCTGGAGGCTCGCAGCTAGCAGTATATAAAATAGCCCGAGCTTATTAAAATCACTAAGTACAACCCTTTTTTTTTTTTTTTTATAGTTTTAGTAATAAAAACCAGATTGTGTAACTTCTGTGGACCCTTGATAACACGCGGAGCGCACATGAATTGGGCTCTCATTCACATTCTGCCTTCGCATATCACATGTGGTAAAATATGTGTCCCGGTAAAAGAAAGTAAATAGATACTGAAATAGTCAAATGTTCTCTAAACTTAATCCTTGTAACCTCTCTCAAAGTTCTTATTGACTGTAGAGTTTGTACCGAATTTGGAACTGCATTTTGGAGGGAAGAGATACAGAAGCCATATTCAGTAACGCCTTTTTTTGATGTTCCCTGTTTATTCAGCGCCGTACTTGCTCGTAGCTGGAATCCGACCTCGGAGCCGCGTGGTCTGAGGTTTGCCCAAGGGGGCGAGAAAGGAGCCGGGGCAGATAACCCCGCGCGGGGTTATGGAGGAGGAGGAGGGGAGAAGCGGAAGGCGGACAAGATAGGTCGGTCTGTTGTAGGAACTCATCACCCGCGCACCAGTTCGGACCTTTTTCGGAGGGTCACGCTGCACCGCTCGCTGGGTCAGGCTCTGAAAGAGCGGCGGAGAGAGAAGTTAGCCAGTTCCACCTCCCCACCTCCTGTTTCATTGGGAGTTTCTTGAAAAGATGGATAAAGCTGCAGCGCCGTTGTCCCCGTTAATGGGGTGAAATATTTGCTTGCTCTCCCATTTTAAACCGATAGTTAGTTTTCGCAGACTACTTTTGCGACTTGGCTGATAACTTTAATAAATTACTTGGATTTTTTTTTTTTTTTTAAAGCAGCAGCCGTACAACGGTAAATTAACTTTCTAACCTCGTACAAATCACGCCGTCGTTTGGCTTTCTTGTTTTATACCTGTTTAAATCGCTAATGTGTAAAAACTGTTTTTCCTTTGAGAGATGTTACCATCCGGGTGTTTTTGAGCAAAGATGTAGAACCAATTTAAAATACCGAGCTCAATGTAAATATTACTAGCTTTGGTATTTCAGTACTTTGACGTGACACTTCTCAGCTTTTTGTCAACAGAATATTTCCATTCAGAGTATAATACACTGTTTTCTTGTTTCTTCTCTAACTTGTATCTGAGACGACGACTGTTTTTCACCCTTAGTTTTGCCTGAATTTTCTGTTATCTCGGGAGGTCTTTTGTGTGGGGACATCTTTGTTGCCTCCATTGGTAGCTTGCCCATGGAACAAAGTCCCGTATCGCAGAGGGCCGGCGAGGGCAGTCCTTCCAGCGGCGGCGAAAGGGCCAAGCGCTGTGCAACGCTGATGGATGTGCCCTTTGCGACGGGAATTAGCAAACCCCGTAAGCTGATACTTGTGGACATGGACGTTATTGAGATTGAGCCAGGTGTCCGGTGTCTTACTGCTTCCCAGGGGCATGTGAGTTGTCACAGTTGATAGTCTAGAGCCGCATGCCTCTACGCTCAGTGAAGATGATGCGAAAAATAATGAATTTCTACTTTATAAATACAGCAGAGTCGGGAGGAGTCTAAAAAAATCACCTGCAGTACCTTTCTGCTGGGTGCCCTGTACCCTGGGTTCATGCTGGTTGGGATTGGAGGAACCCACTGCCCGGACAAATGGGAAGAGCCGCCAGTGGGGCTGCCTCCCACCGTCACCAGTGCTCGCCGGTGGGAAGGACCTTGCCTGGGACCTGGCCAGCCAGCTGCTGGGTGCTGCGTGGGCACCGCAGCGATGCGTAATGCAGCGATTGGCGTTACCCAATATCTGGAACGTTTGGAATTCGTCATTATTCTGCGGCGTCACTCATGACTGCAGATAAAGAGCAGTCGCTTCTCTGCGCCCCGGTGGGCACGGTGCTGCTCACCTCAGGCGGCCCCTTTTCCATCCGCCGGATCACGAGATGTTCATATTTTGGGATTCTTTTTCTTTGCTTCGTAGTTTTGGGATTATTCAGCACTTGATCTGAAGTTCTTATTTTTCCTTCTCTGAAGGCTATCAAATGTCCTTGCCTTTTGTTCTCCTTTCCACTTTTTAGGGGAAGCCGTGACTCTGGTGTCCTCCCAATGGCTCCAGGAGTTGTGCAAACACCAAATTTAGTGCAAGAACTGGCAACCCCATGCATATAAAATTTCCCCATGGCAAAGTGCCTGCGTGCCCCTTATCTTGCACCCACTTGAGGCTCCGTTCACAGCAGCGAAGCTTTGCCGTTGCCCGGACCGTTTCGCCATCTAATAATTACTGGCGTAGCGCTTCGGTAATGGCCACAGAGACACAACTTGTGCTCAGTGAATATTTCTACAGAGATACTCTGGGCTCAGGGAGACACTGGACCGCGCCGGGCCTGTTCCATGCATACTTTTCAGTTTTTAATAACTGATATTTTAAAACCACAATTCCTTCTTTAAGGACAAAGCGTTTCGCATGCCAGTTTTGCGCCGTTAAAACGACTCTGTGTAGGTT
This sequence comes from Charadrius hiaticula, assembly GCA_033628625.1. Lineage (NCBI taxonomy): Eukaryota > Metazoa > Chordata > Aves > Charadriiformes > Charadriidae > Charadrius > Charadrius hiaticula. The sequence goes on along the minus strand of JAHREF010000167.1, from coordinate 1,961,224 downwards.
TTCCAAGAACAAAAAATAGAGACACATTTTTCCACATAAAATCAAAGTTTGTTTTTTCTTTTCGCTTTCATATAACTCTTAAGGGGTTCCATTGATATTTTTTTTTATTTTTTTTTTCCTTAGTCTTTCTGAAAGGGGAAAAAAGAAACCCAACGTTTGGATTAAAACCAAGCATGAGCAATTGCAGCATAAAGGAATTTTCTTATGTATGTTTATAGAGGAGGGAGGCTAAAAAGCTTAATTTCAGTTCTGCGCAATGACCCAGTAATACGTTGCCATTTTCTTTTCTTCTCTGCAAATTGAACGCAACGTTGGTCAGTCTGGTGGCTCTCCCGAGTGTCTCTTGCACCTTGAAGTGGTGCATCGGTTTGGAAAACAGATGTGAAAGACCCTTCATGCTTCTGATGCGAATTCATAGGGTTTAGTTATCTCTTCTCTCTTTTTATTTATTGGATATTTTACTGTATTAACGGCCCGTTTAGGGGTCGTGATCTCTCCCTGGTATTCTTAGTTCGCTCCTTCTTCTCTGCTGCATGGCACAAGGGTCAGTGTGCGCCTGGCTTTTGACTGGGTGACTTCCACAGCAGAGGGTCAAATGGGATTAGTAATCTCCTAACGATGCTTTTATCATTCAGATTACACTGAGTGTACCAGGTGTGTTTATAACAAAGAACCTGTTTGTATTTAAAACGAGTATTTTAGCCACAGGAAGGACTCTCCTTAGTTAAGGAAATGAGTGTGTTGTTTCTGGTCAGCTTGACATTCAGTGGTTTAGTATGAGTACTTCGTAGTTTCTTATTCCTAAATTGTGTCCGTAGTTTGGAAGAGGATATTAAACATTCCGATGTTTTCATCCTGTTTCTGAATCTTCATCCTGGTATTCAGTTGAACAAATAGTATTTTTCTTTGTAGCTGCAGAAGATTGTTTTTTGTTTTGTTTTGTTTGAAAAATCTGGTATTGGAGTATTAGTCACAAACTTCTGCTGTGTGAATAATTCAGCTGGCTGAGAAACCTGAGCAACGTGTCCTGTTTGGGTATTTCATTTGATTCAAAGTTAGTTTTAACGTTTTTAAACAAATGCTGTCTCACTCTTAGCACTTAATAAGAAAAAATCTCAGCGCTGCTCTATGCCGTCTGCGTTTAATAGCCTTCAAGAACTGAGACTAAAGCGATGCAGGAGCTCCTGCTTTCATTCTGAAATGCGTTGCCAGGGTTCTGCAACACACAAACATGGAGTTTATCTCACATTGGTCTTCCAAAGAGGAAAAATGAGCTGTTGGATTCCTGCTTGCCGCACTGGAAATACCTGGATGGGTACTGCGCTGTCGGAGCGGTGCTTTGCCTCCGAGCCTCTGCCCCGAGCCCCGCAACCCCCCCGAGGGTCCCGGGGGCTGGAGCCCCATCCCCAGCGAGGACCACCTCCATCTGCAAACCTCCGCTCTCCCTCTGTAGCCACCCGCCCACCCTATCGATAACATCTGTTTCTCGGGATGCGCGCAGCACTGCCCTATTACTTTTTTTCCAGCATTCTTCTAACGTGTAGTATTTTTTTATACGCCAAGTATGTCGAGGCCATAAATACTTTAACATGCAGAAGATGTGCGGCGAGAGAAGTATGTCCTTTTGGCCGGCTCCCCCCCAACTTCCCTGCCAGCCCTGCGAGACGTTCTGCGGCAGAGCCTGGGTCCCCTTCCCGGACTGAGCTCTGCCAGCCTCCGAGGGACGTGCCGCCCGCCCTGGGGACAGCCCTGTCGCCACCGGGGCTGGGAACCCTCCTTGGGTCCTGGGGACACCTCCTGGAGTCACAAATTCCTTCTGAGATGGCTTTAAGGGCGTACCTAGATCTGCTCCGTAACTTCATGTGGTGGCAACGTAGATAGATCGGTGTCAAAATCCGGGTACGTTGTGCTTCCAGCTGGATGCGTGAAGGCAGGAGGGACAGCGAGTGTTCATGGTGTCGCACACGCGCTCAGGCGCAATTCCTCCTCCTTCAGGCTCCCCTGGGTTTCAGCGTCTCACATGTCAGATTTCATAATTAATAATTAATTTAGCTGGAAGGTGCAGCAGCAAAGACAGCCCAGACTGGGTGTCTCCAAGGAGGGGGACCCTGAGCGAAGAACTCCCTGGGCAACAGTGCCCTGGTGGTCCACACAGACGCTGTCCACGCGGCTTTTGGGCCAATGGTGATTTTTGGTCTGGGGTCTCCTAGCATCTCGTCGTGTTCTTTTTCTGTGTCCAGGCAGGCTCTTCTCTGCTTCATTTACGTTATCAGCTGAGGCTTGGAGCCTCCGTACCTTCGGTTCATGCTCCTTGTGCACCTGCCCTTGTTGGCCGAACGTGGGGAACCGAAGAGTCCCGGCCTTGGGAGAAACGCTCCCAAAATATCAGTGTGATGTCAACCGCTTTCCTGTACTGAAAGACTAAAGACATCACTGTACCGAGTGCTACGGAAATTACTACAAAGAGTAACTTTCTCATACCTTAAAACGTTCAGCAATTCTAGCTACTGGTGCTAAGCAAACTGCACAAATAACGCCATATTATAATCCCAAGTAATGTATTCTAATTAAAACTTATTCATTTATGTTAAACAATTAATAGCCCCCAACAGACGGGCCTGCTTGGCCAACATGGCAGAGCGAGGCTGGGTGTCCACCTTGCAGGCTTTTAACCCTCTCCAGCTCTTCGTCCACCTGGTTCCAGGTCCTTAATTGTCTGCCGCCTTGGTTTGTTTGAGCCCTCTCAAGCCATGGAAGACGGTTGAGGCCGGCTCCCGTTTCTCAGGGAGCACCGGTGTTCCCCCGGCTCGCCGGCGGCCAGGAACGGCGTCCTGGCCGGGAGCTGCCCTCCGTCCCCACGCTCCCTCCTGCAGATGGGGCAGTTTCTTCCGTCCTTCATGCGACTGTGGCTCCACCGCCTGCGCCCTTCTCTTTGAGTGGGCTTCTCTCTTGGCGTTTCTAGTGAGGTTAAGAGGAAAAACTCTAATTTTGCGTAATTGCTTGGTATTTGGCAGGGATGCCACTTATGGTCACTTTGGTAAGATTTCTGTATTGATATCAAATCCCCTCCGTACTTTACATAACGTTTAAATTGTCTGTGGGCACTTTTATCAGATCAGCGCTGTATGTTGCCCATGATGTTGTGATAAAATAATACAGATGGATGACTCCAAATTACTTGGAAGTGTCGTAATAGAAGAAGATGTGTGATATTGTATTTTGATTAATCATTATATACGTTGACCTATTCAAGTTAGTCAGGCAATTACTACAGAAAATAGAATAAATGGAAGAAGAGAAAAAATTGGGTAAGTGTTACAGATATCTCAGTAGCATTACGAGCAAAGGGGAACTCTTCTGAGGTGGGTTTTGTATACAAGTAATGGGAACTCATCTGTACGTGTGAAGTTTCTTTGACTCCATCTGTCCACAGAAGTCTCGCTGAAGCGAGGTTTCCAACCTAATCGTTTCTGTTTGGTACAGAGCGCTGAGATTGTGGGTACTGACTCCAAAGCGATGCTTTGGGAAGCTGGAAGAGGAGACTCTCGATCTACCACGTCTTTTATCCAGCAGGAAAACGTACCTGTGCTGTCAGAAAGGTACCTATAGGCATTCTGTCACCGATTTTACCCTCAGCAGATGATGGATGTGCTTTCATTTGAGAGCGATATGGGTGTATCTGTGCTAGCTTAAAAAGCAAAGTCACAGGACTACGCAAATGTGCTTCTGCTTGCCAGTCCTGTCCAGTGGTAGGCTGTACTCTGATATTCTTTCGTAATTACTGTTATTTTTTTGTTCATATAACACATTTTTTGCTAAAATGCGACTGCTGTTTCCTATGGGTGTCAGGAGTTGGCTGCGTAGGTGAGCGATACGCGGCCATCGCAGCAAGGTGGTGGCTTGCCCCGCGGGGCAGAGCCCACGTCTTCAGGAGTTTCTACAATATTTTTGGAGAAGAAACCCGAAGAATCGGTTGATTCTTGACAAAATATGGATTCCACCTGGCACGAGAAATAATACCCACCCAGTGAATTGAAGGTATAACCCTGGAGCTACCCGCGTAGGAAACTTAGCATCGATTTCCCCCCCACCGGAGCTCTGTTTCGGTGGCGGCGGGCGAAGGGAAATGTGCTGCAGGCAAAGCATCCTTCTTTGCTTTTATTTTTCTTCCACTAAATCCAGCAGCGTTCGGCGCGGCTCCAAAAAGTTTTCGTCTGCGGATTAAAGAATCGAGCAGCAGGTAGCCGTGACGCAGGTTTTGCACAGTCACTGAACTGAACACACCTTAAACCAACAGAGAGGGTGAAAGGTGGTAGTGTTTTTGCGCTGAATCTGTGTTTTTAGACGAGGCAGCACCTTTTTTTTTTTTTTTTTTTTTTTTTTTTTTAATAAAAGCATGTTTATATCGACTCCTTAAGAAGTTTAGACTGGAGGGCTGTCTCCAGAAACTGCCCCCCTCCCGTTTCGCCGAGTCCCATATGTTTGTCTTGGCAGGGTGCGGTGTCTGCTGGGCTGGGGCCGGGATATTAAATTGAGGGAACACAGAGCTCTTGATGCTTTTCAATAGGGCTTCTATTTAGTTAGCGGCGGGATCGAGCTGTCAGCCACCTGCGATTGTCCAACAGGGAAAAAGGGAGAAGTAAGAGGGGTGGGGGGAACGGCCCTGGAAACATTTCTCGAATTCCTCGATAGAATGGTCAGAAATGAGCGTTTTTGGGGAGCTTTGTGGTGGTTCGACTGTCGAGTCCTTTCGCGGCGGTGGTGGTGGTGGGTGAAATCAATGATGATGCTGCTGAGACTGCTTGTGTCGGCGCAGCTTTCTCATTTGGACTTATGACGCGTGGAGAATCCATTAAGAGATTCTGTTAGGAGCCAAACAAGCGATTTGCGTCGCAAAGTAAGAATAGATTGAGATACCACAATCCTGACACTTAGGGATGCTCTACGTACTTGTGCATTTCATTTTTAAGGCGGGTGTGGCGATTGGTTGGTTTACTGTGTAGGACACCAGGGCGTTGGGAGTCCGTCTTGGGTGCTGTCAGGAAACGCTGGTGGAAGGTGAAAGTGGACTCGGCGTACGCAGTGTCCCTCTGTCACAGACCACCTCTGTTGGTCTTTGTGAGGGAGAATGACACTCGGTTTCTCTCAGTCAAATAAAGCCGTCTTCTGCCCCCACCACGTGCTTTGATGAATGGAAGGAAGGAAAAAAAACAATTTGGAGAAATCTCCAGGAGGAGGGGAGTAATTCCTTTGCGTTTTCGCAAGCTTGGACACTACGTCACTGTTGGTCTTGATTCTTTCTCTGACTTGCTGCTGCCGACGTCCGACTCCTCTGCCTTTCATTCAGAAAGAGCGTGTGGAAGCACTGCGTTGCCTACGCTGGTCCCCTTGGAGAAACACCATGGGTTTGGAGAAGGTGATGGTTGCAGCAGGCCAGGCAGGAGGGCTGGTACGTCGTTTGTCGCAGGAAAGAAGGGTTTCCTTCCATGTTGGTAAGGAGAGATGTCAAGGTGGTGGAGGAACCTCTGTCTGAGCGGTTTTGTTTCCTCTTTGAACACCCACCAGCTGCAATCCTTTATAGCCATCATACCCGCTCGTAGGACGGTGGCGTATGCAGTTTCCCAGAGCGAGGTGTGGTTGGGCCCTGCTCTCCTGGCCTCGGCCCGTTACCGTCTTTTTGTGCACACTCAGGTGACAATTGATGTGGACAGTCGCGGGCTCGGGCAGACAGAACCCGTCTCTGCATTTGCCCACGTTGGTTGCAGTCACGGGATTGAGATCTTAGTCTTCAAAGCAAGGAGCTTCATCCTCCTCAGCACAGTCTCCCCCCTAAAACAGGGGTGGCTGTCTTCCACAGGCAGTTTTCCCTTTTCCCACTGAATTCTTGGCTGTCCTTGGACTGGAAGGTGGCGGTCAGGCTCTTTGGCACGTGACGTCTTCTACACGTGCTCTGCTGAGAGCTGTTCCCGTCTGCTCATTCCTACGTCCCTCCCAGGTAGAGTCCAGCTGCGTAGTACGTTTTTAGGACTCCGTATTTGCCCTTGTGTGCTACCGAAGGGTCCCAAAGCGACACTTTCTTCTAGAGGGAAGGCGATTTTGGCATCCTGGGGTCCCCTTGCTTATTCCTGATTTTTTTTTCTTTACGTAACTTGCTCATTTCTTATCAGGGACTATTACTGCAGCCTGACTTCGTCCAGACAACCTCCTGCTGCTGAGCGGACTCCAGCCTGCTTACTAATCTGCTTCCGTATGTTATTGACAACCTCCCCCGTTTAGAAGTGAATGTAAAGCCTTGAACATGGTGTTAAATTTCAATTTTTTAAGCTTTTAATCTCCCCTATTTGTCATCTTCACCGTAAAGTCACAGTAGGTGGTATTTCCAAATTACTCTGTGTACATAGGTGTACGGATAAAAGGTGTCTGGAATACAAATGAAGGTTCTCCTGCAGAGGGATGCGGCGAGGCTCTGTTGATGGTGTATCCCTGGCGCTGCAGTCATCAATTATCGGTTGGATGAGTGACTTTTTTTAGACGGTGCAGTTTTATCCTCAGGTGCGGATAAAGCAGATCTGCCGTGTGGATTCAGCCGGAGCAGTTACCACTTTGCTAAGAGCCTACGTAATGGTTAGTTGCAGGAAAGCTCATAAAATAGGTAAATATTTCATTTTAGGGTACTGTGAGACTTGAACTCCGCGTATGCAGCGTAGCACAAAGGCTCTGCGCCTTCATGGCTCCACCATCCCGGGCCGGGTGCATCTCCTTCAGTGCGGCGCTCTTCAGCCTCAACTTGTAAAAGTCACAGATGTAATCCCAATTAACTGCCTGAAAAGTATTTACGTATTGCTCCCAGTTTCTAGCTGGGAAGGGAGAAAGGGCAAAATGCAAAAATAAACAAAAAATTCAAAGTTTTTAAGTCTGGGACAAGGCTGGGACAAAGGAGTTGCTTGGAAAAGCTCAGATAGAGCAGAGAGAGCCGCTGCGGTGTGAGAAAGAGTTTATCCTGGCGAGGGATGTTCTAGAACCTGATCTCATTTCTTCCTCACCCGAGTGAAAAAGGAAGATGTTAAACCACACAAGAGAGAGGGGGAAACCCGAGGCGAGCAGGCTACAAAACCAGCTCGGCAGCAGAACTGCTCTTAGACTTTACGCTTCACTCAGTGTTTTAAAAACTGTTTCTTTGTAGGACGAGTGCACTAAGGAGAATTTTAAAACTCGGCAGGGGGGTGGAATTAGATGATCTTTAAGGTCTTTTCCAACCTAAACCATTCTATGATTCTGTGATAGTTTATATTATTACCTTCTCTGTGGTAGCTTCATTACGTCTTACAAAAACGCAGCCTTTTCCAAATAGAGATACCAACTGAAATATGATATGGTGAAGATAAGTGCGGGCATAGATAAAAATAATGGCAAAGCCCCAAAACCATTGGGATGAAAAACGGAGGGCTTCTGCCACCGGTATTCTTTACGATTCCCTGTGTTTTCCCCCCAGCCCCGACTTTGTGAGCCCTTCTGGTTGGAACCTAAGCCTTGGTGGTGGGTGTCCTGCAGGAACGGGCTGTCTCGATGGGACCGCGGCTGCCGGGCAGGCACGGAGCTGCGCTGGTGGGAGGTCGGGAGAGAAAAAGGGAGAGTTACCTCTGTCCCAGGAGGAGCTGCTGTGACACTCGGTCACTGGAACCACTCTTCACCCTCATCTCTTGGTAATTACCGTACTGGTGCTTTCTGATGAGCTTGTGGGTTTGGGTCCCCCCGCTGCCGTAAGCGCTGGAGGATCAGGTGTTGTGCTGTGCAGGCACGGGACACGAGGACACCTTGTGCTACCAAGAGCTGACCGAGTTCAGTGAGAGGCCGGAGATGGGAAGAGTTAGACATGATTGATGAGGACAGTAGATAGAGGTCTCAGCACTTCAGAAACTGAACTTTTGTCAAGCTTTTTTCATAGGCAGTTCAGCAAATGAGCGTTTTGTAGAGGGAGTTGCATGAGAAAAAGCAGCTTTTCATGTTTGGGGTCACCACCACATCCAGTCTATCAGTGGACAAGAAGAAGGGAAAAAAAAAAAACCACCCCAGAACTTGGGATGGAGGTGGGCAGTGGAGACGGGCATCACAAATGAGCATTGATGGACCTCGTTGCGTTGCACATGAGGTGATGGGGAGGATGGGGGTATTCTGTCGTAGGTTTATTCTGTAAAATAAACGCGCTGTAGACTTTAACAACCCAAAGCATTTCCTACTCTCCAGGAACGCCCGGCGGCCAGTGTTAGCGGCGCTTGACTGGATAATGGCCCGTGGTGTGAGCTGAGGGTGGGCTTTTCAAAACACACCTGAGAATTAAGCGACTTGCCCTCGTTGCAAACCGCTGGAAAACGGGGCGTTGAACTTCCTAAAATACTTTTGAGAATCCCAGCCGGAATGTTTAGCGGAACGTGGACGTTAAATGCGCCCATTCTTACCGGTGACTCCACAGTTGTCTGTTGTGCTCGCTGAATGAGCGGTTCTTTCCTCTCCTGCACCTCCTACCCCATGCCTATTTATACGGAATCGCCTTCCCCCTTAAATGCTGTTGACTTTGGCTCAGTGAGTGATTCCTTAGTTTAACCTGCCCTCCTCGGTTATTTTCTCAAGGCTTTATATTGTTTGTAGTTCCCTTATTATTGCCTGCGTCTTTTAGCATTTGAGGAAAAAGAATAAATAAATGGGTTTTTTTCCAGGTTTGGCTTTATCGGGGATTGCCCAGTGAAGAAAGCAGCGTTTGCCATCCTCTGGGGAGTCCTCCTAGGTGGGCTGCCTCTGCCAGACTGGGTTTGGCATTGCTCCCAGTTACCTTTTATTCCGGACTCGGGCAGGACCCGGGTTTAATTCAGCGGAAAGGTTTTCCCTCGGTTTACCGTGCGCCATCACTCCTGCGTGGAGGAGGATGAAAAGAGCTGGAGGGACGGAACGCGTTAAGGCTCGTGAGTCGTTTAAAGACAATTACAGATGTCGGGCAGCGAGGGAGGGGAGCGCACAAGGGGCTAAAACATCCCGCGGCCGGTTTCCCCTGCGACACCCCTCGAAAACGGGCAAAGCGCGTCTGCGGGGAAGGTGAGAAGGGAATCCGCCGCCCCCGAGCCCCAGTCAGGGTTGAAATGGTGCCGGGAAGTAGCAGGTTTCTTCCCAGCCGCCGCGCCGCAAAAGCTGCTTTTGGCTTTCGGTAGTTTTAGGCGTGTTCCCGTTTTCGTATTTGCAGGATAATAAGGACAAAAATAAACTTCGCAGAAGCACAGATTTCAAACTGCGTCCTGCGGGCGATGGAAACTTCGAACATTGTTAAATTTTAAGAAAAAAGTGGTAAAATTAATAGCATTCCAGGATTTCAGACTCCGCTTTTCCTGTACTAGTCCATAAATGTGCTTTTGCGGGAAAAAAAAAAATAATAAAAATATTTTCACTACATACTTCTTTCTTGAAAATCCACCGCAGTCTTCTCTCCAAGTGAGCCTTTAGAAATATGCGCTCTGAACAGCTGCTTGCGTTTCTCCGCGGTGGTGGGGAAGAAGTGCTGGGTTGGCGGTAGGGTTCACAGCGAAGATGCACTTGAAGATGCCGTACCTGCTTATGCACCTCTTTCTCCATTTATTTGGGAAATTTGAAGCTCTTTTTATTGATGAAATGTGTGTGTGGGAGGGGAAGTCTGAATGGAAAGCGAGCTGGATTCTGCATTCATTAAGATGGGCCAAAAATGTCCCTGTTGATTCTAAATCTCATTTTTCAATAATGGAGAAAGAAATTCAGTATTAATAACCATTTGTCTGCTGCCATTTACAACGTGCTTTGTAAAATAACCTCGCTATAGTAATTTTATCTCTTATGTATTCAGCGTTGGAGAGAGCGTGTTAATATTTGTACCATTTACTGTAGCGGTGAAGCAAAGCAAGGGTCAGTCTCCCAAAAACGTGGGCAAATTAATGGTTCAAAGCACATGAAATGTATTCAGGTTCCACGCAAGTTGTACAAAACCATCGCTGCAAATGAAGCACAGAGTAACACGAGGCTGAAAGGTGTGGGAGGGATTTTTGCCTTCCTCAGCCCTTCAGCTTTGGCCCTTTGGCTCCGAAACCACACTTGCCTCCTCTCCGTTGTCCATCTTCCTTTTCCTCGGGACGGTGGGGACCCCTCGTCCTCCGAAGAGCACATCACCACGTGTGCTCGATGGTGTGCGCCTGCATGAGCCCTTTGACTTTGAGGACTTTTCATGAACTTCTCCGCTGTGCCGGGGAGGTTGTGACCTGCGCTGGAGCTCACGCTGGGTCTGCAGGAGGTGTTGCTCTCCAGGAACCCCGTGTTGGTGACGACCCGTTGGAAATTCAACCCTTCATCTCCACTTGCGAATTTTGCGGAGAGGTTGTGTCACGTTTGGACATGACTATGGGCAGAAACCCCCTCCACGCGGTTCAAATCTGCCGAAATCGGTGGAGTTAGCCACTGCCAGGAAGATGAACAAAAGGTAGGGAGGTACCGTTACTCTTAATGAGTAATTAGACTTTTAAAATGTGTTTCTGCCTCATATTAACACGGCTGGGTTATCAGTCTCGGAGAAGTTAGGAAACTTTTGAGGAGCAGACAACGAGTTGTGGCATGAGAGGGGTGGAACGCGTTGGGTCTGTCCAAGTGTTTTACGGAGAGTCCTGAAAACGGAAACGACACGATTCTTGCAGATTATTCTTATATTCCTTTTACAGCAGTGCACACACATTCTCAAAAATACAATTGCAGCTCCTCCTTTGTAGGTTTAAGGCAGAGAAGACAAAGCATACATGTTGAAGCTGGAAAGTGAAGCCACGCTTCGCTTTTGCGCTGAGCCTTTCTTTCGGATAGACCTACTTTCAACTCACAGGCAACAGCTTCACAGAAAATGGGGCATTTACAAAAAAATCTTTATGCACCAGTAACTAGCAGCTGTAGGTACGAAACTTAGTTTTGCTCAGAAAAATGGCAAGGAAATGAGCCGTTAACATGCAAAGGGGACTGGTTAATTCCCAGTCTAATGATGCGTCCTGGCGTCATAAAAAACTGACTTGTGAGGCCACCCTGAGCTATTCCAACCAAAAATCTCACTTGTTGCTGCGACTCACGTGACGAAAACAAAGGAATAATGGAGTATTTAGATCTGTGTCATTTAGCCGATATTTGAAGAAATTCATTGACTGGAAATTTGAGTGCGGACATCAGAAAACACAGAGAGCCTGGAGGGCTTGCGGTGGAATACTCTTGGTGACATTTGGAGTACTTTTATTACAATACGAATTTTTGATGCTCTGTCATATACCTTCACAATACTCTCTACTTGTAGTTGACAGTTGGACTGTGGTAATCTCCATATGTTGAAAATAAAAATCTGTGTAGCATTGCCATAAATAAGTCTGATGGCATTCAAAGCTGGAGCGGGGCTGGGGAGACCCTGGAGGGGTTTGCAGAACTGTCAGGGTCATCTCTTTTGGCTTTTGGTTGAATTTATTGGGGTTTTTTTCTGGTTCCTACTTTGTGTGCGTCTCTGGTCGCAGTCAAAGCCAGAACTGTCATTCCCACCTTACACGTAGTGAAGTCTTCAGTTACGACGTTGCGACCGCTGAGCTCTCTTGCCGGCTTTCCTTTGGGTTTTTGGAAAACCCAGTGCATCCCGCGGTGGGCAGCGAGCCGGCGGCAGCTGTAGGCTGAGATGTATCCTGCCCAAGGAGCGATGCCTGCAGGACCTCAGCGGGATTGGGACAGGGGAGCGCGCCGGGAACCGTCCCTGTATTACTTACTTGGGAGAAGGAGAGGAACGTACGTAGGAGGATGATGCTCGTTAGTAGTTGCTCTGCCACGTTTTATACAAACATTCATGTTTTGTACGTTCATGGCTTTGATGACAAGTTGTAGATGCCTCAAAATACATATCCCATTGGTGTTTTCCAGTATTATTAAATATTCCATATGTGTTTTTCCCCGAGAAGATGGTCGCACTTTCGCTGGCTGCGCTGAAGTCTTGCTGCCCTTAGATATCAGCAGGGGGTTTAAGTGACTATCTCTGAGTGTATCACCAGATTTCCCTCGCCATTATTTACTGGGCTTTATATTCGAGTGCCAGCTATGACATTTTTCCTCCTGAGCGCGAGTCTCTTCCCTTACACCGGATTTAGGCAGGTGTGACTTACTGCAGTGAGTTTAACTGTGGTAATGAGCAGGATCAAGCTGTCTTGCCTGCAGACCTCTTTGATGGGCAGAAGATGTGAAGGGACAGGGGTCTGAAGAATTGTCGATATCTACGTACAAATGGTAAACTCCTTTAAGGCTCCGCTCTTAGTTGTGTTTTTGAGGGGGTCACGCATCTCCTGCCTATGCGACATCTTCTCTTAATGCCTTTGGACAGCCAGATGGACATCCCCAGAGCACAGAGGGGTATCACCTCTGGCAAGAAGTCCACGCAAAGGAAACCCAGCGGTAATTTGAGTCATATAGCACAGTAATATGTGGAGTGTTTTATGTTTCACCCCTCTTGCTACTTGTTTTGAAAGCATGGGGCCGGGTCTTTGGGCTCTGGAATGACATACGGGCGTGTTTTCTCTCTTCCTCACCAGGCTGGAATGATAAGAACTGATAAGGATGAATACTTCATTGAGCCTTTGGAAAGAGGAAAGCAAATGGAAGAGGAAAAGGGAAGAATCCACATGGTGTACAGGCGATCGGCTGTAGTGCAGCATCCCACCGATACGCTCCCTGATGTCCACAGAGAAGGTACAGTACCCCGTGTTGAGCGTTCACAAACCCGTTCCAGGTAACTGTAGCCTACGGCGGCTTTTGAAAGAGGCAGTTTTGACTGAGCTGTTTGAAAAGAAAGCGTTTAAATGTTTTAGGCCATCGGTTGTTCAACATAGTTTCTCTGCAAAGAGCAGCGCGCGAGTGGTTTCATCGAGGACAGAACTCAGCCACGAAGTGGTCTCATCAAGAAATGTTGCAAAACACTTGGGTTTTCCTTCCTTAAACCAGGGACAGAGTTGGTACTGATTTAAGTGGCAACAAGTCTGAGCTCCATGTCAGTAGGTAAGGTACTGTGGGACGTGAGATGTTAATAGAAATACTCATATGACGTTCATGTTCGAAGTTGTTATTAAGGCTCACCTGTCCATACAACCTGTGTTTAAAGTTTGGGTCCTATTTCTTTCTGAGTAATTGCTGAATTGTGCTGATGTCCGATACTGGTTTCCTCCTCCTGCTGTTGCAGTTAATGCAGTTTGAAGGCAGTTGTCTTGATCGGACGTATTTTGACTTATCCAAGGATTCCCCTCCGTCTTGATAATACGGTTGGTCCATCTGCGGATAATTATTGTGTAGTTTAATCCATTTGCTTGTACGTTTTTCCCTCCCTTTTTAATATTATGCAAACCCTTACGAGCCGGCGTGTTGCATAGTGAACGTTGAGGTTTTTGACGCTGCGGGCTGAGGATGAAAGAGCAGCTCCTCCTCTGCCTGTTATTCAACATCTCTCAGCTTCTCCAGTTCCTATTTGTGCTTTGTGTTCACACGTTCTTGGAACTTAAAAGGCTTTGAGAAGAACAAGAACAACCACATACAATACAGAGAACGAGAATTAGGTGCAAATATTAAACAGGGAGGAATCGAGCAGTGCCTCTTTGCCACTCGTCACACGCTGAAATTAGTTGGTGTGGATTTGGAGTTCTGTCTCTGAAAGAGCGGCACTCTGCACCATGCCGGCTCATCCGCCCGGCTTCTCTCGGAGACCTCTGCTGCCAAAGGGACTTTGCTTTTGGGTCCTCAAGAAGGTCATTCAAATCTAGTTCCTGTGTCTCTCGTGCGTTTGACTGCTCAGCTGTTCATGGCGTGCTCTAGTAGGTGTTTTATTGGTGTACCACACGTGTATTTACGTGAAACGTCTCTCTATTTCAACTTGCGTGGGGCAAAATGTGCTGATCGGGGCGCTCAGCCCAGGCTCTGTCGCTTCATCGTACTTTCTGCGACTAGTATTTTAGTATTTATTTTCTGTCATCAGCATCTTCCCTCCCCTTTGCTCCATAATTTGAAATGCACGTTCAAGGAAAACTCTTCACCCACTTTTGCACCACTGTGCTTGCAACTAACTTGTTGGTATGTTTTTAATTTAAAGTTCCTAGGCTAGGATGGGTGGATTTGGGGATAACTCATGTGCGTAACCGTCCCTAGGTGCAGGTGCCCGGTGGTGGGAAGGTATGGTGCAGTCCTGTAGAACGTGCAGGCTGTCATGGTAGGAAAAGGGGGATGTTTTATATTTCCGACTTTGCCGCTGCGGTTTAGCCAAACTCTGTTCCTCTAAGACACCCTGACCATTCCGTCCCAAAAGTTTAAAACCATACTGAACAAAGAATTGCTACTCCAAAATAGAAAATGTCGTATGGGGTTTTTGGCTTCCGTATTGATGTATTCTGGCGCTGCCTTGGTTTTGCTAGTCAGTTGGGTCACTTGCTAATCTGTAAGGTCATTTACGACATCGGGCGAGAGGTGCTCACATGTCCATGTCTGTGCCTAAAAGAAACGTGTAAGTCTTCTTAAAGACTGTCTTAGCAGAAGATTTTTAACCTTCTTTTTAACGGACGCAGAAAAATTCCTCTTGATTGTTGCCTTGCCAAACAGTTTAATGCACTAGACAAACCGCGTTTTTTATATAGCTCACGTTCAGTTTAAAAGCAACCAAAGAACCTCTCAGGAGCCCGGGGGTAAGAACGCGGGCTGATCCTGGCACAGCCAACAGCCTGCGCTTCCGAGGCGGTGCTGCGGATGGGGCAACTACGGTTGGGATCCTGAACTTGCTCCTAAGAGCATTTCTTAGAATGTATGAGATGAGTTTGCTCCGAGACATGAGTTTTTGAGTTTTCAGGTGCGCCTAAAGGTCTCCACGTGCCAGTGTGTTGTGAAAACTGGAAATCTTCCTGATCTTTCCTGGTTTTCAAAGAAGCAAGTTAGATGGAGGCTGGCTAATTTCCCCTCCTGGTTACTTTGCAGCTGGAGTGATTGCTTTGCGTTTAGCCACTTCTCTTTATCATTGACTAAGCCGAGTCACTGACTACTCCCCGTTGGGTAAGCCCACATCTTTATTGTACCAGGATCGTTATTATATCAAGTAGACTGCGCTCTCGTCGGCGCCGTTGTTTGGCAGTTCCACCTTGGCTCACATGAGGCACAGCAAAGGAGTAAGTTACATCGCCTTTATCCTTATGCCTTCAAGATGCTTTTTAAGGTCCAGGCATGATCAAGGCTAAAGCAAGCTGCCCAAGCCCGCCGAGCCTGAGGAAATGTTTGACCTGCGTGATGGGTTAACACTGCGGCTCTTCTGACTAAATAAATGGTGAGCGTGACTCATGTTCGCAGGAAATCTCTCCTACTTACTTTTGACAGCGTAAAGCTTTTACGTGCTTTTGAGTTCAGGAAACAGAACTGGCTGTTACACCCCCTGTCTGCAGCGGTGAAGTTGTCTGCTACGTATAGATGCCTGAAAATCTTTTTGGATCTTCTCCGCGCCTGCTCCTCACCCCGTGTGCCCGGTGCCAGCCCAGAGGCAGAAACGCAGAGTACGGTCTGCTGGCGGTGGAGAAGTTCAGCCCCATATTTAGCCGAGGCGGACAAGAATCCAAGGTTTCAGTAATCGACGACAGATGACTCAACAAACTAGACATTAAGATTAAAAAGTATTTAAAGTTGTTGTTGTTGTTGTCAGTGAAGTTGTTATAAAAACTGGGAAACGTGTAAAAGCATTCTCGGCAATGAAATAGGACGTACTGTGTTGCGTTCGCTCTATATGAAGTCAGTTCTATACGATGCGATGGCTGTGAAAGCGTCCAACTCCAGCTATTCGGAAGAAGCTTTCAATCTGGCAGGACATCTGGTATTCCTGCAGGATTTTATAACGTTTGGGAATTTGTTGGACGTTTTTCAAACAGGCAGACAGAATGAGCGTAGGAGTTCGAAGTCCAAAAAAACCCCAACCCTACCGTCTTAAGATGAAGGTTTTAGCAACGATCACAATGTAGTGGAGTGTTTATTGGTTCACATACTGTGTTCTCGTAGAAATAAGCGCACGCACGTACGACCTATCTACTTCTCTTTCCTGTTTATTGCTGTTACATCTGATGAAGTTTCAGCAAGTGTTCCTAGAAAGGTGGGAAGCAGAAATCCAGGTTTCTGGAGAAGATATTAGGATGCCTGAAGCTACCGGATAGCGTGGGCTTAGCCTTCCCACTTCTGCAGCAACCAACCCCTACCCCCGTGCGGATCCCCGTGGACGGCATCCATGGCTACCGGTCGCCTCGTTAGGGAATGGCGGCGTATGGCACGCGCTGCCCTCTCCTTTTCATCGTTGGCTTTGCGTAGAGTTTGGGTTGCTGAGAAGTACGTGACACAAAACACTCAAGGGTGGGAAATCCTGCCTCGTTCATTTGAGGGATGCTGCAGGATTACAGACCTGTAAATATTTATGGATAGGCCTTGGTTGTCCTGCTCTCTGCGCGTCTGCGCTAGGAGGAGAGCTGGGGAGCTTCTGCCTCGTCACACACCACAACGCTTACACAGTCTTCTTCTAAGTATTTTTTTGTTTACCTCTTTCCTTAAGCGTAGGGAGGAGCCCCTCAAAACACTTCGCAGAAGACGGGAAGAAACGTGAATATTTCAGAAAGAAAAGTGAAGTGATAAGATAGCGCATGCTTCTCCCCCCTCCCCCCTTCTTTTTTAATTGCTTTATCAAATTTCATCATATCTGAAGTTAAGGAGCGAGGAAAATGTTCCGGAGGCTGAGCCTTTAAAGAGATGGTACAGATATCCTTTGAACTGGTGGGCATCTGCTGTTCTTTGTGTGCGTTTGCAACAATTTAAGACTCCTTGAAGGAACCTTTCGTTAATTATTGCCTTTTTATACCTCACTCTTTTCAGTCAGTCTGGTGTGAATGTCATCTCCTGCATATAAGTGACCCTGAATATTTGGTGGCTGTTTTGTGCTTATAAAATGGCGATGTTCTCTCTGATAACGGGGATATGTGGATAATTTTCTGTATTTTGACAGGTTGGTGGCAGGAGTGGTTATTTGTATTTCACGGGTAATCCATCTGCTAATTCAGAGGACCTTGTTTTACTGGATTTCACGGAACCTGATCATTCTTCTGTTGATGCGAGGCGATGCGGGGACCTGCAAGGAGGAGGAGTCGCGGGTCCTGAGCAGTTAATGTTAAAATCCTTTAAAACAACCCCCGCCTCGTTGGTGCCTGCGGTGTCCGCGGCAGCGGGTGAGCCCGGGTTCGTTCTTCTCGACAGAGGAAGCTCTTCCTCTGCTGCGGGATGGGAGCCAAGGTCCCGTTCCCCGCCCCCCCCCAGGAAGTCCCAGCTATTGAAAACCACTTAAACGTAGTAGGATGTGACACAGCATCAGCAAATGTCAAGTGGATTTCTCCCCTGGGAACAGGAGAGACTCGGAATTATTCTTCCTGGTGAAGAACTGGGTCACGCAGGAGTCACACAGAAAACCGCGTGAAAACTCGTAACGTTTAACGTAATCGTGACCTGGAACAAGAATACTCAAACCGCCTTTTCGAAACACATGTACTGTCCTAATTTCTGCCTGACTCGGAGAAAAAGATTGAACATTTATATTGGTGCTCAGGAGCGAGGTGGAATCTACTGCTGTGAACCCGGTGGGAGACTATGAATGAACCGGGACGTGCTCCCGGCAAGTGACGGTGAGTCGAGACAGGCTGCTCGGACTGCAGGGGACCTTCTCACTTGGTAGGAATTGAGAGAAATACGCTCAGAATTGCGTAGAAATTCCCAGTTCACGCAGCATGCTTTCGTTTGACTTGTGCTGCAGGAGAAACGCAACCCAGAAGTGCGTTTATTGACAGTGGGGACTCAGCCGCCCCTGATGAACCTTTTCAGCTTTAGAAAAGGTGATGGATGCACAGAGGGAGGAGGAGGTGTCATTTCCACCTCTGACCATCCGTTGAAGCGGCAGGATGAATAGGGGGGAACTCCTTGGTCGCCTCGTGATGGGTCGCCATGTTGAGCCTACCAAAGGCTTATTTTTAGACTGAAATGAGTGAGCTGCTTAGAGAATAACCCTGTTCTGAAGCGTTGCTGCTTCAGCATCGTTCGTGTATCGCTGTATCACGAAGGCAATTCATGCAAAGCTCTACACTGTGTCCAAAAATATTTTGCGTAGCTGCTGTACTGTAGAAGCCCCGTGAAGAAGGTCAGTGACTTGATATCCCCCGCTACTGCGGACGTTCCTCGTGGGGCAGCAGTTTGCAGGACACCAACAAGGATGTGCTCCGCTATAGCATCCGACTGCTCTATGGGATCCCTCATCCGGCAGCGGAAAAGGCTCTGCGTGCGGTGGGAGTGTCGATGCTCGGGGAGAGGGCTGTGCCGGGCCAGGGGGAGGGAGTAGTACAGCTCCTGCGGCTTTTTATTTTTTATTTTATTTTTAAAGACACTGGACGATTGTTTTTAAACATCTGGGATGAGCATCTGGTTTAGGTATAGCCTGGGAATCCTATCAGAGAGCAGGACGATCTCTGAAGTTCTCCACAGGTGTAAATAGGCACGTTTGTCTCCTCACGGCTCTGCCGGGTCTGGTTGTCCCGGGATGACATTTTGGGAATTCTCGACTTCCCCGGGAATTTAAGTCTCGATCCGAAAGACGCTGAACATCTGCGCCGCTCGTTTTAGCGGAGCACTGCAGGTACTCGCGAGCAGCGTTCACGTCGGGAGTGTTGTTCCCAAATAACGTCTGTTAAAGAAAAACACTTAAGGGCAAAAAGAAACGAAGATCAGAAGACTCCACGTTGGGGGCGAAGGGTCTCGGGGACAGAGCGCGAACGAGCTATGCCTGCAAAGCTGAAAAAACTAGAAGAACGTATGAGGCTGTCATGTTAAAACATGATTTAAGTAAACCTTTGAGATTTTATCACCAAAATAGCTTTTTACTCGGGAACGGAAAGAAACGCGATGCGGACCAGCCTGAGTCAGACGGTTTTGAAAGTGTAATGATGATATCGCTCTGTCTGGACCGGATGACAAGAGTCTCCTTTGTTAATGAGCTGACAGACATGACCAAGAGGTGTGATCATTAACCTTATTCCTTGAAAGCATTCGAGAAACAACAGAAACAGGCAAAGAACTGTAGAGTTCAGACTCCCACTTGCACCCAGGAGGCCTTTTTTGCAAGTTGTGCTGAATCAGGCTCAGGAGTACGGTAAAATAAAATCCAAACTGTATTTCTCAGAAATGTAAAAGCCCGATCCGAGTCCACGGGAGTCGGTGAGAAGACACAGATGGACATCAGTGGGCTGATGAGGCAGGTTTGGGATCATATTCAGCTTGAGATGATCACAAACTGTTTGATTTATCTTTTATCATTCGTGTATTATTTTTTTCCGTGCGCTTTTTTCTCCTATAGTATTGACAACCCGCCTTAAGCTTGGAGGTTACGCAGCGTGTTAACGTACTCAAACTTTTCCTATTTTATCTTCCTCTTCACATCATAGCATTTTTTTTTTTTAAATGACAACCTCTTGACCCAGAGAGCACTTCAGATTAAAGTATTTTTGTAATTACTTCCTAACAGTGGGAAACGAGGAGTAGGAGCCTTTATCTCCCAGCTTCCTTTCAGAATTTTCATTTTCCCTAAAGAACCCAAGTGCTTGTGTGGCTGATGGGGTTGCCATGGCACCGGGTTGTAGTGTCTTTGTCCCAGGTGGGAAACATGTAGGAGGAAGAAATGATTTGGGAATTGCTCCTGGTTGCCTGGGAATGAAAGCCTTGGAGGAGAAGGTAGAAGAATGGGAAGACTATTGCCTGCTTCGGAGACCTCCCTCGGCACTTCCCCGGGCGCATTAGTGTTTCTTAGAGACGTCGTGGTGCCAGAAGGTATCTGCGCTCTTTCTCAGCGCAATTTCTCATGACCTGTGTTCTGACGGAGGATATTTTGGATACCGCGCAGCGCACCACGCAAGTTTGTGCATCAGCAGTGATGGGAAAGACGGAGCTGATTTCTGCGGAGACTTTACAATGTAGGCATTCTCCTCGAAGTTGTATTGGTGGCGATAACCTGCGTATGTACTCATCTAAAGACATCCTGCGCCTTGATCCAGAACTGCTAGAGCTTTTGCTTTTACATCAGCCGCCTCCTATAAAATTGGAACTTAATAGGATTCGTTGAAGTTCTTGATTGAATATTGCTTTGTGAGTTGTTTTTTTTTTTTTCTTTTTTTTTCAGGTGACAGTTTGCTTGATCAAAGGAAAGGTAATCAACAAAGTACTTCTCGGGCAGGAACAGCATGGCACGGTACAAAGGAAAATGAGTATTGGTGATGGGTAGATTTACAATACATGGGGAAAAAAGAGACAGGATCTAAGGAGGAAGAGAGGTGGGAGGAAAAATAATGAGGAAACCATGAAGCACTTGTAGAAATGGAAGCAGATGAGTAATATCTTTGAGTGCGATGGAATTATGGCCCTCTCCAAGGGTTTGAGTGTTTGCACCGCAGACGGAAGAGTGGTCTCAGCCGGCTTAGGCATGACCTGAACTAGATTTAACCTCCCTCGCTTGGATATCAGTAACAGTCAGTACAACCATTTAACTGATTACCGCAAAATATAACCGAGAGTCTACGTGTGTTACAGGGTTCTACAGAGCCACTGTTGCTTTGATTTCAACCCAGAATGCCCCTGGTGAACGTGGCCCGGGACACGTCTCCTCCATAGGCTTTTGTTCTCAGGGACAGCCCACTATTAGGTTTCAGATTTGCTTTGCCCTCAAAGTGCACAGTCGGGCACTTGTCCCCAGGTGGAGTTTGGGATTCATCTTGTACTTGGAAAGTGTCTTTGTTTCAGTATTTCCTGTCTCTCCTCTCTTTTTTAATGCTATCTGTCACCGGAGACATACAGGGAGATGGGATGGTTGGGTATGGAGTTGGCTTAGTGAGGTGGTTTTCCTCCCAGTTCAAGTCAACTCGATGTGTATTTCCACTAATGTGTTGGGTGGTGCAATTTAGCAATTAGCTGCCAGAACTCAGTGATGAATGCTTGTGTCTTCCTGCGTGCGGTTATTTGCATCCAGCTTCAAAAAATAAACCCAACCCAATTCTTCCCTTAGATGAGCATCGAAAAATTGTGACATAAATGGAGAAAAAGCCAAGTGCTTGTCTGTAGACTGGGAATTAGATGCTGTCTTCTGGGACATCTCTCCGCTCCCTTTGTGCACATATCTGTTTGGCCCCTATGAGTCGACGTTTCATGGAATCGAAGCACAGTAACTCAGCAGTTGTGTTTTCAATATTTCCAAGGATGGAGATCCCACAGCTTTTCTGGGCCTCTGTTCCAGTGTTTCAATGACTCTCACCATGATTTCCTCGCCCCCCCCCTCCCTCCCCCGCTACCTAATTGGAATTTCCCTTGATCCAACTAATGTCCGTCATCTCTCATCCAGTACAAACTTCTTGAACGGTAGTGATTGCTGTGTCTGGAAATTCGGTAGGTAATGATGTGGCTGAGTGTTTCCCGGCAGATTCACTGCCCAGCCTTGACTCTTCATGATTGGTTCAATAACTGCTGTACATCAAAGGTTGAGTTAATATAGGCAAAGCATTTGCATGAATCATAACTGGACAGGTTCGACAACGGGGATGAGAAGTGTAGGTGGTCAACATGCGGAGAACGTACTCTGCTGTAATCAGGCAGGAGGTCTGTGGCAAAGCTGGGAAGAGAAACGTGTGTGGGAGATACTCATCCCTCATTTCAACAAGAGTAAGAGTGAGTTAGATGTATCGAAATTATATTCAAGGTACATCCAAGAAATTATACTCATGGAGGGCACTGCTTTAGAGCTGCTGCGCTGCTTGTCAGTGAGGCCGTGATAACGAACTAAGGTTCAGAGCGACGAAGCGCCCGGGGAAAGAGTCCCTTCATGGTAGCCAGAAAATTATAAAATTCAACGTAAATATAAGCTCCGTAGTCTGTGCTGTAGAGGCTTTACCCTATTTGCTCTGAAATGCGTATAAGGAAAAGAAACCCCGGCCTTCATAGCTGAGAAAAAGCTTGTAAAATTTTTTCAAGAAAGACAGAAACTCGAGCAGGGATGGATCAAAAAGTGCTAGAAAGCGACTTTGTGCTCTCTGTCTGTGTCGGGGAGGTTGCGCTCACCGCCTGATGACGGGAGTAGGGACATCCATCTGTTTAAGTCGTCTTCAATTCTTGGCAATAACAAAGGAAAATTATTCTTAAATAAAACCAAGGATAACGGCTTGATTCCAACCGCAGGCACCCAAAGCCAGAGTAGTAAAACACACAGAAATCTGTATGAAGGGAAAATTGGAAAAAAAAAAAAATGGAGAAAGATGAGTACATGCAACTTGCAGCCATTCCAAGGCTTCCACCGTTTCCCAATAAAAACGCCTTATGCCCCCAAATTACATAGGAAGACGAAAACTTGCAACAAACAGTGGTGATAACAGGCAGCAGAGATTTATAAATACTCTGTAAGGAGTTGTTCCCACGTGAAGGGAGCCTGTTTCATTTACAGATGATGTTCTTGCAGTAACGTCCGAAGAGGTGAAGACGTGCCAAGGTACGGAGCACCCGTTGTGCCCTTTCAGCACGTGTCAGCATCATGGACAAGTCCGGTGTCGGGTCGGAGAGGAGCATCACACGGGACCTGGTGTGGCGTCTGGTGGATAATGGAGATGGTGGAGATGTTAAACATGTCTGGTGGAGATGTTAGCCCCTACGCGTGATGCTTTCGCCTTAATGGGGAACGCTCGCCAGCGTGTTGTGTCCTCTCCCTCGCACAGCAGCCACCAGAGCTGGCTTTGCGGTACGTGTCAGCTCTCTAACTGACCGGAGATGATGCTTTTCAGAGCAGCCCGATTCCCAAAATGAGATTCGTAGTGTCAGCTAAAAGTATCGTGAAAGAGTAAGGAGCTCTTGCCGAGATTTCCTCTCTGCTGCCGCTTTCGTTCCCGTTGTTTGAGGTGGGAGGCGAGGAGAAGCTTTGAAGGGAGGGATGATGTTGATATAGGTAAAGAATAACCATCAGAAGTGCTGGATGGCATTGCAGAGCTCAGCTCCCGAGCTCAGATGAGCAGTAACTCATTCCTACTACTGAATTTGGGCAAGAAGGATGCGTGGGAGATGGTTAAAAATGCTTTGGGGTTGGCTGGGTGGGGTGGCAGCGAGAGCAGAGGGTCCGGGGTGGTGGTACCCAGCGGTGATGCCTTCTGCGAGCTCCGGCCAGCCTCTGCCCTTCCCCAGCCCTGCACACCAGCATCTCCCAGCACAGCTCCTCGCGGAGGAAACACGCTAATTGGAAGCAGAAGAACCGCCTTATCAGGGCGAATTTATGTGAATTAGAGGTCAGGAACCCTGAGGAAATGAATCCTCCCACAGCTTGCGGGGGCTGATAGCTGTTTATGCGTTTTACATGCACATCATACAAATTTGGTACTGAAATGTCATACTACGAGAGCACTGAGAGACTCATTCACCCAAAGAAAAGATCCTTTTTTTAATCAGTCTGCGTTCTACAGTTGACTTTTTGTAACCTATGTCTTTGATGGGAAAATGAATTAAAACTTAACACTTTGTGTCATAATGTGAAACGGTAGTTTTCGTACTGTATGAGCGTTGCTGCGTTTTCTTCCCCTGAATTTTATGCAGTTTTGACATTTTTTTCCCCCATTGTGAGGCAGCTGGTTTTAATGGGTTTGTTGCTCAGTATATTTTTAGAAATGCAGAAATAGGTAAGAATCCAAACCGAGGGGCAGCAAGGCACCTTAATTCGGTTTCTGTCTCCGAAAATTTCTGGATACGATGGAGTCGTCCCTGGTTTATGATAGAGGAGGAGGAAAACGGATCTTGTGTGCTTTGCACGAGCGATTTGGATGCTTGCAGAGGCTGGCTGGTCTGCTCCGGCTTTGGGGGCTACAGTTCTTCTCCGAGGTCCACGTGGGGTTCCTGTGCAGGAACTCTTGCCGTAGGGTGTGTATGGCACCGAGACGTCCCCTGGAGTTCACCGCGTGCTTCCGTTGGTCCCTCTGAAGCTCTGCGTAGCTGCTAAATAAGAGTAAATTTATCTTGTTTGTCTTACGTGGGATGACACAGTGTTGGGCAACTGAAGCTGATAGGAACGCGTATGGAAATGACGAACGTGAGAACATCCTCCTTGCCGTTAATTTTCCTCCCGGTGGACCGAGTTTTCTTCAGATCCGTTTCTGGGTCACAGAAGTGCGTAAATCTTTCCAAAATGCAATAGTAAAACACGGCAGAGTAACAGCATGACCCAGCTGTTGTTTGCTATGAAAACAGTGGGGTTTTTGCCAGAACGTCTTGCCTAATAATTCTTTTGAGTATTCTAATAACATGGGATGAGATGGTCAAGATAGTTAGGATTCTGGAGGTTATTAAAAGGCACGCAAGCCTGAGTCTGCAGTTCGAGTTGGAAAGGAGGGAATTGCTATCTAAGGGCCGCTGGCTTCTCCCGCCGGAGCGACGGGGAGAGGCGGACCCGTGGGAAACGCGGGTTAGACTCTCACATACTCTGTGGTTTGGGAAGAGAACCCGGTGAGCGATGAAAGGGCTTTGCTGGCTTGTACCTTCAGGAGTAGCCAAGGAAAGCTTTTTGTTTGCGGGTCTTGCTTTGCAGTATGACCGGCGGTGCCTTTTTTTAGGCTTTCCCTGGAAAAGTCTGAGGATGTGTGCGGAGGAGAGACAGGAGTAGCGGCTCCGGTGCCTCTCTGGTGTATCCTTTGGAGCCTTAACGCTCCACCCAGGTAGCGAGCAGGAGGCTTCATCTGAGAAGTTAGAGGGTGACCCGCGTGCCAGAGAGCCGGTTCATCCCAGACGAGGATGGAGGTGCTAAATGACTCGTAAGGCTAACGAAGGTGGAGTTGCCACGTGGTTTTCTGCCCTCGCCTTTCCGTAAGTCAGGGAGAAGTGTGTGGGGCTCAGCAGGCGTTGCAGTCCAGAGGCCTTTCTCATAGCCGAATATTTGCTCGTGCTGAGCTCACGGCTTACAGCTGTAGGTAAAAGCTCTCCTTTCTGTTGTTAATGGCAAGGGACTCTGTCCATCAGGAGGCAAGAAGTGGTAAGGTTTCCTCCTTCTCCCATATTTCTGCATGGGCTACCGAACTGTGGACCTGGGCACCTGGGGAACGTTGGGTTCCTGCGCCCACGTCCTCCAAAGAGGACATGGAGTGATGGGGTGGGACTATGAGGCACTGGCGCAGGTTGCCCCGAGAAGCTGTGGCTGCCCCATCCCTGGAGGTGTCCAAGGCCAGGTCGGACGGGGCTTGGAGCAACCTGGGCTGGGGGGAGGTGGCCCTGCCCAGGGCAGGGGGTGGCACTGGATGGTCTTTAAGGTCCTTTCCACCCAAACCATTCTATGGTTCCATGATGGTGTGTCCAGCGTGGTCACAAGCGATGGCATGCTGAGTTGTGTCACCTCCTGCATCTCCCAGCAGCTCTGCTGGGGGAGGATAGAGGTGCTGGAGCCTGGAGGTTGGAGAGGACTCTGGGGAAGAGGAGAAGCTGCTGAGGATATTCCTTGGGAGCCCTGGAAGCAGCTCGAGCAGAACCACTGGGGACGACTGCAGACTTCTCTCCAGATATCCCAGTCCTGTCTGATGTCTAAAAGAGTTTCAGTTTAATTAAAAAAAATCTCCAAGACTGGCTGGCCCTGAGGAGGCCCAGGTTTTGTGGCGGTGTGCCCCTTAAAAGGCAAAAAAATCAAGCAACAAAGCTTTCTCCAGCAGGAAAACCTGCTTTTCTGTCTCCTTGGTGCTCCTTTAGACAGCTGAGCGGAGTCTGAGTCTTCGTGGCTTTTTCACGGCTGTAACAGGTAATTAGATTCCCAGGCTCACTCCCGGGCGGGACGGATCTGTTCTTTGCCCATCTGCCTCCAGCCGGTGCCGTCCAACGCTGCGTGTGGCGTTGGTGACAGGGTGGCCGGGACACACGCCGTCACCTTCTGGTCCCGGGGGGAGAGTCACCCTGGAAAGCTCGTCGGGGGGAAAAAAGCGAGGAGCAGTCCCGGAGGAGCCAGTGCGCAGAAGCAGCAGATTGAATAAATGACAGAGTCGCAACTTTAATAAAGTGTTTTTGACATTTTGGAAATTTTGAAATTTTGATGAAGTTGTTCAGAAATTATTTTGTCCGATAGGGAAAGATTTATGGA
Source organism: Charadrius hiaticula (assembly GCA_033628625.1). Classification (NCBI taxonomy): domain Eukaryota; kingdom Metazoa; phylum Chordata; class Aves; order Charadriiformes; family Charadriidae; genus Charadrius; species Charadrius hiaticula. The sequence goes on along the minus strand of JAHREF010000167.1, from coordinate 1,934,997 downwards.
TTGTTGAAAAAAAAATGGTAAGGGTAACAATTTCATTTTATTGAGAACTTGAGATTTTCATGACTGAAAGCAGTTGAAAACACAACATAAATGTCTCTTTCAAATCACATCTGCATTACCTTTCTTATAATATAGAACGTGTTTAGTCTTTTTGTCTTTTTTCATTTATTTTTCACTTAGATCTTGGACTTCCTAACTTGAGTCCAGCTAGAAATGAGTGCCTCTTGCTTCTTCCATTTCCGGATGTGGATTTTCATTTGGCCTTTCTTGAGTGTCTGTGATTTGGTAAAGGTTCTTTGTGGGGTTTTTTTTTCACTTGCTTCGGGCAGAAAAGAAGGACTTCAGCATATTTTTTTTTCTGCAAGATCACTTCTTCGGGAAGCAATCCCGCAGTCTCATTTTTCCCAGGTTTTCTCACAACTTAGAGCGAATATCGCAAGCTTAACTTAAAAATCGCGTTGTTGAACGTTCCTGGATGCGTGAAGTCCAAGAGACTTGGTCCTTTGCACCCATGTACTTTCATGAGTCAAATGTCAATCACTTGATTTTCTCCAGATCGTAAAAAAAAAAAAAAAAAAAAAAAGACTCTGTTGCTCAATTTGCACACGTGACCCCTTTCATGTGGCAGCAGTGTTGTTACTCGGCTGCTCCGAATTCCAGCTGTCAGATGGAGTGTGCTTGTTCATTCTCCCAGTGCCGTTTCATTCTCACATCTCCTTTTTCTCTTGGTAGGTTACCTGGTTTAGGGCTTCCTTTGCGATTCACCAGAGCTCAGTTTGCCGTATTGCCGGAAAATTCAGCCGGCGCTTCTAGACTGAGAGTAATTCCAAGTATATCTATTGCTTTAATTCCATCTGTGGCATAAGCTGTTTTGAAAATCCCTGAAAAAAAAATCTCTTACAATGAAAGGGTAACTCGTTGTGCTCTGTGGCTTATGAATAAAATATAATTCGTATCATCGCAGATCATGTAACTAACAGCATCGTCGATTTTGCTGATTTTCAGCGAAAGCCCCAGATTTCTTTTTTTAGATCTGGGATAGCAACGGAAATACAGTTCACAAACTAATTTATTTCCTTTTTTCTTTGTTGTTTTTTTTTTTTTCAATGCTCGGGTTTAACCAACGCTCGGGGAGTATCCAGGAGCCATATAATCCGTTTTGATAACTGTTGTAAATAGTTTGTCCATAGCACTCCTTGAAACGGCACTACCGTATCACTGAGTTCTGCTCACCTTCTTCCACACCCAACTAAACGGGGGGGTTTTATCACTAATGGCAAGTGGATTTGCAAACAGATGCATTTGAGCCCGTGCTTTGGTATTTTAATGGTATTTCTCAATTTGCTTTCACAGCGTTGATTCTTGATTTTTTTTCTTAATCAGTTTGCGGAGTTCTCCCTGCCAAGAATAAGTAACAAAATATTTTCATTGCTTCCAGCGCTTCAAAGGTTCCAAGTTTCTGATGCCCAGAACATTTACTACTAGAAGAACAAAGTCCTCTTCCTTGAGTTAACAGTTGCTCTTTAATAGGGAACACGAGGTGAGATACATCAATGACAAGAATCTGGTATGTGGGTGACCGGCGGTTCAGTTCACGTAGTGCCGTGCGCTGTTTTGGTGGCTGATTACACGCTAACTTAATTGGACAAAGGCCGAGGGAGTTCTGACCTCCGCGGATCTGCTTGGTTTGCTGTTTTGTCAAACATGCTTTTTATTTTTGCTGGCGAGACAGACTCATCGTTCATATTTATTTTTTTTTTTTTTTGCGTCTGAAGTTTGTCGAGCTGCTTGGAAAAATACGACAATGAAAGACATCTGGGCATCCCATCCACTCTTCTTTTTGGAAACATCTGCATCGTTATTAGGAACTTCTTACTAGCCCTGCAGTGAGCAGATGCGTTCTCTTTCCATCTCCAGGCTGATTGCTGCGAGCGAAAGAAATTCGATAGGCGCTAAAACCCAAATACCTGTTTCTTGACCGGGCTTTTTAATACCGCGTATTTAGGATGCTTTAATGTCCGTTCCAGCGTAAGGAATAAACGTGTGGCATTTGGGAGGGGGGGGAAGTGATGGAGAAAAGCCAGCAGTGTCTCCTTTGGGTTATCCATGGTCTGTATCTATAGGATTTAAAAAACTAAGCACTTGTATTCTTGCGTCTTTGCTGCGCAGGTTGATTCACAGCTGCTCTTCAGATGTAAGGCTCCGTGTAAACCCGGAGTCCTCTCTCTCCATCTGCACTTTCTCTGTTTTTAAAGCCTAAAGAAATCTGCATTAGTACAAAAAAAATATCCCTAGTCCTCCTTCCCTTGCTTAACGTGGAAGAGCTGCTGGATTGTGGTGGCTGCGACTAGAAACCATTATTTGATGGATGTTGGCTTTAAGTGTGGTACGGGCTATATACGCTGAGTCGTGTTGTCCATACGGTGCTCTAGTGAGGAGCTGTGCCACTCGGTCGCCGGTTTGGGACATCACCGGTGAGCTGATGTAGGGAAGGTGTGTGGGCACGGCGCTCCGAGCCGTCCCTCCTGCCTCGGACACGTGCCCCGGCAGGTGTCCTCTCTGCCTGCCTGCCCCGAGTGATGCTCTCTGAACTCCCCCTCTAGCCCTGACTCACACGATTCCGTTGGGTACTGTGGAGGACTTCTCTTCATTTTAACCCTCTTACCTGGCCACTTTATTTGATCCACCCTGTCGTCTATGTCAGGAGAATATTCTTTGGCTTTTCTTTGGCTTTTGGGGGTTTTATAGCATAGAATCGTTACGTCTGGAAAAGACCTTAAGATCATCAAGTCCAACCATTATCTAACTCTACCGGCCCCGCTTCTAAACCATGGCCCTCAGCACCATATCTAGGCAGCTTTTAAACACATCCAAGGATGGCGATTCAACCACTTCCCTGGACAGCCTGTGCCAGCCTTTGATAACCCTTTCAGTGTAGAAGTTTTTCCTAATGTCTAACCTAAACCTCCCCTGATGCAAGTAGAGGCCATTTCCTCTTGTCCTTGGTTGTAACTTGTGAGAAGAGACCAATGCCCACCTCTCTACCCCCTCCTTTCAGGGAGCTGTAGAGAGCAAGAAGGTCTCCCCTCAGCCTCTTCTTCTTCAGACTGAAGAAGCCCCAGGTCCCTCAGCTGCTCCTCATAACACTTATTCTCCAGACCCCTCCCCAGCTCCGTTGCCCTTCTCTGGACCCTCTCCAGCACCTCAGTGTCCTTCTTATACTGTGGTGCCCGAAATTGAACACGATCTTGCTGATCCCTCCACATTGTCTCTTTGCCAGCCCAGAGGGAAATACTTCACCCATGGCTCACGGTCTGTACTCAGTGCCTTATTTGTGGCCGTCCCTGCCCTTCGTCACATTTTATACACCGGGCCTCGTGAAGAAAAAGCATAATTGTTCTTACGGGGCAGGATGAACAATCCATCGTTACCTTTGGGGTGAGCAGAATTGAGTTCAGAGAGTCTATTCCTTTCCGACAGTCAGTGATGAAAGGCAGACCCCAAACGGGGTGACGCGTGGAGACGCGCACCTTTCGGCGGGACTGCCCTTGGAAACCAGTTGGGGTAAGAGGTTCAGGTTCCGTATTAAAAGATACTTATCGTATGGTAAAATCTTCCTTTGGATTGTTACGACCGAACTCAAATTCAGAAGAGAGTAACTTGGTTTGTCCATGAGCTCTTAGCGCTCTACATGTTTTCATTTGTAATCTCCCGGCCTCTCATGCATTATTTAGCATATTTTAAAATATCTTTGATAGAGAATATAGATAGTATGGTTTGTGGTTGACATCCCTTTGGCCGAGAACGACGTCACTTTGTTCTTTCTATAATAAGAAGCTAAAGTGGCAATGCGCTGTTTTTCTCAAAATGGATTGTGTTTGGGCTGGATAGTTGATGCGGTGACTTGATGTGATGCAACTGGTAAGACATGGAATACACGAGTGTGACTTGAAAAGGTCAGAAATGCTGGAAGGGTGTGAAGGTAGCATGGAAATGGTGAATAGAAATCCTGGTGAAGCATTAGAAGAGTGGAGTATCTCAAGTCAATTACGGGCTTAAATATACTACAAGTGGTGCGGTACTAACTGGTTGGGAGATAAAATGGGCATAAAACAAAGTTATTTGTCGTTTTTTTTCCCAAGCAGCTGCTCATCTCTTTGTGGCTGCGCCAAAAAAAAGACAGTTTATTTCCATTCCACTTGGTATTTGCTCAACGCATACCGCAATAATCTTCATGTCCCCAACTGGAGGAGCGCATGACCAATATAGTAGAGTGTATCGCACAGATGAGCGTTGTGTTGAACTGACGGGTGAAAGCCATTCTTTCAGACTAGGGCAGCGTGTACGACGTCCAGTTGCCGGTGGCATTCCTTAGAGGACAGTGCCATGGTCAGCGCCGTTTAACGTGCCCACCAGCCAGACTGGGCTGGCACGAACCACCAGCGCATTCACACCGGCGGGCAGAAGACGGTGAGATTTATCTCATGTGGCACGAAGAACAGGGACTTTTGGCACCTCAAGTTTCTCGTGTCGGCGTTTCGCAAATGTGCCGTAGCATCCCACCCGAGTCACCATCGATCGCGTTCCTTGCCTTCTTCTACAGCAGGTAAGCCAACAGTTTCCTGACCCGTTTAAAATTGCCGCGAAGGTAAAAGGCAGGATACTGGCTCTAATTCCAGGGAAACTGAGGCAGCAGCTGGCTTTCCCAAGCGGGGAAAGCGGGTTCCCAGAGGGAAAGCCGATTGCTTTGCCGGGCAGGGAGTTCCCTCGGGAAGACGAAGACTGCAGTTTTTTTCCTCCTAACAAGTCTTCCCTGGTCTATACTTGCTCTCTCTTCTCTTTCTTAGCTCCCTTTTCCATTATCCCTTGGAAGAGTAGGGTTGGACCACAAGAGCCTCCATGAAGCCTTGTAGTTGCTCGGGACGTACTGAACTGCGCTCAGCACCTTCCGTGAAGGTTTATTTGGGGTGATTTTCATGTTTGCAGCTTGAGCGGGATTTTCAAAGGCACTGCAAATGATTACCCCAGCTAGAAGCGGGCAAGCTGGTACCCCAGGGTAGGAGGAAACTCCTCCGCAGTCGGTGGCAGAGCTTAAAACCAAATCTCAACTCTCCGAGTCCCATGAAGATGCTCTGTCTCACCTTGAATTTCAGCTGGCAGAACTGAGAGCCGACTTAGCTGTTATTTGGTTTTCAGTTCAGAAATAGAATGACCTTCGTTCCCCAGTTGTTTTATTGACGTTTTTTGTTGGTTTACTTGTTGAAACCCAAGACCTCGTTTGCGCAGATCAGCATGTTTTGTTGGTGCCCCCCCCCCTTCCTCTTTTTGTGGGGCGTTAGAGGAGAATGGCTTCGTGCATATTTTCCCCACTATCTTGGACGGTATCGCGGTACATGTACTGTTTGGAAATAGCTCGGCTTTGGAGATATTTGTTGGTCTTGGAACGCCGACTTACAGTGCATTCACGGAAAAAAAAGATTAAAAAAAAAAAAGCCGGAACCCGAGTTCAACAACTTTCAGTGATAGTTTATGGTTGGAGCTTTTCCTTTATGTTTGTGCCAGTGGAATTTTGAAAAATGGCTGAAATTCCGTGCGGCGAGAAAGAGAGGCTTATGATCTGGGACTAAGACTTCGGGGCATTTTTTGAAAACGGGTATTATTTGCTGTCGTGCCGCTTCCACGCTTCTGCTGTGTTGGTTGCTTTTGTTGCCTCATCATTTTAAACAGCTTTCCTTCTGCCGTTGGTTGTTCCTCTGACATTGCTCGCGCTGCCGTCCTCCTTTGGGCACCTGGCCAGTGCAGCCACACTGTCAAATTTGACTGCAGAGCAGGGATAAGGTAGCCTTTGTGTCGGTTCCTCACCGGATCCAAGCCGAAGTCTGCATTTTTGGATGACGGTACTGAAATTATCCGAAGCCTTTCAAAAAGCAAAGAGCAGAAATGCTCTATGGACCTCTTCGGTTCATTGCCTGCCTTACTCGTTCAAGGTAGGGATTTTTCAAGATCGAGTCCTCCCACTTTTTAAAGTAACTTTTAAGTCAGAAAAGATAATTTGGTTTTCTCTAACTTAGAATCTCAGTTCATGTCTCCATCTAGCAGTACTCCTCTCCCTCAATAACAGCCGCCTTTCTTTTGTGTGGTTGGAGAGTCCTTTATTTGTGTCTAAGTTGATGTGCAAGTCTGGAAATGTAGAAGTTTTGCCATTCGTCAGTAGTATTTAGAATGTAGCTGAGGGTAAAAATTGGGTTAACCTTCTCAGAAAAACACTTTAAAACAGTTCTTCTGGTATTCTGCCCTCCTCTCTCCCCTTCCTTCACCTTTGCCCGCCCCACAGCAGCGTGTACCTTAGGGCTGGTTTCCCTCCAGCATTTAAATCTGCCTTTTGAGGAGGACTATCTCTTTTTGTCGTATTTATAGTCAGACCCATTGCATATTCCATGGAAAATTCTTCCTAAATCTTCTCCCATCTCAGGTGGTGGTGGTGGTGATTATTGTCCCATTGCATATTCCATGGAAAATTCTTCCTAAATCTTCTCCCATCTCAGGTGGTGGTGGTTGTTGTTGTTGTTATTGTTGTTGTTGTTATTATTATTATTATTATTACTATTATTATTTCACCATCTCTGTTAGCTTTCCCCCAGCCTGGAGGGCTCGTTAAAGCCCACTGTAAGGGAAATGGGGAGAGGCACAAGAATGGGAGCTTGCTGGCCAAATAGGGAAAGTTGGCAGCTCTCCTCTGACGGGGAAATTCCTTGGCTCTGAAGAGCGGCTTCGCAGAGAGAGTGCGCTATTGAAGAGGCACGAAATGCTGCTTGAAGGGCCGTTTGGTGAATAAACGGCTTTCTGGATATTCACACGTCATGAGGAGGTTCTATCAATAATATTCAAATATCGTATTGAAATGAATTTCAATATAAGAGTTGGAACGTTGCAGTTGTGTCAGAGCGTGGTCTTGAGTTCACACTGCGAGTACCAGGAGGGAGAAGATGAGTTTTTGGGCATGAAGAAGTTAACAACCTGCGGAGTCATCTCCTGTGGAAACTCTTTCCAGTAGACTTCACCTCCCGTGTCAGACGGCGCAGAAATGAACCTCCCTGAAAAAACTCCCTCTCCTGAGTTACTGCTTTTTCAGGGAAAAGTAAATGGCACCGTCTTTTGGGCCAGAAAGAGATGGAGGTCAGAGCGGGGAGAATTTATGTGTTGTTTTCCGGGATTGGGATGGGCAGAAGGAGAGAGGGGAACGATCAAAATATCCCGTGTGGAAACACTGCGAGTTACGTTCATAACGCGAGGTGCAGGCAGGGCTGGCTCGCTGATAGGCGTCTGGTGAGCTGGAAAGAAGGGGAAAAATAAGCGCTTCTTTCTATAAGAGTCTGTCTGAAAAAAGGAAAGTGTCAGAGGGTAATGAATCCACAATGAAATCACTTCTGTTGCAGTTCCTGAGGGCATGGGGTTTCGCGTCTCGCAGAAGACTTTTTTCCCCTCTGCCTGAAAGGAAGCAGGAAAGCTCATGTGGGATTCTCTCCGCTCTGTAAAACGGCTTTGGGGTATTGCACTCAAAATTAATGCTCGAAAGCTGCGTGTTTGCTGGGTTTTTTTCACTGAAAGTGCTGTACGTATGTAATGTCAAACTATGGGTTTTTAATAAGCATATCACATTCGGGTCATATTCAGTATAATTGTAGCTATAGCTGTGGGCAGGAGAGGTTCTGCTCATAAGGAATTGTGAGGTTTGAGAACCGGCTTTCGATTCAGGACTGCTCTCTCTCCCCCTTTTTGCCTTTCCAGTTTTAAAATGCTCTTATAGAAAAGGGGTGGCCAGGAGACAGGAGAGGCTTTGACTGACTTGCTGTGATTTCACAACATCTACAGCGGTGTGCGTGTCTGACATGGAATATTATTTTGGAATGAAGAATCAGAATTTGTCGCCCCAGAACGGCTGTCTGGAATATATTTATAATTCCCCACTTCGAGTATTTTTTTCCTGAAAAAGTTATTCCATCTTCATTATTCCAGCCAGTTCTTGTGTGAAATTTAGTTAAAAAGTGAAGCATTTCAGCTTGAGAATAGGGTTGATGGCCAAATGAAACAGTCCTCAAAACTTCAGTTTTATACACCGTAATACCTAAACGTTATAATTTAACATGGTTATCTAAACGTAGCCTATGTGTGTGTGTGTGTGTGTAATACATCAGCTGGTGCTTTTTAAGAAAGATAACCCTGTGTATATCTAGTTTCCTTCTTCCAGCGCGGTAACGATGTGCCGTGTTTACAAGAGGATGGGATGTTGATGGTTTGGGTGTTGAAATGCATCGCTCAGTATCTTAGATAATCCCTGCGCGTTGCCTTCACCCAAACACAGCGACAATCTTTGCGATGAAGGTGCCGGGCTTTAGATTAGATCCACAACCTTCCATGTTTGCCCAAATCCAGGTTTGCTGGGCACCTCCAGATAGAACTTGCCACACTTTCCCACTAACAATCTGAGGAACCGTTTTCCAGCTGCTGGGAAAACTTTTCCAAGCTCATCCGCGGTTGCCATGTGTTGGACTACCAGCTCTGGGGTTGGACTACCAGGGCTGGGACTACCAGCCCCCCAGCATGGGGCTACCAGCTCTGCGTCCCTCAGCAGCCTGTCACGTGTGCCGTCTTGTCTCCAACGCCGTCTTGTCTCCAACGCCGTCTTCCTCTCCCAACGCCGTCTTCCTCTCCCAACGCCGTCTTCCTCTCCCAGTGCCATCTCCCGTTGCTGCCTTGCAGGTGGCTGCTCTCAGGGAAGCAACGCTGCCGTGGCCGTGGGTCGGTGTCGCTGCAGGTGCACAGGCTGATCGGAAGGCCAGTCTCCAAAAAACAGCTGCTGGGCTTTGTAATGTCAGAAGGTCGGAATCCACTTAGTGACAACTGAGCAATTAAGGACAATTATGCTTTCAGCTACATTAACGAGTGAGTCGGTAGGAAGACATGGGAAGGAGATGACCCATTGTCGAACACCCGCGTAATTTGTGACTCACGGCATCATCGGAAGAGTGTTTGAAGTTCTTTTTTGTTTTGGTAATATGGACTGCCTAAATATTTTCCCACATTTTTTTCCAGTTTTACACACTCGGTTATTCCTTTTATGTGACTGAATGCTGTGAATTCCATTCTTCTGTCTCCTTTAAATGGTTATCTCGGCGTAAGCCATCCAACAGCTGAGTCTGCCCCTTATGTTCACGGCCTTGGCTTCAGTCTGCTCCGGTGGCCATGGGAGGAAAGCACGCTTGGAGTCATGAAGCGAGCGCCGTTCCCCGAAACCTCCTCTGGAAAACCGCTCTCTGGGGTGGGGTGGCGATGGGGAAAGAGATGGTGGCGGTGGCACATCAAGCTTCGGAAGGTGAAGTTCATTCCCAAGGCTGGAAGGGCTCAGCGGTGGCCTGGAGTCTCCCAGCAAGGTCACTATACACCTAACACTGTCTCAAAATTATGTATAGAACTAACTGAAAAGCGCGGAAGAAGCGACAAAGGTGGGACAAGACAGATGTTTAATGAAACCCTTTAATGTGCTTCTGTCCGAGAATGGGAAAGCAGATGATGTGGTCAATTTTAAATTTTAAATGACCCTACGGATGTTTCTGGAGCTAGAAAATACAAGCTACTGCTTGTCTGCTATTGAAAATACCCACTTCTAGAGTTTGTGTCCTGGAATTCTTCTGAAGCCTTTAGGGGAAGATGCCCAAAAATGCAGCCAACTCAAGCCATCCAGCGCGGCTTCTTCCAGCAAGTTCCGTAAAAATATGAATGCAAGCTTTGTTTTCAAAATGGGCTGGACTTCAGAGGTACCCCCTTCCTGAATTGCCCTGTCCTTGTATAACGCGTCCTTCAAATTACGAATCCAAGGGCTCTTTAGGTGCGCTCCTCCGTGAAATAAAAAGGGATTTTCAGACTGATTTAATGATAGACGAAGGCGTGAGCGCTTTCAGGGTTGTTAATGCAGAGCTCTTCGGTGTTCCTGCGAGAGCGTCTGACCGAACAGGGGCTCTGACGAGCTGGAAGCTCTGGGAGTGAAGGGCTGGCCACTCTGAGCCCCAAAAGCTACGAGAGTCCTCACGTGCCCAAACCCACCTCTGGCTCCAGCAGACCATATGTCCCCTGTGCATCTCGGCGGTGGACCAGCCTGGAAATCGGTGCTGACTTACTCTCTCATCTGCAAAAACTGAAGACCAGAGCCTCTAAAGGTGCTTTTTTCCGTATTTTTACACATTGATCCATGCGATCGTTTTGCAAAATGTGAGGTTTTTTCCCCTGTTATTTTTGATCTTTTATTACGGTTGTGTTTAGAGGGCTGATTTTAGCGTTATGTATAAACGCGCAGTTCTGGTCTTGGACTCGTTTGGCTGTCACGCTAATACACTGACGTTTAATTAAAGAACTTAGCGTTTACTTAGTAAAGTAAAAAAAGGAACGGGTTTGCTTGCTTTATGTGTATGTAATACGCAACCCACAAACTTGGGCTGTGTATTGTGTATTTGTGTGTAGCCACCAGCACAAGATACCAGTCAGGTCTCTTAAAGAGCTCCACCCAAACGCTCCAGTCCTCTTCAGGTGCACAAATGAATTATGGCCCTTTCCTGGTAGAATGTTCTCATGGTATAAAAGTGCAAAAACTTCTGTTTATTACTGACCAGGGGCATAAACGCAACTCACTCCACTGATGTGGAGAAAAAAAAAAGAGAAAATTACATTTATCCCTTAGCGGTTTATTAGCAATATCCCAATTCATGATAAAAATTGACTGTGCAAAAGGTCATTTCTTCTTTTGGCCATCTCCACTTTCAACTCTTGTTCTCAAGTTGTTTGTGCAAGCCGAATACACCAGCTTTGTCCGGAGTGCAGTGCCTGGCCAGCCAAGGCCATGCTTTAGCAGCAAAGTATATTGAGAAAATATATATTTTTATTTTTTTTTTCACTACCTCATTCTCTGATGGAGGCAACAAAAACGAACGGTTTCCTCTCCTGGGAGTAATAGTGGTGGGATTTGTTGATGGATAAATCTCTTCTGTAGTGAGAGGTGAGGTTTTTTTGAAAGCGGGAGTTTGTGGCGAAGCTGTTAAACGGGGGAGTTACTTTTCTGGAAGGATCCCGCTTTCCCTTCGGGACGGCGGGAGAGCATCTCTCCAGGAGGGGTCGGTTCTACGGCTGCCGAGTTTCTGTGCCCAGGCTCCACGGTGGTCCTCCTCTCGGGTGATGGGTGAGGGCAGGCAGGGCAAAACGCCGTCCGCGTGGACCCAAAACAACTAAAACTTATCCTCAGTCTAATTCTGTGACAACCTGATCAAAATACAGCGGTTATTTCTAGGACAGTAGCGATGCTGCCAACACGTAGAATTCCTATTATCTAATTATTTTTAAAAAAACGCAGCTGAGAGGGATGCGGGGGAGCTTGCAGAGCCCTGCCCCGTCGTTGGCTGCCGTGGCACCTTCTGCGCCCGACCGGGAGGTTCTCCTCATCACTCTTGGGTCCGTTGGGTGGCACTGGTCCAGGATGCCAAACAGTTCATTTCTAACTCTTTTTTTTTCTCACAGCTCGGCAGATCGTGTTATGCCGTGGTCGCTTTTTAACTTTTTTTTCTGCGTACATCATAATTCCTTAGAGTAATGCTGCCCAAAGGGAAGCTCCGGCTGAAGCCAAGTGTGCGTGCATCATCAGAAGGTTGGCTAACTGGGCTGGTAGCACAAGCCAGGGAGTAGTCACCCGGCCACGGGCAATGCCTCGTTACAGCTAAAAATAAGGTCAAGAGCAGATGGGACAGGGCCGGACAAGTCCCGAGGCCCACGCTAAGCTCATGCGGATGTGATCTGGTATTAGCGGTGGCAAGGCGAGGTGTCAGGGTGTCAGAAATTCGGGGAGTTGTTACACTCTGTACTTTCAGGGAGTGGAACTATAAGATGAGGGGGAACAGTTTTAAACTGGAAGAGGGGAGATTTAGGTGAGATATGAGGAAGAAATTGTTGCCTGTGCGGGTGGTGAGCCCCTGGGGCAGGTTGCCCCGAGAAGATGTGGCTGCCCCATCCCTGGAGGTGTTCAAAGCCAGGTTGGACGGGGCTTGGAGCAACCTGGTCCAGTTGAAGGTCCCTGCCCATGGCAGGGGGGTGGAACTGTGGCCTTTAAGGTCCCTTCCAACCTAAACCATTCTCTGGTGGTTCTCCTACTTCGCTTTGCTACAGTAGTGGGTGTGGGGACAGTTCTTCCTGTGCTCTTAAGCTTCTGATTGTCAAAGTAGAAGCTAACAGACCTTGAGCAAAGAGTGGTAGCATGTTCAAAATGAGCTCAGTTGATCCCAAGACTTACTCATCACCCACTAAACCTGGGGTGTCTGAGGTGCCGTGTGTTTTGAACCTCACTGCACCTGTGGCAGGTTCCACAAGTCCCTCTGAGAACCCAACAAGCGGCGTGTGAGTCTCTGCAGTATTCCTTACCGCAGAGCCCTGACAGCTGGTTTTACTTAAAGCTATAAAACGTCTTGAAGGAGTTTCCAGCATGTGTAAATACCAAACCAGTTGATATCATGTCAGGGCTGTGGAAGGTCTTCAGAGACATGATCTCACAGGCGTTCATTGGTGTAGATCTGGCGTGTGCCGTGGGCTTCATTCTTTTTTAAAAACAACCCGTCTTTGAACGTTGACGTGCCTCAGACATATGCCTTCAGCTCGCTTTACGTTAACCAGACTCGCTCGGGAGGTTGAAGGCTATATAACCATAACTTTGATGTCCAGTTGTTTCCAATAGCGCTGCGCCTGCCCACACCCCACACCCAGGTGCGTTTTCTACCTTCTGCTTACCTTTGCAGAACCTCGCAGCAACATTTCCACATCAGCAACACTTCTCTCTTCCTGCTAAGACCTAGAGCACGGCAAGTTCCTAGACACATGGACATGTGCTTTCACCGTACACGAGCTGAGGGCTGCGGAGGGTAAGCTGGCACCAGCAAGCTCGTCTTCTCCAGTGGCGAGAACTCGGGAACTGGCTCAAGTTCCCCTTTTGCTTCTTGTATTACCAGTTTCTGGTCACGGGGTGGAAAAAGAACGGTTAATAATTGGGCCAAATTCAGACATACTCAATTAGTTTCCTGAACCACGTTTCAGTTCTGGCTTTGTTTTGCGTGCGTTCGCTGCCAGGTGAGGATAACCTACCGTTCTAGAAAACCCTCGTGCCAGGTAGGGAAGCGATGACAAGAAAATTATGGGGTGGAATTCCAGCCATTTCCACTGGAAAAGTTTATCCCGAGCTGGCTCGAAACATGTTCAAATATATACAGAATGATGCCTTTCGTGCTTCTACGTGGCTTCCTAAGTGCGCTGCTGGCATCCATGCGGCGTGTAGATGAGCGAGCGCTCGGGACTCTTTCGGCTGGTGATGGGTGGAAGGGAAGAGCCCTCCCCGTTGTGTCAGAGTAAAGTTGGCTCCTCAGAGCCAACAAGGAATATAGTGCAGGAAATCTTCCGTCCTTCCCAGAATTATTCTGCAACGGGAATTGCTAAGGTACCAGAGAAGCAAATATTTTACGGAAGCGGTCAGCGCTTCAAAATACTTTCTTTTCTCTTTTAAGTCTAACAACAAAGACAGACAACGTTTGTGTTTGTCGCCCATTGACTTCATGTATTTAATGAATAATCCTGCAGCCCAGGGGTGCAGACCTTCCTTTAATCCCTGTTTGTTTGTAATTCTACCAGCCCCTGTCACTCTGCGGGTCCCTCTGAAGGGAATATAAACAGAGCTAACGCTCTCGGCTGTAATTTGCTTAATCATCTCAGGAGGGTGAAAGATATCCAGACTGCATATGAAGTCCCAGGAATTTTTTTTCCTCTCTCTCTCTTTTCTTGGTTCCTCCATGTGGTTAAGCTACTGTGAAAGCAGAGCTGTGTCTGAGCCTAATCGCTGCTATTTTTATTTCGCAGAGTATTTTACGGGACCAGAGTCCGCATTGCTTTGCAAACACAGGCGGTCCTGCTGTGGGCTGGGAGGTCCTCCTGCCGTTTTGGTGGTGTTTCTTCTTCCCAGGCGTCCCCCACACTCTCTTTGCTGCGTTTCCACAGCTCCAACTGCAAGTCACTCATCAAATCGCCGTCTTTGGTCACACTCGCTGCTTCCCCCTTAACCCGTCTCTTCGAGCACCCTCTAAATAATGCACACCAACTTGGAAGGAAGCTCACGGATGACTGATGAAGAACAGAAATGCTGGGGGGGAGGTGGGAGGGTATTTCTCCAAAAATCTTCATTCCATTTCTGATGGTGTAGCCCCGATCCTCAAGGGGGACCTTCAAAAAAAAAAAAAGACAAGCCTGGAAAGTTCTTAATCAGTAAGATTATGAGATTACTTTCCATAACCATATTTACCCTACCCCTTGGATCAGTTTGGTTTTGACATACAAATAAGTTTGTATTCTTTTAAGACGGATGTATTTTTTAAAGCTCAAAATGGAATACGTTCTCTGTTCAACCCGAAACTGTTCAAGTGGTGGAAGCACTTCCTTCTCTTGGAAATTCTCTTTGGTTGTTCCCGTTCCAGCGTAGGTTTGGGTAGAGGAGGATCTGACCTGTCTTCCCTTGGCTGTGACAGCAGCCAGATTGTCCACAACACTCGTTTAGCTGAGAACCCAGGGGAAAAAAATAGGAACAAACGCTCAGACACTATTCCCAGCGTTGTTTGCTTGAGCAGGAGTTATATGGTTCTCCTCAGGTTTCCATTCCACTTCAGAATTTAGTGTGTTTTCAGTTCAAAAGTAGCCAAAAAGCTTGGAGGAATTACACATCTAAAGAGCCAGGGCTGTATTTCCCGTGGGGCTGCGGTTCTCCCGTGGGAGAGCTGGCTTCTAAACTGCTTTTCTCTGCCTCGTTACGCCAGTGAACAAAAAAAAGGGGTGTTAGGTTCTGGGTTTTGCGTGAAATCTGCTGATTTTTGTGCGCAGAACTTCAGGTTTATCACGATGCAAACAACATCGCTGTGGAAAGTTGCACATAGAGCGTTTCAAACTATTTTTTCGTTTTGAATAGAAAAGGTTTACATGTTTGGTGGTCCCAAGATGCTGTCCACTCCCTGCTGTAGATCTCGGTGCCTCGGTCATTTCATGCTCACCAAGACAAAGCCCGGCGCTTTTCTAAGACTTGTCACCACCGGTCCCTTTCCCACCTCCGTAGAGTCGGAAGCGCTCAAATCTCACCCGTGTTCCTTCTTAGCTGTGAGGATCCGAGCAAACACTAACTCTTCCTTTCAGCAAGGAAGCTACATAGCCAGGTCCCTCTGCTTTTGGGGGTTTTTTTGGAACCCTGCCTGCCTGGGATGGGTCCAGTGGTTTCCCACTGGATTTGCTGGGAAGCAGCTGGAGCGGCACAAGTGACCATCACACTCGGGTCATCTTCTGCTAGCTTGGTTTTCTGCTGCACTTTTCAGTCTTTTGCCAACAGACAGAGAGGAGGAGGAGCGACCGGTGGTTTGTTCTGGGGTTTTTTTTTTTGTTGTTTTGGTTTTGGTTAATGCTCACGTGAGTGTTCTGCCTCCCTCCAGGGAAATGGTAAATCTGATTTTCTCCTCTGCGTAACTGCACTGCGTTCCTGCAGAAGATCAACTGGCTCGCTTCATCTTATCGGAATTTCATAGATACTATTTATTTATTGTGAAATATTCCAGAGGGACACCCTGTAGGGTGCCTGCTGCCTTCTGGAAGCACTGAACATATAGTGAAACCACCTATTTTTATGGCCGACTTGCTTGGTTAGGGTTGCTTCAGACACAAACGCTCTTCCTTTCGCTCAGCCCCCCAAAAACACAAACAAGCGGAAGTTTTGGCGACAGTTAAGCAATAAGGATATTCGGGAACTGAACGTCAGAGTGGAGATGGGAAATCCCAGGGCAGACGTTCTGCGTGGGCAGGAGGGACACGGGGCAGTGATGCCGAAGTAAAGGACAGCGTCTTCTCCTGCCACAAAGACTGTTGGGCTGCTGCCAGAAGGTCGTTCTGATGCTTCTGGAGTAAAAGGCGATTTCATGAAATCCTTTAAGATGAGATAAGGGAGAGCGCTAAACTTCATAGGAGTTTCGTTTGTGTTGCGGTGGGTTTTTTTTTAAGGACCCAATAAATCAGAGCGCACAAGTTCCAGCACATCCCAGAACCTAATGAGAACATCCTGTCGTAATATTTTCCACTCAACGACCTGGGTGGTTTCTTTTGCAAGCACTGATCCCCCGTAATTAGACAGAACCAGCAGTGCCACAAACATTTCGCATGTAGACAGTTCCCGGGGAGATAAGTTTGAAGTCTGTTGGAACTGTTTGGAATCAGCGTTCGACCTACATGATTCTTCTTTTCTTCCCCGGCTTTTCCAAAGCCCACTTCAAAATAAGCCCTAGTAGGCAAAAAATGAGGGGCTTTCACAGATTTATTGAAGTGTGTGTATTGACCGTTGTCATAACGAAGCAACCTGCTGTCTTTCTCATACTAATTATTTGGGAAAAGCTCCACAGAAACCAAGAGGTGCTCTTGTATTCCTGCTGAAGTGTGTGGGATCCAGCCGCTAAAACATCTGGCCGTCCGCTCCTGGTACCTGGTTCCACATCAAAAGGGCCAGATTTTTAGAAGGTATCAACATCTTAAATTGTTCTTTAAAGGTAGTTGGTAAAGAACAAATGGAACAGTCAGGAAAAGCTTGTTGTGGAACTGTTAAAAATCCACTGTAATACTTGAAACTCTTCTGAGTTCCCCGCGTGCGTTGAACTGGTCGGTGAGCTTTTGGATAAAGCAGGTTGCTGAGGAGCTTTGACAATCTCATCTGCACTGAGCATAGATAAAATCTGGAGAACATCTTAGTCTTTGCCTTTAATAGGATTAAAGCTACGGAACAGCTTTTTCATGACGGCATTTTTATGTCTTGAGAGGAGTCGTGTTTATGAGGACCGTACAGACCCCTTGCGGGGGGGAGACAAGTAAGGTGTGAGTATTTGGTAATGGCATTAGGTGCAGGGGTTACGGAGGAGATGTCTCTGAAGTGTTCACCAGGAGAACAAGAAGCAACAGACACAGCACGGAACGGGGAGAATCCGAGTAGATGCAAGGAAGAAACGGTTCCCTGGGAAGGTGGTTCCCTGGATCGGGGCCCAGAGAGGTGCTGGGACCTCCATCCGCCGAGAGCTTCGGAGCGGCCAGGACGAGTCTCTGGGCAGCCTGCTGAAACTCTGAATTTGGCCTCCAGAGAGCCCTTCCAAGCCCAGCGCGTCCATCGGTGCATCTCACTCCAAGAGCAAGGTGGGGAAAGGTCATTTTCAGTTAATTCCTTCAATTAGCAAACCCTCTTTCTACCCTTATTCAGTCCTTTTGACCCTTTGGTCAAAGGTGCGGATGCCCTTCCCTCAGGGGCAGCTGGAAGCTCGATGTGGCTGACTTCTCTGCAAGGGGTGTGAGATGTCGTCCATCCCATCGCCACACGAGCTTACAGCTCCTTTTTTGCATCCAGTAATTTCTCTTGCCGCCGTCCAGGATGCAGATGCAAGGAAGTTCAACAAAATAAAATAAATAGACTAAGCTCTACGGCAGTTTGAAAAGTCTGAGTATTAAGACTGGGAGAAGACGGGAGAGGAAAAGTTGGTGAGGATGGCTGTCTCCACCCTGGTAACACGGGGTTTGGGAGCTGAAAACACAAAGCCTCAAGAAGCTATAACTAGGAGAGAAAGCAGTCATGGAAACTCATATTCTTCTGGTGGTTAACAAGTAGAAAAATGTGCAGCAGCTACTTAGTGCAACTTTAGAAGTGACGTGATGAGTTGGCCTACTTTCCTGTCTTTGGAAATAGCATAATGGAATTTTTTAGTTGCTACAGAATACGGCTGTCCTTGGGGATGTTTTATACATTAACGCGCTCGTTAGGAAGGGATATACATTGATCTCTATTTGTTCTGAACCGGTTTTTCATTATTTTCATTTGGAATTAGCGGAGGTGGGGAGCCTCCCTAGGCACCGTCGCCAGCTCCCTGTCTCTCTGCGGATCTGTTCTCTCTTGATCAGCGTTCATGCTTGACTTGGGATCCTGAAATGCAATTCCTCCTTCTCCGGTGGTTCTTTTTCTCAGGAGACAGTACAACCCAATTCCTATTAAGAGCATTGCTATTAATACTAGGCGCTAAACCTCTGGCTAAGTGCCGTTGGGCCACCGTAAGTCAAGGCACGGAATGGGTTGCTTTCCAGTTGGGTTGCTTTCCAGTTGGGCAGATGCCGGAGCGTGACTGGAGGAGCCGGGTGAGCTGGGCTTCTCACCGGAGAGCCACCAGCCTTCGGGAGCCCGACACGAGCCACAGCCCACTCTGCCGCTGCGTCAAGACGTGTCCCGTGGTGCGCGCTGATGGTTTCAAATCTCTGGGCGGCTAGCTCAGACGTCTGCTGAGATCACAGAAGCATAGAATGGTTTAGGTGGGAAAGGACATCGAAGATCATCTCGTTCCAACCCCCCTGCCATGGGCAGGGACACCTCCCACCAGCCCAGGTTGCCCAAGGCCACCTCCAGCCTGGCCTTGAACACCTCCAGGGATGGGGCCTCAACACCCTCTCTGGGCAACCTGTTCCAGTGCCTCACCACCCTTAAAGTGAAAAACTTCTTCCTCATGTTTAATCTAAACCTGCCCTCTTCCAGCTTAAAGCCATTCCCCCTCGTCCTGTCACTACGTGACCTAGTAAAAAGTGTATCTGTAGGTACTCTTGGCTTAAGAAACAGGCTGGGAAAGCCACCATCAGCGATGCGGCGAAAACGGCTGCTAAGGAGTGAGAAGCCCAAATGGGCTCATCTAGTCCAAAGCCATACGGTCTGGTGTGGTCCCTTGCTTTTAGGGGAAGCTCTACCATTATCTCCTAGCGTGAGCTGCCAGAGTCACTGGTGGCCTTCCTTCCAGGAGGGCTGAGGGCTCCAGTCACCCGCTGGAGATTGTCATTCCCCAGGAGGTGTTTCGGGTAGTTCGGTGGCCTCTCCATCACTGGGCAGCTCCAGCTGAACTCCTTGAGGTGACCGAATGGACATTTTCCTGATCTTACCTTTACCGGGAGCACGTAAGGAGTTGTAGCCTCCGTATCCTGACCCCTGCCCTGGCATCAGCCCGGCTCCCGATCCCCAGTGGAGCATCCCTCGGAGAACCTGCGGCAGTGCGGTGGGAAAGCCAGCGGAGCGAGGACTGGGGAGGACTGGGGAACGGGGTGCCAGCGGGACAGAGGAATTTTGGTTTTTAGCTAACAAACGACAGAAGAGTGAAGCGTTCATAATGATCACTTTCAGCAAGAAGCAGCTCATGCACTTTTTTAAGCGGATACTTAAAAAAAAAAAACATGATGTTTTTGGCACTGTGGCGTTCTGTCTGAAACTAAAGGTCTCCTGCACGAGTCCGCTGATGTTTGTTTGTCCCTTTGGTGGCTGCTTAAGACAAAACTTCCGTGGATTAAAGTAACTGAGATCGGAAAGACACGCACAGGGGGCAGCAGGTTATACTGAGGGATTCGAAGCAGGTTTGGACTTGGCAGTATTTATATCTTTCTTTTTTTTTCTTGAAAATAAACCACAATTAGGCAGCGGAGTGGGACTCCCATGCCTCCTTCGTTCTCACATGGCAAGTTGCTTTTGACGGAATTCCTCTTTTGGTGATCCCCGTCCCTCAGCGTTGCAGTTTTGCAACGGGGAGAAAATAGGAGGTGAATAATTGAACTTTGGAACAATTGCTTCACCAGACGGGCAGTCGGAGTTACGCGCTCGTTCCTTGTAAATCTCTCCTGCCGGCAGTCTGTTCTCAGCTGGTCCTGAAAGGGATTGCATTTTGAAAAAACCATGGGCTGAAATCATTGTGCCAGGTCCCGCGGTCTGGATAACTCCGAGTGACCTCTTTTCCCTGAGGGAAAGGAAGAATTTCTGTTTAGCCTGACTTAAAAAAAACCCAACCTCTAAATCCTGCTCAAACATACCCGCCTCTGAACAGTGGTATTTATTTTTCACCAATTACCCATAACATAATATTTATTTTGTTTTTAGGGCGATGAGAAACTTCGTTGATGATCTGCAGATGTTTTAGCCCTCTAATTTACACTCTGGTGGCAGCACATTTCTCACCTTCCCAGACACAAGGAAGGTCCTCAAGAAGAACGATTTTTCACCCGTCTTGCCTAATTCGGTTTTTTTCTAACGTCACTTCCACAAATACCCTCTTTAGTACAAAAGCGACCGCATAATTCTAATTTATCGCTGCAAAGTAGGGCAGCAGTATTAGTTGCTTCTAAAAAAAAAAAAAAAAATTCTTTGAAACAAAACCCACCGTGAAATATTCCAGTTGTTGGGTGAGCAGTGGAACTGCGGCGTTGGCTCTGGATTTGTGTCTCGTGGCTGGGCTCTCCGGTGGGACACGAGCTCCTCTGGGGCTGGGGGTGTTCTCTGAGCTCCGGTACGCGTGGGTGAGAAATGATACGCACTCGTTCCTTCCTTGTGAGCAGTAATAAGCCCGTTGTGTCTAATCGTCTGCTTATTTGCTCAAAACTTCTGCATACTTCATTTCTTTGAGGTCTTCATTGCGTTGTAAGTGTTGCTGGGAAGTGACAAACAGGGCCAATATTTGTCAGGGCATTAGAACTAACAGAGGGAGCGACCATCTGATCTGTATTTCCTTCGGCAACGGGGCTAAAAACACTTGAATCCAAATTCTGCCTTTAAACGATGTGTAGAGATCTCGTTGGAGACCTCCACAGACCTAATCTGGGGCGAAGCCGTGGACTGGTTTATGAGGACTCCTGTGGGCTTAGAAGTTTGTTCTTCCCTGGATGTTTTCTGCCATCCTTTGAGGAGCAGACCTCAAAAGGTCTCGCGAGGTTATCTTACCAGTGGGTGTTTTCTCGAGCCAGCGGTCGTTTGTAATGCAGTAAGTCTTTCCAAAGCGCGTAAACGTTACGTTTGAATTACGTGATGAATTTTTTTTAACGGCACACGTTGACTTGCAGAAATCAAGTCTGTTTGGAGATATCGTTACCCTGTGAGGTACACTGCAGCGTCGATGTGTCTGGCAGTGCTGTCGACTTCAAAGCTTTCGGATGAAAATCTCCAAAGCGTTTCTGGGATTTGGAAACGCTTTGCCCGTGAATTTTAAGAGCGATTTAGAATCAAGAGCGCTATTCCCGTCTTTAAAGCTAAACACGTGCCTGCATGTGTGGAGAAAGGGAGCCTCGTGGCTCCTGTCATTGTCTCAATGTTGTGCCTTCCCAACCCAGAGCTTCCGAAGGCACAAATGGCTTTAAGGCAAATCCTAGAGTATTTTGTGAGGACAAACCTGTGCTGAAGTTAAGGGCGCATTTCCTTGAGTGGGAGCTACTGGCAGCAGAATCTCTTCCAAAGTGAACAAAAATCTGCTCGCTCGCTCGCTCTCCCTGCTAAAATACTCATCCCACGTGTTGGAACTGATGGAGGTGAGACCAACGGTTGAGGAAACAAATGGGACCAGAACATGGAATTGATCCGCGGTGCGAGTGGCCAGATGGCGCAGCAGAGGTGGCCACCTGGGATGGGTGCTGACGGGTTTATCTGTTGTTCAAGCAGACTCTATCTGCTTTTAAATCCCTCGGTGAACTCCAACACACTGCCATAACGTTGCTTTCAGGAATAACCTCATTTCCCTCATGGTGTTTATCGAGTGAGTGAAATTAAGCGTTCGGATAAGTCTTTGCAGGGTTTGAACTTGGAAGTCTTTCTCTTCCCTGGTCACCTTTTCTGTTGGCCCCAGTTCAAAGGCCATTAAACTCGAGAGGAGCCTTAACGTGTGCTTCAGACGGTTCTGTGGGAGGGGGGAACGTGGCGACGGGAAGCGTAGTCTGCATTTCCCACTGCGTGGAAATGGTTTGGGACTCGAACCCTCTTCTGAGAAGACTGTGGTGGTATAAGCACTTGAAATAACACATATGCGGCCTTAGAAGTTCCCTTTTTCATTTTTCCTTTTCTCTTTTTTGTGTTTTTTTTTTTTTTTTTTTCCCCTCAGGTGAATGAGATTTACCACGATGAGTCCCTGGGTGTGCACATAAACGTTGTGCTGGTCCGAATGATCATGTTGGGGTACGCCAAGGTAAGCCAGCCTCTGGGCCACTTCTCCGCCTTCAGCTGCTTTGTGATTACGGTGCCTGTGAATCACGTGAAGGGCTGTGGAAAGAGAAGTCCACTGAACAGCTAGTTCCACAGTAACAGGGACAGTGCATTGGTTTTGCTGCTAAAATACACTCGGAGAGCTTTGAAACAAGTGCTTGTTAAATTGTTCGGGATGAGAGGAGAGCAGTGATGCTCTTGAGGGTTTGGTAAAGATCATATCTGTTCGACTTAACCCAGACGTTGAATTTGGGCAAGTCAAAAGACCAGTTTGATGTTTGGCTTGTAATTAAATTGACTGAGCTTGTAGGCACACGCTGTAGCGAACGTCTCATGGAACCAGATATTTAATCAGTGTTCCTCAGTACACTTTTACCGGCGCTACAGTGTTTTGCAGCAGTTGAGGCATTGTCCCGTGTGCGTGTGCGTTATTCCCTTCCTCCGCACAGGCTGTGTGTGGCACCACACACTCATTCGTCTCACCTGAGTCGCGCTGTGGTCCGGCACTCCAGAATGGAAGCAAGTTCCAGAAAAAGAAATAAAAAATGTCCTTATTCAAAGCATCAGGTTGCGTGTTCCTCCTGCATTTTGCAGGCTAGACACAGAAAGGCAGTTATTTTCATAGATGATGTCAACATTCATTAAACTGTCTTCAAAAAAAACCCCTAAAAGATGTACTACTGCACATGCACGGTCTTTTCTCGTAGGGAAGAAGGCTGTCGTGGGTGGTAGGGTATTAGGAGGAGAGAATTGGGGACCAGATTGGTGCTCCAAGAAAATGCCAACTGGTCTGCGTTTCCCACCTTTAGGAGCTCCGGGGGGGCTAACGTGTTGCTCTTTCAGTCCATCAGCTTGATTGAAAGGGGGAATCCCTCGAGAAGCTTGGAGAACGTTTGCCGCTGGGCGTATCAGCAGCAGAAGTCGGACCCCAACCACTCCGAGCACCACGATCATGCCATCTTCTTAACCAGGCAAGATTTTGGGCCCGCTGGTATGCAAGGTAATGCAGCTGACCCGGAGCGCAACTCTCCGGCCTTGGTGTTCCTCGGCTAGCGCCTGCCAGAAAAGAGGAAAATTTGAGAATTGCGTTGTTGGGTGATCCTGAGACAACAAACGACGTAGGCCTTTCTTCGGCCAATACCGAAGGAAGCGCTCAGTTTTATAGACGTGTTGAAACGTGGTCCTGTTGGGGAAAGCACGGACGCTCATCGTAACGTTCAGTCCCTGTTCTGGCGTTAGAGAAGTAATGATAGTGGGAAGTAAATTCCCAACATGTGATTGATGCCAGTGTGGGTCGATAATGGTCTGGGTGAGACGGTGCTTTGGCTGTCCAGCTGGAGACGTCACGGAGGTTTGCGTTCGGTACCTCCACGCTCCCTTCGCCTTTCAAGGGGAGATTGGGGTCTGAGTTCTCCTTCAGGTCTGGGCTGGTGTCCCTGGAGCGAGACCGGTGAGGTTAAGATGTTAGGCGGACTTTACTGTGGTCAGAAAGATATTTTAGCTGCTCCTGAGAAGAAAACATGAACCGTGCACCAGGCAGTACGGGGTGAAGATACTTAGATGAACACGTGCAAAAAATCCCTGCCTATAGCTCTGCCTTTTAATTGCATGGGGATCTTGTGCCTTTTGAGGGATAAAAGCGTAAGTGTGAAGTAACACAGCTGTCTGTGGAACGGATCCCAGTATGTCAGAGCTGTGTTTGACAGCGATTGCAAAGACAGAGGGAAAATTGGCAGTCAAAAGAAAATAATCCTAGGTTCTTCTCAGTTAGTAGGTTTACTGGGGGGGGTCTCATTTCAAATAGGTGTAATGGGTAAAAGAATCAGCCGTGATTTCTCTCAATAGGATATGCTCCTGTTACTGGCATGTGTCACCCGGTCCGGAGCTGTACGCTCAACCACGAGGATGGGTTTTCATCGGCTTTCGTTGTTGCTCATGAAACCGGTCACGTGTAAGTCCCACTTTTACAATTGGATTACCAACAAAATGCAGTGCTGCATCTCCCGCTTGCTTCAGGGGGTTTAATTCGAGTGGCGATACGAAAGCTCTGCCCATTTTGTTTCCGTCCCCTTGGAGTGCATCCGTGGTCTAAGCAACAAGGAACTTGTTTGAAGAGGTCGGTAAAACCTGGAAGGCGCCGGCAGTGGAGACAGTAGCTTCTCAAGTATCCTTAACTCCTTTCTCCTCATGGACTGGGAGTGCTGATTTGTTAGACTGGGCACCTCTTCAAGGGTGATAGCATGGGAGTAACAGATTAAGCAAGGATCTCCGTTAGCTGTCTGGGTGAATTCATGTCAAGTGCTGAGGAGCCGATTTTTGTCTTCCTGAAGGAGCGCGGGTGCCTCCTTCAGCTCACTGGGAGGAATTGAGTCCAACTGGAGGTGACCAGGTCACTTGCGTATTGCGCTCTACGCGGTGCACGCTTGGAGATGTAGCGTGCTAACCACGTTAGCTCTTTGGGGAGGCAACACGATAACTACGTTAGCTCTGTGTTTAAATAGGTGCTTTTGATAAATGACTATGAAAACATGAACAATTCAACATCTGAATGAGTAGAGTTGTTGTTTTCCTTTTCCCGAAGCATAAGAAGTCATCATCATCAAGTCCATTCTTGGTGTTAACAAATAAAACGAAATATAAATGAAAGTAGTCAGAGAGTCCTTATGTTGTGGCATCGGAGAAGATCAGTTTGAAATGCAGCTGATATCTGTAGAATGCCAAGAACAATTTAATTTTGCGTGGTTACACGTGCGTGAGAAACTTGTTTTCTTTACAGTTGTTTTACGAGTGGAAGAGGGGAAACTGCCCGGGCTCTGACGCCGATTCTTTGTTCCAGGCTGGGAATGGAGCACGACGGGCAAGGGAACCGATGCGGGGATGAGACGGCCATGGGGAGCGTTATGGCTCCCTTGGTGCAGGCTGCCTTTCATCGCTACCACTGGTCCAGATGCAGCGGCCAAGAACTCAAAAGATACATACAGTAAGGACCCGTCAGCCCTCGGCGGTGGTCGTTTTGCGAAAGGGAAGAGAGTTCTTTGCAGTTCCTGGGATGCGGGGCCAGCGCGCTGCCCTCCGCGAGACAGCGGAGAGGAGAGGAGAGGCGATCCCGGCGTGAAGGGGCGGCACAAGTGTCAGAAACGGGACCCTTGACCGGGGAAGCCCTTTTTTATGACCACAGCGGTACTGGAGCCTCAGAGGTACTGAGGAATGGGATCCTCCGGAGTGGCCTGCCCTCTGCTTCCAAGCGGGGCTTCAGCCTTCGGAGGCATTCCAGTAGGCTGCTCCATGCTTCGGGGCGGCAGCAGTGAGACACCACTATCTCCACCTCTGACCTCTTCCATAGTCGGTTTTTTTTTTTTCTCCTTCAAGTCTATATTAGAAAAGCTCTAAACCAGGGATGGCGCTTCCTGCGCTCACCGCCCGTCGCATCCTCTGGGGACCGCGGCCGGAGTCTCTCTGGTAGACCTGATGTCAGGTGGCTGGTGTTTTCCCGAGGTTTTTGGTGTCTCCAGGAGTTATGCTGTGAAACTGGCAGGAGGAAGCCCTGAACTCAGAAAAGGCAGTAGCAAAAGTTGTGGAAGAGAGAAGGCAGCATGCGTGCACATGTCTGAATTAGGGAGAAAAGGAGAACAGATCTCTACCCTGCCGGCTGTAGTCCTCTTCCACGCATGTTCCTCTTCACCCAATTCTTAGTGAGGCTTCCTTGTGATAGGAACGAGGGGTGATGGCTTTGAACTAAAAGAGGGAAGATGTAGACTAGATATAAGGAAGAAATATTTTACGCTGAGGGTGGTGAGCCCCTGGCGCAGGTTGCCGCGAGAAACTGTGGCTGCCCCATCCCTGGAGGTGTTCAAGGCCAGGTTGGACGGGGCTTGGAGCAACCTGGGCTGGGGGGAGGTGGCCCTACCCAGGGCAGGGGGGTGGAACTCAATGGCCTTTAAAGGTCCCTTCCAACCCAAACCATTCAGTGATTCTGTGATTCCTTCTCCATTGCAAATAGCTGGTTTTGCCCGGCAAAACTGAGTGAAAACTTCATGAGTTGACCCATATCTCCTACAGAAGAAAACCCATTCGTAACGTACAGCATGAAATAGTAATTGATGGAGACCTTAGAGCTTCACGTGAAGCAGCCCAGCGCAGGAGGAGCAGCCCACCAGTATTGCTATTTTAAGACATCAGAGTTAATCAGGAATGAGAAGAAAGCAAGCCTTATTCTTGCCCTTTGCGTAGGCAGGGCTTTGTGCCTGGGATACAGTAGGTGTCAGGGAGGAACGCCTCTTCTCAGACTTCTCTCCTGCTCCGAAGCGCCACAAAGTCAGTGGAAAGACCCCCAGTGACCACAGGGGGCTTCGTGTTGGGCCTTGTGTTGGGACCAGGTCAAAGCACATGGAGATGTCGCCCTTTGGTACTGAGAGTGGAGGAGGGTTTGTTTTCCACCTCTGGTGACGGGAGGGAAAAGGGCAAATTCCACCTGTATCGTTGGGGCGGGGAAGGGCTGGAGATGCCTCTCGGTCTCCAGCAAACGCCAGGATTTTACTGGAGGATCTTCCCATCCAGTGCTCCATCACCTTGCACTGGGCAATGTCCCTACAAGAA
Organism: Charadrius hiaticula; assembly: GCA_033628625.1. NCBI lineage: Eukaryota > Metazoa > Chordata > Aves > Charadriiformes > Charadriidae > Charadrius > Charadrius hiaticula. The sequence continues at coordinate 1,908,284 of JAHREF010000167.1, read as the reverse complement.
GGGACTGTCTGCACTTTGGGGAGCGATAACTGTGTAAACAGGAAGAAAAGAGGTTGGGGAAAAGGAGTATTGCCTTACTAAGAACAAGTACTTTCATCTTGCTGGTCAAAAAAAAAAATTTCTACACCTTCTCATGATGTTTTTCTGTGTTTCTTTCAACAGCTCTTACGACTGCCTTCTTGACGACCCTTTCGAACACGATTGGCCCAAGCTGCCCGAACTGCCAGGCATTAATTATTCCATGGACGAACAGTGCCGCTTTGATTTTGGCGTTGGCTATAAAATGTGCACCGCGGTATGTCCGAGGCGGGCGTTGCAAGGACAAACGGTCCTTCAGCACGCTGCTGTCTGCCTTATTTAGAAGCTGCAATATATGCGTTTTCTCCTAATTGAAGAGCAGTTAATGGAGTGGTTTAAACAGATCTATAAAGAAGAGAGAGATATTTACGGGTGAAACACGTTTGGTTTAATGGTCAAGTGGACGACAGCACAGCCCACATGACACAGACTTGTGGTAGTGATCCCAAAGAAGAAGGGAAAAAAAACCCCTCATTTTCCTCCCGCTTCTGGGTGTCTTCTCCTTTCCTCTTCTCACCAGCTCAGGGCTGGGGGATGCAGGGAATAAGCACTGCCCTTTTCTGTCTGAAGATGCTGTACTTAACTGGTAACCGTGTGTGTGAGATGAATTGACTTGATGGGGTAAATTCTTATCTGAAAAGTATTAATAATCTAACGTTGAGTTTCATCTCATAAACGTTCCGTATTTCAGTTCCGAACCTTTGACCCGTGCAAGCAGTTGTGGTGTAGCCATCCAGATAACCCCTACTTCTGTAAGACGAAGAAAGGACCTCCACTCGATGGGACGGAATGTGCCCCTGGAAAAGTGAGTATTGTGTTTTCGCTGTGTTTGTATTGAAAAAAAAACAACCCCAAACCCTCAGTTGCATTGATTTGGGTTGAAGGGCCCAAAGGAGAAGAGGGAATGGCGTGGCATCCCCCGGGTGGAGCCAGAGGAAGGGACAAGAGGGAGCTGTGCGTTCCCACTGGGATATTCTGTGACTGGTATGAGCTTTGCCGTAGTACCCAGGAAATTTTGGGCACAGAAACCCTCGTTGAGGTGTGACCCATTCTGGAGATGTAACCCATTCTCAGCCTCTTCTGGGGCCTTTTTGTAATGTTATTTTTTGGATTCTTTTCTCATCTGCAAAGTGCCCACAAAGCGTCTTTAGGAATCCACGGCAGCAGATGATGCCGTGACTGTAGGACAGCTTCTTAGTGCTTGTGGTCCAGACACCCCGTGGCTAAATGTTTGTGTGGGCTTAGGATTAGCCCTTCTTTTTCCCCTTTAATATCCCCATTAGCGGGTGTCCTGCTGCTAATTAATTTTTAATTATGAAATTAGCAGCTCAGCCCATGAGCTCACCTCTGCCTGCTTCTCGTTGTACCGCCGATTCCCTTTGGTGTGGTGTTTGTGTCTGTTCCCATCTGTTTTCCTCACGCCGTGTCTCCCAGTGGTGCTATAAAGGTCACTGCATGTGGAAGAACACTAACCAGCTGAAGCAGGATGGCAACTGGGGACCCTGGACAAAATTTGGCTCCTGCTCACGGACCTGCGGAACCGGAGTTCGCTTCCGAACGCGCCAGTGCAACAATCCGATGTAGGTCTTCTGCTTCGGGGGTGCTTCCAGTCAACCTAAGACAGAAGAAAACTCCCCAGACGTAACGTCCCGGCGGGTTTTAGAGCCTCTTGACCGTTCTTCTCTTCACAGGCCCATTAATGGAGGTGAAGACTGTGCTGGTGTCAACTTTGAGTTCCAACTTTGCAGTACGGAGGAGTGTCCGAAGCACTTTGAGGACTTCAGAGCGCAGCAGTGTCAGCAGCGCAATTCCCACGTTGAGTACCAGAACAGCAAGCACCACTGGCTGCCCTACGAACACCCGGACTGTGAGTCCTCTCCCTCGTCCTGATTACGAGTCGCGGCTGCTGAAAGCGTTAACAGTGTATTTCCCGATGGCACTACTGGAGAAGTCCTTCGTAGTGTTTTCCCCCTCTCCTATAGCTCCATCCGCCTCGGCGTGATTCTGTCAGTCTTCGCCGCCGGCGTTAATGTCACCCGGTAATTGCCGTGAGGGACAAGGAGAGCCCCAAGCGCGCAGACAGGTTCCTGGTTCGCCGCAGGGTGTTGCGGAGTTGCTGGCGTTTCCCCCGCAGGTGTCTCCCGCGGTGCCCTTCACACGGGCGGCTGCGGAGGTCCATTCAGACATCGTTCTCTTCCCTCTGGTGGGGTATTTTTTCTGCAGCACATCTGGATTGCTCTTAATTGACGCCGTTCCTTCTTCTCCCTTGCTCCACAGCTAATAAGAGATGTCACCTGTACTGCCAGTCCAAAGAAACCGGGGATGTGGCTTACATGAAACAGCTGGCACACGACGGGACGCGCTGTTCCTATAAAGATCCCTACAGCATCTGCGTCCGTGGGGAATGCGTGGTGAGTGAGAGCTTCCCAAGGGCGCCGTTGAGTTTGAGCCGTGCCCAGTTCCACCACAGCTCTGGTTAACGTCCATCAGAACAACGCGGGTGACAGTGCAGAGAGGGACTGGGCAGATGTTTCCAAATTAGATATGTACAGCATCGTATCCCTCGTAATTCCTTAAGATTTAGATTAAATTAGAGCAACGGCACGGACCTGTTCCGTGGAAACTCTCCACTTGTCTTCAACTGATGGTTTCATTTGCCCTTTTTGTACTTAGTTTCGTGTCTGGAAAGAATTGGGTCTATTTTTCTGTCTTTCCCATCCTTCTTAGTCTTGAAGTACATAGAGTAATCGTAGAATTGTCTAGGTTGGAAGAGACCCTTGGGATCATCGAGTCCAACCATCTACCCTACTCTACAAAGTTCTCCCCTACACCGTATCCCCCAACGCCACATCTAAACGGCTCTTAAACACCTCCAGGGATGGGGACTCAACCACCTCCCTGGGCAGCCAATTCCAGTGCCCGACCACTCTTTCTGTGAAAAGTTCTTTCCTCATGTTCAGTCTAAATCTACCCTGTTGGAGCTTGAAGCCATTCCCTCTCGTTCTCGTTCTACAGTGCACGTAAAGTGAGAATCCCGTCCTATTTTGCCCACGAAACCCGTTATCCAGCGCCAGATTTGCAAGTAGTTTGTGTTTCAGTAAAATGGATGGGTGTTGGATGGCGATTTCCTCCCCGCGCTACTTGCGTGGTGGCTTCCCACCACAGCTGAAACTGCCAACCCATGACAAAGGCTTCTCTTTCTTTTTGTTTTCGCTCTCCCTTCTGCAGAAGGTGGGTTGTGACAAGGAGATCGGCTCCAAGAAGGTTGAAGATAAGTGCGGCGTCTGCGGCGGGGATAACTCTCACTGCCGAACCGTGAAGGGGACCTTCACCCGCACTCCCAAAAAGCTTGGTAGGAACAGCGTTATCCTGCAGCTGGGGATGGTTTCTCTTGTCTCTGCTCTTTCTGGCGTACTCTTTGCAGACCGGTCAGGAATGGAACCTCCTTTCAGGCGGAAAAACATGGGTTTGAAGCCGCCGTGCAGGAACAGTTGAGTCCCCGATGGCGAAATGCCCTCTGTAAAACAGTGACTATCTCTGTCCTTCGGAAGAGCTGTTAGGAGAAGGTTTGGTCAGTCCCGTGTACCGCGGAATACTCCCGGTGCAGAGCACGTGGAGTTCTCCTCTGTCAGTGCCGCAGCCCGGCCAGCCGGTGTCGGTGATGGGTGGGGAGAAGACACTGAGTTTGGCCAAACAGAAACAAACTGTTCGTCTCCCAGTGCAATACAGCAGAAACCGAGGTGGTTTCCTGACCCGGAGTGCAGCGTGCCTCTGGCTGTTGCAGGGCCCAAGGAAACCTTTTTATTCCTCCTGTTAAAGATTAAGCTTTTCCCAAGTTTTTCCTCTCAAACTCAGAGAGTTGTAAACGGAAATCTGAATTTCTGTGTATGGGAAATGGATCCTCACGTCAGACTGGGGTTTTGTGATACTTTCTCACCAATTACAGACCTTCAGGCAAATTAAAAATAAATTCAGCTGAATTCTGAACCAGATGTAAAAACGTTTTGGCAGGAATCCTCATTTCACATACCCTTGAAGTTGTGGGACTGAGATGCGGTGGAACATCTGAGAGCAGATGTTCCCTCAGAACCAAGTAACCCGCTTAAAATTAAGAGGCAATAAAAATAATCATCGAATCATGATTCTCTGAAGTTTTCAGACTGCGCTCTGGGGTAGTTTGCAGCGCGTTCCCTATCCGTAGCAGGGCAAGATCCCCTCGGGCTCCTTCAGAAATTCCTCTTTGTGTCGGTTGTTTGTTGAGCCGGGGCAGTGTTACCGTGTACCTTTTGCCGTGACTGTTTTGTGGTTTAAGCGGTGATTTCAGGAATATCTGTCCCATAGAACCGAGTGTTTTGAGACAGAGCAGAGAAAGGCGAGGGGACAGATAACGCGACTATCTGCACGAGCCGTTAATTGCTGTTAATTGCTGCCGTGAAGCGAGCTTTACCGCAGCATTAATAATGCAGTTGGGGCGGTGAGCAGCCAAACGAAACTGGGACAGAGATGGGCCAATGTGCGACTGGGAATAAAATACATAGAATATTGGGCCGAAAATACTTATTAATTATTACAAAGCAACTGGAAAGGTTTACCGATGGTAATTGTCAACTACCATTCCTGCGGTTTGGCTCGCTCCCTGGGAGACTCAGGGGGCCACCGAGAGCCCAAAATACCCGGCTGACCCTCCCCACCCCGCTTCTGGCTCGGCGGTTGGGCCAGTGGGCCACCGAGAGCCGCGGCGTTGCCTGCGGGGTGCCGGCGTGCCGTGGCGCGGTGTGTGCCGTGTGCGGACAGCCGGACACTGCGGGGGGAGAGACGGCGCGCCGAGGCGGTGCGGGGAAGATGCTGTTCGTCAGCCGCTTAATTGCAAACAGTTACGGCAGCGATAGGAGTGTTTGTTGTTTTACCGTTGACTTTGGCAACCTCATCATTAAAAAGACTACCTGAGCTCTTCCAACAGGAAAACATTTAAGTAAGAGTTGCCAAAAAGACTTCCAGTTTCTGGAGAATGAAATCTGCACGTATCCAACTGAAAATCACCCACCTGAGCGTTCGCTGCTCTGACTTTCATTGACTGTTCCCATTTGCCGGATGGGTCTAATGCTGCTCTAAATGCATCTGAACACGTAAAGTAATTTACACTTTACCGCTTTTAAAGACCATCTGGCTGACAAAGGTAGTCAATGAAATACCCAGACGTGGCTCCCGTCGCACTAATTGCAGGTGTTCTAGTTAAGGGAAGACCAGAGGAGCGCTGGCGTTGCCCAAAGGAGCTCGCAGCGTTTCCCTCTCTGAAACAAAGGAGTCTAAAAATACCCTCTGGGGCAGAGTCAAGTGCTTGCAGGGAGAGGGGCATCCACGGCGACTCTGGAGTTCCCAGTGCAGTTCTCCTCTCCGTTGGGACGTCGGTCGATAACGCCAAATCGGGCAAAAGCTTTATGTTTCATATGCTCCGGAGGCGATCCACGGGAAGATGGGCAAATGCTGTTTGCGCCGTCGCTAGTCAACCCCGACCATGATTTCCCATATTCCCAGCTCTTCCGTCCCTTCCCTTAGGTTTTCCAAGGAGTTGTGGCGTTTCGGGCGCATGACAAACTGCCGGTGCATTCCTTAGTCCCGGGGGGAAACGCAGTTACCGAAACGCTACGTCTTGTGTTTGCCATGCCCAAACAACCAAACTCTTGGCCCGTCCCGGGATTCCCCGGGTGGACCGCACAGCAGAGGACAAACAGAGAAGAGCTAACTCAGCCCTTAAAAGAAGGGATCTGCAGAGATTTATCATAATGAAATCTACATTTGTTAAAGAGAACATAACAGAGATGTGAAAATGCCATGTGCTCAGGGTGCTTATGGCACTCTGGATCAAAACTTGATATGAAGTGCCTGTTGAGAGGTCCCTAGGAGGGATTTTAGTCTTCCTAATGATAGTACTTAATGTCACATTAATCACCTGTGGTTTGGACTGATCAGTAATTGAAATTTCAAATAAGAACCATTTTCTTTGGGAACAGCTTTTTACTGTCAGCCGTAGAGGGTTGAATTCAGCCCCGTCACTTACGCAGCAGCAGTTGAATTGATGCGTTTTACATTCCCAGTTGTAAATAGTTTACCGTCAGTTGTAAGTAGGGTTAACTTCCATCCAAACAAAGCTTTTCCGGTGCGCAACCACAGCGCGCTCTGTACCGCACTCGCCTCTCTCTCTCCAGTCTCTGCTGTCTCGCGAGCAAGCAGACACACTTCAAACGCTGACATCTCAGGGGACAGCGAGTAGACTCCGATCTCCCAGCCTGGCTGATGAGCCATTGGGCCACAAATAACGAGGAAGACTTGTGTTTGTCCCCCTGGTGTGCCGAGGAACGTAGGAAACAGAGTTTTGCCTGAATTGGCGATTGATGTGGCCGATAGCAGAGCAGCCGTCAAGTGACAAATAGGTTTGTAACCGGTTTCTCTCCTCTCCCCGAGAGAGGAGAAACACACGGAGGTCCCGTCAAAGACGTTACAAACTATTTGCTGAGTTTCCTTCTGAGACGGCGTCTCAGCGGGCGGTGGATGCGCTCCTCTGCAAGGAGAAGCTGGATCGCGGCGTGCGCTCCTAACGGTGCCTCTCCCTTTTTCTTCCCCTCTCCGCTCCCTCCGTTGACTGCCGCACATGCCAAAGGGTACCTTAAGATGTTTGATATCCCTCCTGGTGCTCGACATGTGTTTATCCAAGAAGACGAGGCTTCTCCTCACTTTCTTGGTAAGTGTTTCTCCCCTCAGGTTTGGCTTTGAGGCGTGATGAGAAGCACGGGGCAGTCATGCACGAGAGCCTGAGGCATGAGATAACCAAACTGAAGCGTTCCGGGTAAATGTCTGCCTTCAGAACTGCATGTTTAGGACCGAGTCCTACAGCATCAGCTCAGCAAACGAGTATTTACTTCTCGTTTGACTTCTTCCGAATATTAAACGGAGCCTAATTTGCATGTTTACTAACAGCAGAGTGTCATCGCTCGCGTTTAAATGGGCGCTGCCCGGGGAAAAACTGTGTATTCCGTTGTGTGAACCAAATTCAGTATCTCTAATTATTATTTGCTGCAGATTGCAAGCAACAGCTTTTTTAACGAAAGAAGGTTGGTGAACCTGTGAGACGTTTGCAGTGCGCTGAATTTTTTGGCTTCTCAATTTTTTGGCTTTTGAGGTCCGAGAGCTCCGTGTTGGCCCAAGCGCGGCCTGATAGGAGCTTTCAGAGCAGCAGAGCTTTGCTTTGGCAGCAAGCGGCTTCACGGAGCTGCTCCCTCGGTGCCGCAGAGCTCCTGCGTTCGCGTTACTGCCATCGCAGGGACTTGGGAGATGTTGGCGTAGCGTTTCTTTGAGGTGGGCTGGGAGGGCCTTTCTCTGAGCCGGCGCGTCGGGAGCCCTTGCCGGGGCGCGGGGTTCCTTTGCCAAAGGTCCCCTGTGATATCTCCTGTCCAGTGTGCCATAAGCCACGGCACCCACGTGCTGACGATGGGATGGGAGGCACGACTGCCACTGTTTTCCATCCCTTTAGCAATGAAGAACCAGGCGACGGGACACTACATCCTGAACGGGAAAGGGGAGGAGGCCAGATCCCGGTCTTTCATCGATCTCGGCGTGGAGTGGGAGTACAACATGGAAGACGACATCGAGACTCTCCACACGGAGGGGCCCTTGCACGACGCGGTGGTTGTGCTGGTAGGTTCCGTCTCACGGCAGTGGGAATATGGTGGGTCTGTCCTTGATGGAAAGCGCGTGCCCAGCGCGGAGCTCGGGCTGAGATAAAACCCCGCTGTGTGACGCTGCGCCAAAAGACACATGCCGAGGAGACGGCTGGTGGCCTGAAGCCCTCTTCTCACTGGCTGTTCCCCTCTCTCGCGTCACGCAGCGGTGATGTGTCCATCAGAAGCCCCATATTGCATTGTGGGACATCAGCAGGACACAAAGAAGGGTGTTGCGTGCCACCAAACCATGTCCAAGACCAGCCCAGCTCTTGAGCCAAGGACATGGTGTGGCCATACCATCCTTTCCTTCTCGTTGGTGGTGTCCTGCTTGGCCAGCTTAGAAGGCTGGCCGAGAAATGTGTCTTATTTTACATGGCTCCCTGTTGATTTTACTATTGTTAGTTCTAACTGTGGAGACAAAAACCCCTTATTTTTTCCCCAGTGAGTTATTTAGCACCTTCCGTGTTTCCCCTGTGAGCCAGGCCTTGGTTTCTTTACTTGGCAAAGGAATAAATCATAGCTCTGGTTTTGCACCACTCTTGACATTTGGTTATTGATAGATCATTCCTCGGGAGAACGACACAAGGTCCAGCCTGACTTACAAGTACATCATTCACGAGGATTCCGTACCGACGATCAACAGCAACAACGTCCTACAGGAAGAAATCGATACTTTTGAGTGGGCGTTAAAAAGTTGGTCGCAGTGCTCCAAACCCTGCGGTGGAGGTAAACGGGTGATGTGGCGCCTTCTGGTAATGAAGGACAAATTACCAACAGTGGGAAAGGAAAAGGTCGGGGGGAATGAGCGCTTTAGAAATCTCAGCCTCCCGTTTTAAATCCTTCCTAAGTATCTGTCATGTAAAACCAGTTACGAGGCAGTAAAACTCTTATTCAACCCAAAATTTCCGAGGAGGACCTGTTTTTCCTGATCCTTCTGCAATATTCCCCAGGGTTCCAGTACACCAAATATGGGTGCCGCCGGAAAAGCGATAACAAAATGGTTCATCGCAGCTTCTGCGAAGGCAGTAAAAAGCCGAAGCCCATCCGCAGAATGTGCAACCTTCAGGAGTGCACGCAGCCGCTGTGAGTATGTCTCCTGGTGGGAGTTAACCCCACCACGTTCGGTCGGATGCCGACAGCTTTCTAGGCTGCCGTTCCCGTGTTACGGATGGTTTTTCCTCCTGCGCGAGAGCGGTTAATGATCTTCTTGAGTGGTCCCATCACAAAAAGGGTGTGTGTGAAGCGCTGCCCGAGCCGGCAGCAGTATGGATGAGAGGTAGAAGCTGTGATGGTCTCTTACTCCTCTTTCCTTCCCAGCTGGGCAGCGGATGAGTGGGAATACTGCACAAAAACCTGTGGGAATTGGGGTTACCAGCTGCGTACGGTGCGCTGCATCCAACCCCTTCCCGACGGCGCCAACCGCTCGGTCCATTCCAAGTACTGCAGCGGAGATCGCCCGGAGAGCCGCAGGTCCTGCAACCGAGTCCCCTGCCCGGCACAGTGGAAAGCGGGACCCTGGTCTGAGGTGGGCAGGCGGCCGTCGGGAGCCCCTCACCCCCCCCCCAACTTTACCAACATCTCGCGCCTCCCAAAACCTGCACGTTGCCCTGAAAGGCGACGGTCCTGAATTGTCTTGTGTCTGTTTGCCAGTGTTCGGTGACCTGCGGGGAGGGCACGGAGACCCGGCACATCACGTGCCGTGCCGGCGACCGCTGCGAGGGAGAAAAACCCGAATCGGTGCGGGTTTGTAAACGCGCTCCCTGTGACGGTAAGAAAAACCTTTATTGAGGGCTGAACAACAGCGGAACTTTCTGTGAGGGTTCCTGCGCTAAAGGTGTTTAAAGGTATTTACGCTGTTGGGCGACAACCGCGCAGCACCCAGCATCTCCGGCACGTCGGAAAATACAGCCCAGCTGGGATATTCTCCCGCTTTTCGCCAGCTAAAGGCGCCCCGTTGTTTAGTGCAGCGCATCAGTGATATCGTAGCGCCGGGGCGTCTCCGGTAAACGCGCTGAAATAGGGGGTTGAGGCGCGTTAGCCCAAGTGGCGTTGGCAAAAATTGGTGCGAGAGGTGAAGGTCAAGTCGAAGGAAACCCCGCTCGACCTCAAAACCCCGGGGTGAGTTGTACAA
>JAHREF010000167.1:1809391-1864464 GCA_033628625.1 Charadrius hiaticula | reverse complement strand
AGTGGGCAGCAAACTGCCTGGGGTGGGGTGGCTATTGCTGTGGGGTGCGCTTGCGGAGCTCTGGGAAGGAAGAGCAAAAGATGGGGAGCAGACTGGTACAGAGCTGCAAGGGAACTGAGCTGGGTCAACTGCTTCCACCCATTGCTCCAGTCATCCTGTGCTCTGATCTCATCAGCTGCAGCCATGGGGTCTTCCTATGGGAATCATGGGGCAGGAGAAAACTGACCCTGAACTGGCAGATCCTCACAAGAGGAGGAAGTCCGTGTGCCACAGCCACTGCTGCTGAGGGAACAGAATAGGATTGCCTGCACCAGCTGCCACCCCTCGTGGGACTGAGGGACCTCGAGGGGAACCTGAAGGTAGGATGAGTCGAACAGGGTTATGGCCAACAGGACATCTGTGCTGTGAGCCACTGACCCGCTGAGCACCCTGAGCTCAGCGAACTGAAGGCAGGACTTCGTGTGTACGGGGTGAGAATGGCATTATTTATATCAAAGTTGAACAGTAGGTAGTTGCCGCTGCCCATATTGGATGCGTTGATGCCCTTAAACCAGAAGTGATTAATTGTACTATAACAGATGACTCCATAGACTAAACCAACTTCCCACATGACATTAAAATCGAAGGATATGTTTTTTTGGAAAGCTTTGGCCTGACCTCTCCTTGTAGCTCTCCCAAACCGGTTGACAAATTTTGGCTTTCTGGCACGTTAAGGGGAAAATATCAAGCACTGCACTGACAGAAAAGCAATTGTCTCTCCAGGGAAATCATGAACTCTCTCTTTAGAAGGGAAGAGTCACTGTACTGCTTGTTTTCAGCGGTCACTAAAATTGAAACCTTAAAGCCTGAGGCTGAGGGTTTCATTAAGGCTCTACGAGTCATTAGGTGACCCTAGTCAATACAATCAGAGGGTGCTCGGGGTTTTTTTTGTTGTTTTTTGGTGGATGTAATCCGGTGGTTAGAGCAACTTGCTGGTAGCAGTGTTATGCTATGGGTGGAACAGCTGATGTTATTGAAGGGACACAATCAAACTAAGAGATGAAGACAGCTTAATGGCCCATCAAATATAGACACTTTTAAGCATAAGCTGCTCTGGATACAGAAGCAAATGCTGTCAGGAACAATAGTTTCCGCTATCACTTGTTGAGCAGAATTGATTTTAGGGGAGTGGAGAGAGCTTGGTTCAACGTGTGAACTCAGATTTGTTGTGATGGAGACCTCAGATGGCGGGTACAAAATAGAATAAACCTTTTTAGAGCTGAGATGTGCATGCATGGATAGTTTGCAGTGGTAGTTCCCAGTAGCTATTTTCACTGAGGTCTTGGAGTGGTGGTAACCTGGTGAAATGATGCTTAATGCTCGTCGGTGACAAAAGGAATCCTGGGGAAAGAGGGGATGCCAAAGCAGGACAGCTTACCATGCCACGGACGCTGCTGGGTTCATTCATGTCACTGCTGCCGCGTGCCGCTCTCCCCTTATCCCTGACAGGATGCGGTGTACCTGGAAAAACACAGGGAAGGGGACAGGGATGACTATGTGGGGAATAACCTGTGTTTGGGCAGAAAACTACAGTGAACTCATCAACTGAACCCCACAGGTCACTGAGAGGTGACATCTGAGGATGTCAAAGTTCTGATGAATGTTATCCAGGTGAGGTGGTAATTGCTCAGTGCACAATGAGAATTGAGTCAGTGAGGCAGTAAATGGGAGTTCAAGGGTATTAAATGGATTCAAATGATAAGAGCAACTCCCAGAAAGAATCAGTGCGTTAATCTGTCAGTGAATATTTAACATGAGTGTGTAGATGCCAGTGTGCCAAAGCAGTGAAAGCAAACCCAGAGCAAGTGGGACAGTACAGGAAGAGTTCATTGCTCTTTGCTGTTCTCTTTTATGTAGATCAGTTAGAGATTTTCAATAAGAGTATAGTGTGGAGGTGGGTGTTAGAGCTGAGGAGAAGAAATGGATATATTCCAGATCATGGGCTTTGTTTGCCTTCATGGCCATCTTGTGTTAGGCAATAACACTTCCATGCTAAAGTAGATTTAAATCAAATAATTACATTTCTCTTGCTCATTTTTCACAGTAAGTACAGAATCTAGTGAAAATTACCCTTGTGATGTGCTGTTTGCAGTGGTATTGTTTTGGGTCTGGCTGCTGGCAGCTCAGCTATTCTTAGGTTGGAGAAAGGAGGCTGGGAAGGAGGAGAGAAATTCATTCCACTTCAACAGTTGTGGATACAAACTAATTTTCTGGGTAAAATAAACAAAATAAAAAAAAAAACCCATGTCTTACTATGTTTTATATATAATGATTTGTAAGACATGGAGCAGGCTATGTCATAAACATTGCTGAATTCTCTTGTCCAAGCCCTCCGTTCCAGGAGAAATAGCTATCCTGTGTGTTCTGAAGTGTTGGTGTTGGGATGCCTGGGCTGAGGACAGCATCTCAGGAAGCTGTGACAAGTACACCATTTCCTGAGTTTAGGGCTCTTAATTTATGCTGATAGAGTTATTTTTTTATTTAATGGTGTTGTTGCACTCGCTTTGCCATAGTGAGAATCCCTTTTGGATAGCCCATCAGATCTCTGGAGTTTTTAATGCTGCGTTCCCCCAGGAGGGATGGCTGCAGTGATCTCTAGGTGCATTTGCAGTCACTGTTCTGCTGGCGTGGATCTTGTCGTCTTTTATTGCCCACAGAGCAGTCCCTGTGTGACAGGAGCTTCTGCAGTTACCTTAACATACTATTTTAACTTGGACACAAGACAACATGAATTAAGGCTTAAAATCAGACAGACTTTTTGAGTGTTGCTGTCACAACAAAAGTCATGTTCCAGTTGTGCCTGTTTGATCCCAGGAGGGCTCTGACAACCTGAGAAAGCTCTTCTGGTCTAATCTGACCCGCTGGCACTGCTCCCAGCTCTGCCTGGGGGTTTGCTGCCTCTGCAGCCCCCAGGGCAGCTGACGGCAGGGTAAGAGTGGGTGGGCGAGTGGGTGAACCTGCTAAAATAATCCATTTAATACTCTTTAAATGTGGTGTGACAATGGGCTCCTGAACTGCTTTTTTTGTTTGCCAATTTAATCTACTGTGACTATATCATGATTGTCCCACCTTTCAGCTTCTGCCTAAACTATGATTACACTTGCTTCCTCCTTCTACTTACTCCCCCAATTACTCTGTCCACTTCCAATACTCCAAATGACATGACTGTCATCTCCCCCGGAGTGCTCTGACAAGGAGTGACTCATGTGCAGAGCCTTAACCTGCGCAGAAGATGAGATGCTTGGGCTTTGTGCCAACCATCCAGCCAATACTGAAGTAGTGGGGATGGGGAAAAAAAAAACGGCTGCTGTGCCAGAAGGTGGCAATTTAGGAGGTTCATCTCCCATTAGTGAGGAATTTAGTGCTGTAGAAAGCCTGGCTGTGATCATTTAACTGTGCCTGTAGCTTCATCCAAAGCACTTACTGGTAAGTGCTGACTGGAGTATCTCTCAAGTAAGAAAAGCTCAGACGGGTTCAAGTGAGATTTAGTGGGGTCCCCGGCCACTTCCCCATGATGGATGGGAAGCTGTGGTGTACAGACTGGATCTCAGGAGAACTTCATTAAAATAGTTAAACTCTGCTGAAAGCTTCCCAACAGGGGACTTGTTTCTCCTGCTGGATTCAAGTGTTGTGTTGTTTAAAATGGCCAAACGCAATTAAAGTCTGGGGGAGCAGAGCAGCGGAGGGCACCGAGAGCGTCACGCTCTGTGTCTGGCTTGCAGGAGAAGTGGATGTGTTCCATCAGCCCCTGTTAGTAAAAGACAGAAAGCTCTGACGGGTTTACTAACCTTCTTTCAAAAGACTCCTAATGCTGTGGCACTCTGGCTCTGGTCACCAGGGAGAACGCTGCTCTTGATGTATTTGCTTCTTTTCTACAGTGCTTTCTCTGGTGTGTTACTGCTCGGCCACAAAGACCCACTCAATGTAATGAGGAACTCATCCCTTCTCTGCTGAACGCGCGTCTGAATAGCAAATGCAAGATGGAAGGAGTGCACTTAGCTTTCTGCGCGGTTCTGGCTGGTACAGTGCCTGTTCCTTTAGTGGAGCAAGCCCAGTTCTGTCAGAGCAGCGCTGGATTACGCGGTGGGGTGGGTGAACCCTCTAAAGGGAAGGTACCCCACGTGTTGATAACTTTGAAAGCATCCTAAGCACCAGGTAAATTGCACAACTCAGAAAAAGGATATTTTTCAGTGCCCTTGAGTTTTCAGTATAATAAAAACAACAGAAGGACAAGAGCGCTCCGAGGTGGTGTAACAGAACACACGGTGTTCGAATACCTTAACAGCCTCAGGAAGAATTTAGATCACTTTCACTTAGGTATTGTGCAACTTGTAAACAGACATTCTCTCCCACATGTGCTAAGTTTGTGCCTTGACAGCTATTAATTTAAGGCTTGGGTGTAAGTCCCTGTTATCGTGATGAGGCTAAGCCTTGTACTGAACGTGTTGTGTAATTTCCTTGCCTTCTACTCAACTGAATGCCTTACGATTGTTTTCCCCATGCTGCTGACACTACTGATAGTACCATGCGTGTTTCTCTGCCTGCTGCTGGTCCAGAAGACTAAGGCTAAAAAGACTCCTTAGATTCCAGTTGCAAAAAGGCCACTAACAGATGCAAAATTGAGACTTACGTTGCCAGTGGTCTTAGGGGAATTCTTGTGAAGATGACAAAAGGCCATTTACGTGTTTAAGGGAGCTAAAATTTTATGACTTGCTAGGCTGCTTAATAAAGTGGCTGGATAAGAGCGCCTGTGTGTGGAAATCTTACTTTAACCTTATTTCAGGGAACAGTTGGCTGAGATATTAGTTAAAATTTAAAACAGCCTGTGACACATGGAATACAAAACTTCAAGATCAGAAGCTGAAAGGTTGTCTAAGCATTAGGCAAAAAAAAAACCAAAAAAAGGAGTATAATGGCAAGCAATGGGTAAGCAGTCTAACCTCTAATTCTCCAAGCATTTATATAAGGGATGTTATAGCTATCATAGGATTGTCTAGGTTGGAAAGGACCTTTAGATCATTAGCCTTACACTGTCAAAACCACTATTAAACTATCTGTCTCAGCACCACATGTACTCTTTTTTTAAATCCCTCCAGGGATGGTAATTCCACCACTTCCCTGGGTGGCCTGTTTCAATGTTTGGTCATCATAATATAACATGTGTGCAGAAAACATCTTCTGTGTTACTTTGCTACTGAAGTGTTTGGTAACATTCATTTCCCTGTGTAACCGAGGACTTGCTCAGCTCTTGTTAAAAACACTGTCTCCGTTTAAGCTCTCAATTTCTGTTCTCCTTGTGCATTATGTTGTGCACCTTCATGATGGATAAAAAGCCAAAACAAGTACTTTATAGACTTTCACCCCATATTCTAGTATGAGCAAAAAGGGATACTTAAGTTTTTGAATGTTTCTGGGCAAATTGGCAGGAGCCATGTGTGTGCTTGAAAGGATAAAATTCAGAGATGGTCAACTCGTAACAAACGGCAGGAAAAGCTCAGCTATAACACGGTTTTGCTATGGTAAACTTTCAGCTTTGCTTTTTCTTACTCAGTGAGGTAATAATAAAATCAATGTTTGACATGAAAACTGTGTGATATTATTTGAATGTCAGAAGAATGAAGCAGAGTGGAAAAAAAACATATTCTAGAAAAATGTAACACGCTTGCTGTGAATGCCTCACCTGCCATTAGCATCTTTTGATTTACATTTGAAGCTTGGCTTTTCGGTGAAATGTTTTATATTCCTAGCTCAAGTAGATGAGTAATCTGCAACTAAGACTTGTTTTGTTTATGATAGCAATCCTACTCATAGTGTTGTTCTTCATAATTAGACAAGATAGGAAAAGTTTAAGGTCTTCAACAAAAAAAAGTTCTTAGAGAAAATATTTTCTGTGGTCCCAGCTCAGACTACCCTGACAAATGACTGTTAGGGGAGGATAAACAGTTTAAGGCCGTTCATAAGAGCTCTGCATGCGACTTCAAGATTGGTGCATCTCCCTGGGATAGCCTATTTAAAATGGAGAGATTTGCTTCTCCTTATATACTTGTTTTTCTTCATGGAAGTAAATGTCAGTAGGAAAAGGTTTGTTTTATTGCAACTTGCTATTTTTAGTGTGGCTTTTCTTTCACAGCTCCTTTCTCCTAGCTGAAAGCCAACCGTTTCCAAGTGACATTCAGTGCTTATTTTGAGTTAACACACTTCTAGGTATTCCATCTAAGATACCATGGAAATGCTGATGTATGAAAAAATAAATAAAATACTTTAAGGCTAAGTTCTACTACCTTAACTCATAATTATCCTCAGAGTTTGTACTTTGCAGTTCAAGTCTTGTATTGTACAGAAGGAACGCTTCTGCTTAAAACTGACAGTAAGCGCAAAATGAAGGTAATACAGAATCACAATACATACCTTAAAACAATTTCCAGGAAGTCGATGATACTCTAATGAAATCGTGGCTTGGGGAAAAGGCTGTCGTGCCTGTGGCATTTATCTCTGCAAACCCAGCTGCTCTGGTTTGTTAGTCACAGTTTCTGCACTTCTCTTTGTCTCATAGTTGAGCTTCAGTCCAGAACTTGTGTTTGGCTGTTGCTGAAATCTTGGTCTTTCTCTGGAACAGAAAGCAAAGTTGAGCTCTGCTTGCAAGGAGCGGAAGAAATATGTCCTACATGTCTAACTTTTTGAAGAGTAAGATGCTATGATAATTTTTTTCTGAAATTTACAGCAAAATGTGAGAATATATTGCCACATGCCACCTTTTTAGATTAAATGACCCTTTATCTTACAATATTTCCCTGTTGGTCATACTTTAGAGCCCTCTGATCTTTGCTGTGAGTTCCTGCACTGGGTCTAAATCTGTGTTGAATTAAATTGGCCACAACGAAATGCAACAAGCCCTGAGTACTGAACTGCACCGAGGTGTTTCTGTCCGCTACTGTCCTGCTTACGTGCTATAATGGTGCCTGCCCTCTTTGTATGCGATGCTGCTGTTGCCTCCTGTTCAGCCGGTGACTTGGTACAAACTCCCCGTCTTTGTCTATATATTTTACCACACAGTCAGCGGTTCCCCTGTTTTTTCCTGCCTTGCTGCATCTTGCTGTGCACTGTATCCCTGCTGAATAGCATTCTGGGTTTAAGTTGGTTTCCACAGGAAATGGTCTCTTGCAACCAAAGTGCCTGGCTTGCAGTGAGACCTCTTTCCCTGCTATTGCTTCCCCCAAGAAACATTACTTTTCATTAAGGCAGAAGTCACTTGTGACCACTTCCAGTTCTCATGCTACTTTACATGCCCTGCTTTGTCCTTAAACATAACTGCCAATAGCACTTCACTGAATTGGGAATGTTCACTGTTGATCTTTTTACATGATTTTTTTTTAAGCCAAAAAGTATGTTTACCTTGGGCAACAGCTTTTTCTGATCCACTGAGTCACAGGATAATCCATGCATTTGTCTCTTACTTATTTCTAAGGCACTTAAAGAATGAGGTAATGCTTTTTTTTCCCCAACCCTCAGTGGCTGCACTTTGCAAGCAGGATTTTCTAACTCGTCAGCAGAAGAGAGATGCTATTATTTTCCAAGGTCTCCAGGAAATTTCAGTAGTTGACCCATTACTGGGTATAGAGCTCAGGACAAGGGAAGAACAAATTTTTTAGCACCTACCACATTAGATTTTCTTTTTCCACAACAACATACTTTTGTTCTTCAAGTCTCTGAAGGTTCCTTATCTTTGTTTCAGCTTCTAAAGCCTCAGAGCATTCTGTAATGAGATTTCACACACACAAACATCAAGATAACAAAACCAGATGGTTGTGCAGAAAGGTGACGCAGTGTTGGCTGGCTCCAAGAGTTACCAGCTTTCCTCCGTGGGGCCAACATAAAAATCATCGCATTCACTTCATAATTACCTTGAACAGTTATTTGAAAAATGGAAAAATTAATTTTCCATGTTCAGTGGCATGAGAATGTCTTGGTTATGCTGTGAGACTTCATGCTGCAAAATTGTTTATGGTTGTTGTTACTGGGATTTGAACAGTGTATGAGCCTCATGTGTTTAAAAACTCGGTGTGTGGGACTGGGCAGTTTTTCCCTAGCGGAGGCTCCTGCTTTACTGCTTTGCAGATTTTCCTCTGGTATATTAAATTACATAGGGAGGCCATGCCCTTATCAAATTACCATGTGGAAGCAAATTACTTTTATTTATCATCTTGTAATATTTATGCATTGCATTATTTTTTTCCTTTTCTTAGATGACTTATGTTTCTGTCTTCTGTGCCTCTCTCGATTATCTATCACTGTGTGTTTTAGCCGGCAAGTTCCTTGTGAAAAGGCAAGGCACTGCCTTCATTTCTTCTTCCAGCCAATCCTTTTCCACCTTAGTTTCAATATAATAAAAATCCATGTACCTTTTCCATTTCCTGTAAGGTACCGTATTTGTGTGGCAAATTCACTCTTTGCTACAGCCACAGCAATACAAAACTTCATTAGTGCAACTGTGATGAGACTACGCAAGACAGACACAGCTCCAGTTTTGCCTTGAGGCTGTTTGCAACTTCTTGTTTATCAGTTACAAAAACAATTCCAGAGTTCATTACGGAAAAGATTGAAAGCTGTTGCTTTACGATACATTGTCAGAAAGAACGAAAATCCAAGATATGTATCCAAAAAATAATAATAATATAATTATTCCTCCTGCTTTGAGTGTGATAAGGTATTCTTTCAGTTGTCTTAAGGAACAGAATTATAAGTAATTAATTCCCTAGAACACTGTTACTGCACGGGAATGACCCATAAGGGTTTCTACTCCTGGGAGCAAAGCCTCTTATTAGTACTACCTGCGTAACAATTTGTACTTGTAAAAAGCCTAGCGCAAGCCGGTGTAGCCTAAGAACAGTTGCGTATATAAGGTGCAAAGCAGCAATAAAAGCTGAACCATAGATGCTCCTTCTCTGTTCTCGCACAAAGGAACACTGCTCCTCTATCAGGGAATGACAAAGAACTCCCTCGTACCTTCAGAGACCACTCAAAATGCCAAACTACAGCAGGCAAGGAAGGAAAGCCGCCTCTGTCGCATCTGCAGAGCTACTTGTGACAGCACCGGTCCTGTCGGTCGTCGGGACTGGGAACGCAGTGTCAGGCAAAAGCCATCTTCCCCATGTTGGAGTGTCTTTCTTAAAACACCACCTCTGGGAAACAAACGATTACAGAAGAAAATTAGTATTAATTTACAATAATAATAATAAAAATGAGTACATTTGTGGCTGTCCTATTTGCAGAGAAACGCTGGAGAACATCAACTTAGAGGGAACCTCAGAGAAGCAAAAACGGAGGAGCCCAATACATGTTTATTTTTGTTAGAGGATGAGAAGGGGCAGAGGGCCTGACTTTTTCCAAACTCTTGGGATTGGGTGTGTTACCAGTCTTTGCCAAAATTTTCAAAACCAGACGGGACACCAGGAGCGCAAGTCCCGCGCTTACTCTGCACAGAGCAGAACTCCCGTTTTCTCGCGCAGCTGCATTTGCTGTCTGAAATGCAGCAATTAGTCTAGGGTAGCTCCATCCCTTGCCTTGCTTGCTCCAAACGTAACAAGTGTCAGATTACTGGCACCAGCTGCTCCATTTCTTGCTTTTTTACTTCTGTGTGAACCCAAGCTCCTTGCTTACTCTCCTCACTAGCCATTGGGACAAGAAGGCTTGAACGCAAGAGCCTCCGCGTTTCTAACCTGATTAGTGTCGTTGGCTGGCAGCCTCAGAAGTGACTTGGAGCTACACAGCAAACATCGGCGCGTTGGATTCCTGATTAAAGGTTTGTTACGGCCTTTCCTGGTGAAGGAAGGTCCAGTGGTAAGCTCTGCTTCTCATCCAGCTGATCATCTCCCCGGGCAGGGAGGGCTTCGGCTCCCCGGAGACTGGCTGGGGGAAGACAAGGAACACGAGCAGCAAAAAGTCTATTTCTTGTCACGAGCCAAAAAGGGAGCACGAGAGATGCTGAGCTTTACACGGGGTTTTAGTGACGCAGCATCTCCTGGGATTAATAAAGCACAGCTCCAATCTGTGATTAAAGGAACAGTGTAAACTACTATTGTCAAATATCTGTATTTGAATTCTGCCGATGCTCTTCATCTCGAGCATGTTTGTATGCAAATGCCCCAGTGCCTGCTGTCGTGAGTGAATAACAACATTGGCATTAAAACGCTTTCCACAGCAGTTGACTCTGATCCCCGGCTAGTTCAAGCGTTTGGCACATCATATGTTTGAATAAAAATATTTGCAATCATTTTGAAAATACTTTGAATAAACCCAATAAAGCTAAATAAACAGGCTTTCTCCATAAGGACAGCCGAAAAGAATACGCAACTATTGCAGCCAACAGCCGCTTTGTTAAAACACACAAGCAGCCATTTTTTTGCAAGACATTTCAGATTCTTGTCTACCTACTTTAACGTGCAGGCAATTTAATGAATATGTGAAAATACAGACCCATTACAAACATTGTATTGCTGTTGACTTCTAAAAAGCCAGAAGACACCAGAAAAGGATGGGTTTTTTCACTACTCTGCTTGTTCCAAACCTGAGGCACATCAGAATAAATATTTTTTACTGCACTTGCTACCCGAAACTCTTGCAAAGGCTTTGATCTTATTGAATTTCATTGCCAAGCGAAATATAGAAAAGCTGCAATGCTTTCCTGAGAATTACGTGCGAGTAAATACATCAGGGAACAAGAGACAAAGTAAATTAGAGTCTTTTAAGTAAAACCCAGCAAGAAGAATGAAGAAAAAACACCTTTCCTTTTAGCGTTGGTACCTAACACTCATTTTCTTTTCCTGGGGAGAGGGCTGCCCCTAAGCGGAGCGACAACAGAACGTCACCTTCCATCATTACTCCTCAGATAGGGGAAAAGCAGCATATGCCTCATCACCGGGGGCCTGGGGAGGGAGCTGAAAGCCTAACAGCACAAAACAGGGCTGGCTCCGAGATCCGTTTTGTAAGGAAGGAGGTGTAGCCAGCACCTTCCTTCCCTCACATACAAGCTCACTGGGACTTGTGCTTTAATTTAAATTCCATTTATACGCAGGAATTTGTAAGCGTCCTAAAGGCACCTGCACCCATACATGAATTTTATGCCTTCTGCTCCCAGTTAATTTTGCTGTTCTTTTAAGTTAGGAACACCTCCATCCCCCTGGCTCCTTAGGCATCTATATGCATACGCTTGTTAAAGAAATAGAACCCCAAAGCCCATTTTTGTCAAGCGTTATTCGACAGTATCAGCAGACAGCAATCCGATCATTTTCCCTACTCCCTTTACCTAAGTTTCCAAGTCTCCATCTGGTAGACAAAATAAAAATGGAAAAGACATTTGAATGCTGCCTCCAAGTCCAGTTATCTGGTGTCAGCTCTCAATGTCTACGTGCCAGTGTTGGCCTGTTAGGGATACTGATACCATTTCTATCCGAGTTGTATAATATACTTGTTTAAATTTTTTCACTGTTAAGATTTGAATTAGAATTTTGGTGCAGCATCTCCTATAACTACAGGTTCTATAGGGCAAGAAAATAGATTGTGGCCTACAAAGTTAATCTCAATCAGTTAAATGTCAAAGGAAGTAAGTTTAGGGCATACAAATTTGGTACCTGCCTTAACTTGATTCTTTCAGCTCCACCAAGCGGTCGAATCAAAAGTCTCCGGTCCCTTATCTTCAAACCATCACGCCAGTACAAGCATTGCTACTGCAACACAGCAGACAGAGATATTTGTAGCTTGAAACAGAGATGATACGATATCAAGAATGTTCAGACTTGAAAAAAAAAATCTCTCAGAAAAAGCTTATAGTTTTTGCCAACAGTAATATAATAAATTACCAAAAGGGAGAATTTCCTTTACCGTGTGAGTAAACAACGTGGGAAAAGTATTCCTCACATTTTATAGCAGGATAACCGCGACATGGAGGGATTACAAATTCCCCAAGCTCGCAGGGGAATTCAGTGGCAAAGCGAGGAAATGAACCCAGCTATTTTCTAGTACAGCATGTTTTGAACACAGTGTAGTCCTCCTTCATGTTTGCAGACTCATCGCCTGATCTATGTAGCTTGTAAGCAGGGAAGTAAAATCGACCATGGTTTAATACCATCTGTACACAAAGGTATTTCATTTTCAAGGAAACGGGTTTGGATTTGGATACATTCAAGCAGAAGGTTTGTGCCACTTCAGAGAGCTTTAATTTAACCACTTTTTTTTCATGGCTGAGCAACCTCGCCTTTGCCCAAGTGCCAGATTACTCAAGCTGTTGAGTAAATAGATTTCTCAAGAATGCTGATTTTGTTTTCTTCTTAAAAGGAACCGTTCAGGTTGTTGGTTTGTTTACTCTACACAGCACAACAGGCCAGTTTCCATCCTGTCTGGGTTTCCTCTCCTTTGGGAAAGGATGGACTTAATTTACCGAGTCTGCAAAAGGAGGAAAATTTCTATCAGGATTATTGGTCACCTTTGTACGCCTGTGTTGTAAAATCAAACTAATAGTATTTGTTGCTTTTCCTGTCTGGGGAGGGTCAGAACAGGGGCTGTTAAGGTAAGCCATGGAGGAGTGTGTATACATAAGCTTTGCCTGTGTTTCAGCATGTGGTATATCCAAACTAATCACATTTCTTCAAACCAATTTCAAGCGTACCAAAATGACCTTTCTAAAAATATCTTTTCAGGCACATTACAACACGAGTAAGAAAATGGACTCAAACTCTTCATTCGATTGGCCTCACACGCCGAATTACAACGCGACATACAAGTACCTCTACTTAGAAGGCAATGTCTCCTATGTGGACTTCTACCTTCATCAGCCTTCAGTGGCAGCTGTCTTCATCGCCTCTTACCTCCTCATCTTCCTGCTCTGCATGGTTGGCAACGGCGTGGTTTGCTTTATCGTCCTGAGGAGCAAACACATGCGTACAGTCACAAACCTTTTCATCTTAAACTTGGCCGTCAGCGATTTACTGGTGGGAATCTTCTGCATGCCCACCACCCTCCTGGACAACATCATTGCAGGTAGGCTGGTTCGCACCGCGGGGCAGAAAGAGCTCGAGGGAGACTCGCCTGCGTTCCTGGGTGCTGGCCTCCCTAGGGACCCTGGGACTATCTTAAAGGTCTCCTCCAACCGTAACGATTCCATCAAAGCCAGGTGTACGTGACAGTGATGCGCACAAATTTCTCCTTCGCTCTGTCCGTGGCATACAGAAACCAATTTCTTAGAGAAAGTTTGGGGCAAATTTTGCATGCTGGGCTCGAGGGGCAAAATCTCTCACACGTCACCCCCCGCACTGGTTAAAAAATTTTAGGCGCCGCTGCATGCCTCTCAGCAGAGAAACGGGGAGGTTGGAGGTGCCACAGGTTTGAGGCTACCCAGGAGAGTCTTGCAATCAGCACTCGCTGTTCCATGCGCACAGCGATAGAGAAGGCAGCACCTCAAAGGTCACCTTAAACCAAGGCATCACCAGCCCCACCTGCACGCTGCCATTTCTGAGGGGGGTCCATGGGCATTTCAAGGCACGGGAAGTCAGAGGTGAAGAAGACGAACCTCTGACCCACCTTCTGACTGGGGCTGTCCCTGCTGACTTCCACATCCCCCTTCTTTAGGAAGGGATTGTCCCGCTATCAGGTTATATGTTTAGGAAGACCCGGCGGATGCTATGAGACAGATGCAGAGAACAACCAACTGTAGCAGTCAATTCCCTTTACTGTCTCGAGATCTCATTTTAACGGGATGTTAAACCACAAATGTTTGCTTTGCTGTTTTTTGGAACATCCAAAAGTCACCCAAGGCATCTGGCAAAGCATTCGTTTACATAACCTCTGCCTCCCTAACGCCTGCTATGGCCTGACAGAGCAAAAAAAATTTATTAGTTCTGTGGCCGAAATTTCATTTTATGCATATCAGCATAGTACTGCAGTGAGACGGCCGCAATTTCAATCCCCTGTTTCCCTCCAGGGTGGCCGTTTGGGAGCCTGGTCTGCAAGATGAGCGGGATGGTGCAAGGAATCTCTGTTTCTGCCTCTGTCTTCACTCTGGTTGCTATTGCTGTGGACAGGTAAGAGGATGCAGAGACTGCAAGCTGGCGCTTTCATCTCCCTCTGGCCACCTGACCATGCTGAGATCGATTCATTAATCCACACAACGCTGCAATAAATTAGATGTATTTTGCTCCTAAGGCTATCAGGCAAAGAAAAATGTGTTTTAGGATTGTTTTTACCAACACAGCTCTTAAACAGAGCAACTAAATGCAACTCCCCTGGTTTATGCAGGCTGAGGAGACAATTCCATCTGTACTTTTTAAAAAAACATACAATTTAAAACGCATGCGTATGCTTGCCTGTTTGATTAAGCCTTCCTTCAACGGCTTCTCCACGTAAGTCCCCGGGTGTCTTTGCCACAGGTTTCGATGCATCGTTTATCCGTTTAAGCAGAAGCTGACCATTCCAACTGCGGTCCTCATTATAGCCGTCATCTGGATTCTGGCCGTCGCCATCATGTGTCCTTCGGCAGTCATGCTGCGGGTACAAGAAGAGAAGCATTTCAGGGTGGTCCTTGGCTACGGCAACGAAACCCGCCCTGTCTACTGGTGCCGGGAGGACTGGCCTAACCCGGGAATGAGAAAGATCTACACGACGGTTCTGTTTGCCAACATCTACCTGGCTCCCCTGTCGCTCATTGTTATCATGTACGCTAGGATAAGCATTGCTCTCTTCAACACCACGATGCCCGTGGTGGGAAAACACAACCAGGAGCAGCGGCACAGCGTGTCTAAGAAGAAACAAAAAGTCATCAAAATGCTCATTATCGTGGCTTTGCTCTTCACCCTGTCCTGGCTTCCCTTGTGGACTCTGATGATGCTCTCAGACTACGCCAACCTTTCGGATATGCAGTTGCAGATCATCAACATTTACATCTACCCCTTTGCTCACTGGCTGGCCTTCTTCAACAGCAGCGTCAACCCCATCATCTACGGTTTCTTTAACGAAAACTTTCGCCGGGGCTTTCAGGCCGCTTTTCAACTTCAGCTCTGTTTCAGGGAGATGGTTCACAGGGAGGTGTACTCCCAGCGAGGCCAAAGCAATGCCATTTTGCCAGCTGCCGACTACCACACACCGCACGGTCGAGCTTGTCAAAACGCTAAGGAGGAGGAGAAGGCGGTTAAGAAAGGAAATTGGGTGAATAACCAGCAGGATTTGATCATGGAGGATCTAGAAGAGCCCTGCAACGACAGGATTAAGTGAAAGAGACTATTAACTACCTAAATGATTTGTGCCTAGCAGAGTTTATTGTTCGTGTTGTGAAACTCGTGCTCTGTAAGCCCTGTCTGACAAAAATGTCAAGACATCTCTGTTCTGAAGGAGATACGCAACTTGCATAATACCTGAACGTTTGATACAAGTCGGAAACCAAATTCAGCCCTTTGTTACCAGCTTAAACCAGTGGCAACTCCCCTGCAGTCAGCGATGACTCACTGCTCTCCGGGCTGGAGCAAAGACGTGATTAAAATTACCTTCCGTTTATTGTGACATAAGAGAAAAGGAGAACCAGAAGTATTGACTTGGATACAATTACTCCAGATACGCGCTGAGGAAGAGGAGAATGTTCATTCATTTCCTTCTGTGAATCTCAGAGCAGCTGAAAAAGGGTTGCTTGGACAATATTTATGATAACATTTCAACATGTAAGGCTAGTTGTCGTTAATACCTACAGTTTTCTTCTGATATCAGACTATGAAAGCATCACTACTGTTTGTAGCATCCAGCTAGACCGTGGAGCTGGAAAAAGGAGGGAACCACGACGCTTGCCAGGGCTCTGAGCATATGCCCCCTCCCGGGGGTTCGACCGTGGGGGCTCAGGGCAGCTCCGAGCCACTGCGGCAGAGGATGCCCCCCTTGTTTCATCAAGAAATAATTCTATCTGCAGACCAAAATACCCGCTAATGAGATTTATAAAAAGAGTCCCCTGCTAAAAGCAAGACTAATCCAATAAACTTCCTTTTTGATTTATCCTAAAATTCTCTTTGTTTAGCACTAGGTCCTTGGTACTGCTCTTCTTCTGGAAGCATATGCCTGTTCCACAAACTTGTCAATTTGTTGTTCCATAACTTGCATGAATGGAAATATTGGAGATACAGTTTAAATATCTGAACTGAACTCACCAGCTCCTGGGTCTTCTTGTGGTTGTACCCGTATAGCTTCTGCCGGGACATTTTGAACGCCAGCTGGTTCCTACCCAAATGACAAGAAGTAAGAGTTTTTAGTCACATTCCATTTATTCTCCTTTCTGGTTGCTTCCCTTGTTAATTCTGTGATATTAATTATTGTTGCGGCTAAAAAAATACATAGAAGTGAAAATTTGAGAACTAAAGGATAAAAAAAGGGGTTTTGGTCGTACATTTTTGAGGGGAACAGAATTCTATTTTGGGGGCAATATAAGTCCCCTAAAGAGACTGCAATTTCCAAACTAGCAGGAGAGAAAACATTTTTAGGGCCCATTCAATCTGACAGAGCTCAGCATACACAGAGAGCAACCTCAGACGCATGTCCCAGAGGCTCCTGAAATCAGTGGGGAACGCAGACCAGTGCAAGGATCAGCCTACACAGGTCTGCCACTGGATTACAGCATCACCACTTCTTATCCCGTGAGGGTCTACAGGGGCCAAATACCAGGTAAGGTCATTCCCCAGTGCAGTCCTTCTTCAGGAATACCTTTCAGATCGTGACGTATTTGCACAATTCAGGAAAACTGACAATTTTTCAAGCTGTGTCAACCCAAACTATGTTTCTTTCTGATTAGCAGAAGATAAGGAAAACATCTGGGGAGTAATGAGGAGAAAAGCTGCCAGGACAGCTCTGATTTCACAGATGGCTTTTATATCGCATTTTATCTAGACTGGGATTTTTAAAGGATCAAATCAAACATGGATGCCCGATGCTGTCGTGCTGCGTTGAACACCCTACCACAAAGGGTTTTCAGAGCTGCAGGTATTCCACACTTCCTTCCAGCCCTTTGTTCTTCACTCATACTTTGAGAAAATGAGAAGCACTGGGCCTATCAAAGTTTGCATCGCTTGGATGCCCAAAAGTCATTGCTCTGTCCATACTGGGACTGATTCTATTTAACACCTTCACCAGTGATATAGACCTTGGGATTGAGTGCACAGTCAGCAGGTTTGTGGATGACCCCACTCTGAGAGCTGTAGGTGATACTTTAGATACCTTCTGAAGTTCAACAAGGCCAAGTGCCAGGTCCTGCACCTGCGTGGGGGCAGTGCCCAGTGTCAATACCGACAGGGGGGAATGAAAGGAGGGAGAGCAGCCCTGCAGCGAAGGACTGGGGAGTGGTGGATGTTTAATCGGAGAGGAGTTGGCAATATCTGCTTGAAGCCCAGAAAGCCAACGGTATCCTGGGCTGTAGAGGCACATGGCTGATGTGTATATGCAATGACTGTGTATTGATTTAAGTAGCATTGCATAAGCTCATACTTGAGACAGCCTCTTGTTGCTGTAGGTGAGGTTTTTCTCCTCAAAAAGCCTTTGTCCAAAATGTACTTTCCTGGTTCAAACTCAAGACCAGCTGAACTGCAGTGTATCGAACCTGTATCACATAGTGCTTTCAAGTGTTTCAGCAATGTTTTGAGAGTGCTTTTAAGTGTAAGTATATGCTCACGATGGTCGCTGTTCAGCAAAACACACACAAAAGCAGTGGCCCCCAGATGAATGGAAGGAAGACAAACGAGCTCTGAAGTATTTGGCTTAACCTGGCAATTCTCACAACAGCCTTAACATTTCACTGCAGAACACGGGCCTGGGCAAAAGGCAGAAGTTATGTTGGTAAGACAATCTCAAAATTAGTGTCCTGCTTTTTAAAAACTGAATTTCAGAGTGTGTGTACTAAATTCCAGCCCAAAACAACAAACGCCACTGTGACAGGTCTGTAAGTGTCTACAGCATAAAAACCTACAAAATTTTAATAAGATTTTTTACAGAACATTTTAAAAAACCATGTCTCCACCTAGAAACACTGTTTGATGAAGTAATTAGCCTTTGTGAAAGGAACTGAAGGGACACCGATTAAAGGAGAATAAAATTGTTACAGGTTGAGAGGATTTCATCAAGTATTTCAATTGTCTTAGGAGTGCCATTTTTAGTTGGGCAGAAAAGTCAGCACGTTGGGTTATGTGATTTACAGCCACACTGACATTTAGATGTCACTGCACTTTCAATAGGCAGCTCAGAGTTTAATGACTCAAAACTGTTTACCAAACTGAGTTGTTTTCAGGAGATGCCCTTATTTCCTCTTATTTCATGAGCACAGAACAAGTCCCATTAGGAGCAATTTAGGGTTATTCTAACATCTGACCTACCTTAACCCTCTCCAAGTCTCTCCTTTACATCCCTTCAGGCCACAAGGTTCTCTACTCACTGATTTATTTTGCAAAAGCAGGAGCAGGCCTAGGTCTCTGCTTCGGTTTCTACTATTCATACCCAGGATGCTCACAAGAAAGCTTTTAAGACATACCTATGTGACTTTTTCAGCAGCACTAAGTGACTGATTCAAAAACTAGATTATCTGATAATCCATTAGATTGTCGTTTTTGATATAGGATCTGTACAGGGAACTTAACACCACTTGCTTGCTCTCGGGACCAGGAGCATTCATGAGTTACAACCCACAGCTCAGAGGACCACAGACGTCAAAACATAACACATCCAGTTATTATATATTAACAAAAACCCAAATAATAAAACCACACCTTCCACTCTCAAATCAAGTAAGAATCAAACATCCTTTGCCACCAGTAAGGTAACAAGGTCTGAGTCTCATGTTTTATAACTTCCCTGGTTATAGTACTCCCAAATGTTGCCCTTGCCCACAGACTAAGCATCATCATTAACTTAAATGCCACTAAGTCCTATTGTTATGCTGCTCTGCTTTTAGACCAACACCTTAAATTATTGTCAAGTAACTTGAAAAAAAAAATCAAGGTCAACAACTCCCTAACTGAAACCTGTAGGTATTTCTTTATCTACTTTTGGGCCTGGCAGCATTTTAAAAATATGAAAATTTTGAAAGCAAATATATTTAGTTTGTTCAAATGAATAGCATGTTTAAGTTATGAATACATTTTGATTCTGTGTTGTACTGGACATTTACATGCTACCTACGGATGTATTACAGCAGAGCAAGCCAGTTATGTGACGCCGTTGTCACCAAATTTGATACTGCTGTATAGGCTCTAGAAGCTGAGGTTATTAAGCTGCTTTCCTCTTCTCCCTCCCTCTGCAGCCATTGCCATTTAGGGAAAAGAATCAATTGCTGGTGTCTCTGCTCTAACTCTCTGCAGTGGCAGTCCTCCCACAGATCATACATTTGGACTGTATTCAGGATCAAGAAAACTTTGAACACATGGGACTGGATGAACACCTTTCTGGAAAAAAAAACAAGAATAGAGATGTGTAGGGGAGTTGGTAATTACTGGAAGAGACATTAGTCTCAGAAGAAAGCTTTCCCTACAATGAAGAAAAATATGAAACCAGTACTGGTTGTGTCAAGAGTCCTTTATTGACATCACAAAGACATTGCCTGGAATAGGAAAACGACACTGTTAAAATCGAGATTGGTTTGGAAGCTGAGTGACTTTACTAAATTGGGAAGTAAAGTACATAGATGTCAGGGAAATGGTTAAGACCCTCAATATAGTGTGTTGCCTCAGTTTCTATTTTAAAGAAAAACATTAAATGTGTACTTAGGCAGGACACAATGGACATGAAGAGATAAAGATCATTACGCAGCCATTACCAC
This sequence comes from Charadrius hiaticula, assembly GCA_033628625.1. Lineage (NCBI taxonomy): Eukaryota > Metazoa > Chordata > Aves > Charadriiformes > Charadriidae > Charadrius > Charadrius hiaticula. The sequence goes on along the minus strand of JAHREF010000167.1, from coordinate 1,844,603 downwards.
CTGCAGCTTGCTGTCTCCTGCAGGCCGAATACTTACATATTGATTGTCTGGCAGCCTCTTCAGAATCCACTCATTTACTGAGACAGTGAAGACCGAACTCACAAACTGAGAGGTATAAATACATCAGCTTATCCAAAGAGTTTTTGAAGCAGACCTCCTTGTTTGGGAGGCCCCTGCCCAACTGTCAGCCTTGGGTCCTGGCTTGTCTCCCTTGTGACAGCAGCCTGCCCCTGCCCCTGCTCCTCCCTGCATCATAAAAGAAAATAGTTATGTATAAACCGCATTGAAAAGAATATGCATTTTACTGTGTTTTCTGTTTACTTAAATCAACTCAGGAACCGTGGTATGAAGGAAACCACTTCAGATCAGTGACAATGGACACTGACTCGAAAACTGTATTCTAGATTTACTTATCAGTTGTTCATTCTTAGTGGAAGGTCCTTCAAGTTTGTAATAATACAGTCAATCCAAAATTAAATCCACTAAAATTTTTACAAGTTACACTGATTGTAAAAAAAAAAAATAAATCATCTTCCCTATACAAGTGATTAAGTCCTGAAGTCATTTGACCATTTCTAAGAGCAAGTAATGTAAGTTATTTTGAACACCACAAACCTTAGGAGATGGTAAAATCTCTCTGCCCAACAACAGAAAATGTCCAATATCAGCAAGGCCTAAGTGTTGCATGGAAGATGGCCAAACAAAATAAACAATACAAAACGGAATTACTCTATATAACAACATTGCCAATATAGTTTTGATCCCACCTAAAAGAAAACAAATGAAGACTGAACTGCACTTACTCCATTAAACCTAATGATTCTTCATTGTTCTTTAGCTCATCAGAAATAGTTACTTTCTGTCTAAAGCTTCTATTCTGCAGATCAGATGACACCATATTACGATAGAACACTGAAGTCCTAAATTCCATCAAGAATGTGAAGGATCTCCTACCCCATCGCAGACTTCACCTAGAAAACTGCCCAAGTCAAACACAACGGAGGAAAAATCTCCTTGTATCAGCTAGAGACACTGCTCTGGAGCAGCCAAGTTCTGGGTCCTGCAAATATGAATTCTTCGTTAACTCACTCTTGAGTGAGCGCAAACTGGCTCTGTGTCATTTTGTTTCCTGCAGTTTTCATCTGCCTCTGGTAATAAGAGACACAACATGGGACCTTTTCTCAAAATCCCAGGCAGACACATCTGCAGAAGGCTCCTCTCATGCAGGGAATGTCTTCATTTCAGCATTCCTCTACGAGACAACTCATTGAATGAGTTCCCTCTTCATTGGTGCTCCAACACTCAGTATGGTAATAAGCGATTGACTGCAAGGCTGTAGCAGAAGGCTCCTGGCCTAAGTTCAGATCTTGTCTTTTTTAGCGTGTTTCTGCTGCTGTCCTTAAACACAGCTGCCAGTTTGGTTGTGATGTTAAACTATTTGTGAACTATGCCTGGAAACGGTAAAATACTGAAAAGGAACTGAGTATCCTCCATATACTGCTGCAGGGTGACAGCCAGGCTTGCAGGTGCTCTGTCCCACTCAGCATGTTGGTGCTGATACCTCATACAAATAGTCATATGGTATTTGCCAAACATGAGGAGATCCAAGCTGACAGTTTACATGAGAATAAAAATACCGGTCCACCTTTCATCTTTTGAATGCTAATTATAGAAATCACTCCATCTAAAGAGGAACAAAAAAAAAAATCCCAAATGACTGGGAAGAGCTACACACCTGTCAATACAACTTCTCTGATGAACAGGGCATGGAAATACCAGCTGTATTTGCATTTGTCTAACCTCCTGCTTTCTTACCACAGAGTATTTTAGACTTGGCATCAGGCAAGCTTCAGTTTCGGAGGAATCAATGTGTTTCTTATATCAGCTGGGACTAAAGAGAACTAAGCACTATCATGTGAGCTGACTCGCCAGGACGCAGGAACAACCACAAAAACACATATGAAAGACAGAACAAATTTAATCTTAATACCTTGCTAATCAGGGAGTCTCCACACTAATGCGCGGGCAGAGGGACACAAGCAGAGGATGTAGGCACCGCAGGGCAGGAGAAAGTCCTTGTTTGCAGCAGCATGTGAGCTCTAACTTGCTGTTCTCACCTGCTTTTCAAGGGTTCAAGCAGGTGTAGTTTTCCACTGTGCTTTGATCTTCAACAGCAAGGCAGTGACCTTATGTATGCTAGGGAAGGTGTCCCTGAGTCCATCCCATGCTCATGTTATCTAAGTTCAGATATTCTACTTGTGAGCACACAAGGCTGAACAACAAGTAGTGTGATGTATGTGTTATCCAGCACCCCAGGTGCAAGTCACTTGAGCATGTTTACTACCCTCCTCACCAATCTTCCATGATTTCCCACAACTGTATAGATTCTGGCATTATACACTGCCGAGCACTCCGGTCTGGATTTGCAGTAGCAGCTGACAAGCTGAAAGAGCTACCTGAAAATTTTAAAAGCTATTTGCCCAACCATGGGCAAGGAGCTTACTTAGAATCTTCACTCTCAAAGATGACCATAGACACGTTTTATATGAAAGGGGAAAATAAATAAAGAGAAAGAAAAATTTCCTACAGCTATGCTATCTCTTCACAATTTTAATAAAGAAACTTTTGAAAAGCAGCGAGCAGATGTGGTTTACCCACACTGTAAGACCTCCTGTGCTGCTGTTAAATGAACATTCTCATGTTACGAATACTGAGCTTTCTAACAACTGTTGGGGTCCGAAAATACAATCCTTGGCTATTCTGGAGATTGTAGCAACAGCACCCACCTCTCAGAAACATGAATTTTGGTGTCACCAAACATCCAGTAGTATGATGCACATCCCTCTTACTCACAGCCCCCGTGAAACAACTCACATTTGCTAACACTTCCCCTGAGCTTTGATTTTATCAACGGATCCCATCAACCCCTCTTATCTGCTCCTCACTGCACACACAGACCGCTCCCGCCCTCTGGGTATGCTGCAGCAGGAGCCACAAGTGGAGCAGGGAGCTCAGCACAGGAGCAGCACCTTGTGTTTCCTCACCACATCTCACTCGAAAATCCTTGCTCCACAACAGAGGTCCTTCCGGACTTTCAGACAGGGACTGTCATGGTCGAGAGAGACCTTTAGAAGAGCTGGAAGAGACTCCCCCTTCCTAAAGGCAGAGAAAAAGCCTCCAGATAAATATTTTTGCTCAAGTCTGGCAGACAATGATTACAGGTGTTAAAAACCTGGTAAGGGCTATCAGTCATTCCTGGCTATTAAATTAACAAGAAATCAAGTCTTCAGCCACATGTGCCAGACTAGCAGATGCCACATAGAAATGATTCTCTAATCCCCCCTTCACAGCGCTATTTTTCACAGAGGAAATAATGTTTCCTCTCACTGGGTATGTGCCTCCAAAGCTGTCAGCACCCTGGCTCCATAAACAGAAGGAGAACATCTGTCCCCATAGCTCGGCCAAGGGCTCAGACCGCATTTCTGGCCCTTTACTTCAATCCTCATCTCTGACCAACTGTTCCATGCAGTGATTGAACTATTCTTCTGTCCCATGCTCTGGACCTTCCACAAACAGTCAAGACAAACAGCAATGGACAAAGGTCCCACAAAGGTGGTACCGCCTGCTTTCTTTTGCGTAACAGGTACAGTGGTGTGCAGACTGACAGCAGAGTCCTGCTGGTAGAACGGCTTTCATTTCATTTGCCTAAGGGACTGCAGGAGCACCAGACAGCAGCGGACACCACAGATAACATATCATACCCTTTGCCACTTCTTCAGTATGTGCACACGTGTTTGTTCCATGGCACTGTCACTGCTCTGCCCTAGCAGCCAACTTCCATCGAGATATGCGAGAGGAAGACTTTGGGAACAAACAGGGCATTTGGAGCAGGTAAGCTATTTTCAGTCCATTGCAAGGCTTTCTCTCCCGAAGCGGTGGGAAACACTTCTCCTTATGTCCAGAGACTGAACCACAACTTTCTACACTGTGCCAGAGCTCCAGGCTCAAGGCATATGCTGAGGACAGGACAGAAGGACAAACTGCAGCAAACAGAGCCCACCACAAAGCTAATTTATCTCTACAAAGCAAGACTACACTGACAGAGGCCTTGTGTCTTGCTGCAGCATTTCAACACTGTCAGTAAACTGCTTTCCTCTCAGTTTTCTGCTTCTCATTAGCAGAAATTCCTCCGGCACCAAGTCTGAGGCTGGAATTCTATAGTTACACACCCTTACCCTCATAACTCATTCAGGGCCCCAGGCATATCGCTATCAGCGGTGACTTCCAGGAGTCTCTCGCTACAGATACTATCTTTGACTTACTGTGCTGTCCCACCGCTGCACACCTCTGGGACCCAGCTGTCTCTCTTTACTACAGAAATGAGCTGCCCGAATTTCTTCTCTTTCCCAAGTTTTTCTCAGTCTCACAAGCAGCTCTCTGAGGACTTGCATTCATGCAGCATTATTTTCTGTCTAAACCCATGCCATAAAAGTAACATACAGCATTTATGTGTACTCCAAACAAGATTCCACCCTGCCTTTTCAAGCTTATCATGACCTCTGTCACCTTCATTGCACTGTCTTTGGGCAGTGACTTTTTCATGCCTTGAGGCTAAACCAGGTGAGAAAATTCCTTTTAGCTATATTTTTTAATTGCTGGTAATAACTAATCACTTCAGGAATCTCTCTGTACTTTGGCTTTTTCCTCACAGTTTCTAGAACTGCAGATTAGGGCTGTTAGTACCAATGGTTTCTTTTATAGTTATCCTAAAAAACATCTGTACATTCTGCCTCCCTGAAGGGAACTGTGTTGTTCCACTTGGGACAGGAGACCCAACCTGGTGGCATCCAGCCAAGAAGCTTATAACCTCAATCAGGCCCTCCAGGGAGGTGGGGAGCTGCCTGTCCACTAGCAGAATAATTGAACAGCCTGGAGAGAGTCTCATACCATTCACAGGGGTTTTAAGGACAGTAGAGCATCAGCAAGCTCTACAAACCACACTGCCTTACTACTTCTGGATGGAGGGAGACAACATTTCAAGCTGAGATAATAAAGGATGAAGACTATCCTGTTTCAGTGAAAAATCCTATCAGGACTCTGGCCTAGGCTCCAAGATGCACTTCGATGCTCCTTACCAAAGCTCTTGAAGCAAATAAAGGGCTTTCCTATGGAAACACGATGTCTCTGAAGTTTCTGTTCAGTAGCACTTAAACTGAACCCGAAGATGTAGCAACTCCAACAGCAGAGGGGCTCTTCTACTGACCTGAACAGGACCTGGAACAAGAGAAGCAGCAGTTATCGCAGTGAAGGGGCTGCACCATATGGATGGGCACAGCCACAACACAACACTGTGGACACTTGCTGCATCAAGTAGGGGTATTGCAGGGCATTCAGACTGAAAGATATATGCAGACAAACTCACAACTGACGGATTAACATGACCAGGACACATTTGTGGACCACCATAATTTACTTGAGTCCAAGTGTCTTATCACTCCTGCATTTCTCAATATGTCCCTTCTCTGGGACTCCTATTAAAATGTCCCTCTTTAAGCTTGTCCCAGTCCTAGAAGTAGTTCCAAAGTAAACGTACTTTTACAAGCTCAATATCCCCAAGGCAAATATAAAGAACTCAATGCTTTTCATTTTTTAGAAGAGAAAAAAAAAAAAAGAGGATTTGGCAAGACTCTTGAGCTTTCTATCTCTGGTACTGTCTTCATTACCTGTGGCCTTTCCATTGCCAGCTTTTGGGTGCAAGGACTGTTTCTCATTAGGTATCTGTACATTGCTAAGTAGAAGCCGTTCTCTTACATGTCTGATATTTGTAGGTGGACTGTTAATATATATTAACTGACTCATCACTATACCACTAAGAATTAAGGGACAATTTTATCATCTTTTACAAACTGAGTATTTAAATTTAAATTTGAAAAATAATCAGAACCTGTCACAGGCATTAACACAACTGCAAAATCCACTAAGTAAACACCATGCAAATCTGGAAGCCTTAACAACAATTCAACGTCCTCCATTTAGACACTTACTCTCTTATTCTGCTGACAGTAAGGAAGAAATAGCTAAAGTTTCTGCCATAAGGTAAAGAAAAGGTTATAGAAAAATTAAGTTGATGTAAAAAACCAAGAAAAGAGATGCTAATTGGCAGAATTATACTGACAATGGAAGTAAACATTGTTGCTGAATAGTGAAATAACAGGTCATTAACATGAAATGATCCACAGCCAGCAGCATATGAAGGGGGTAAAGCAAATTATGCAGTAATAAATGTGTCAAAACCCTTCGCAAGGATGCCTCTGGTTTTTTTCCCTTTCTATTGCTTGGGTTTGTTTACCAATTTAAAATAAAGTTTTTTCTTTAAGTTACTAATAGACAACATCTATTTCTTTGCAAGCTGTAAACTTCAAAAGAAAAACATATTCCACTGAAGCCTGGCTTTGTAACCTGCTCTTACTGATTTTTCAACTCCTCTCTGAATTGAAAAAGTGCTAAAAAAAAACCTTCAAAACCAACAATGTAGGCAATTGTCGAGCTGTTCCTGCAAAAACTGTGAAGAGAAAAATCATATACAAAACATGTCACTTAAGGTACCCAGATAATAGTTAAGAGAAGCAATGAGAAAATTGTAAAGAGGAGATAATGGAACAGCTAACTGCATTACAGACTACTTGAATTTTCACTGGTGTAGTGGAAATCCTGTGCCTTAAGATAAATTCAAGTTTCTCCCTTACAATCAATATACAATATCTATTAATTTCATTACCTTACTGCATTCCCTTTTTTTTGGGGGGGGGAGGAGGCAGAGCAGGCAGTGATATACTTGGAGAAAGTAATTTTACCTGCAAAATAATTGCTCTTAAAATTTAGCCCTTCTGTCAAATGAAAATTAGTGTTATGTTAGCTCTCCTAATCGCGCCATCAAGATCCAGCTATACACTGCATCAACATCTCTGAAGCACAGATAACAATCTACCATGCTACCTTCTGTAATATTTGGGAGAGGTGATAACCTGTGTATATATGTAGTTCCTTTAATGCTAGAGGACTCTGTAACAACTAAATTTACACACTGACCATTGCATCAGGGTGGAAGGAGGATAACAGACAGCTTTGTCCTGGCTGGGAAGCTCTCACATGAAGTCCCTGAAAGAAGGTTGATAATAAGCTCTGTGGTGTTTTGGCTAGAGAAACACTGCCTGAGCATTTCTAACTTTCTTGCAGTCATCTGCCTTTACAATGATTTATTAAAAAAAAAACACCAAACAGTTGCTCATTATAGTCAGCTACTGACATATTCACATATTTGCAGATCCATGTCCAAAGTCCTGCTAGAAAAGCATCTTGTTTGTGAGGATGCAAAATAAATCCTTCCAGCTACGAGTAAAAAGTCTAGTTGTGTCTGCAGACCCTGCATTTCAGAGGCCAAAGATGCCTCAAGGGAGTCTCAACTGAGCATGGAGAAAAGGGTAGTCAGCTTTCAGCTCACCCTGGTAAAGGCTCACAGGATCCGTTCTAGCTGGGAACATCAACAGCACTGGTAGAGAGTACACTGAAAGATCACATCCAGGATAATTTCCATAGCAAAGGGGATGTTTGGTAAATGTAATATTTGATTTCATTTTGCAGGAATTTCTAACCACACCTCACCTGTAGTCACAAGTGATCATTCCCAACAAGGGCAGACAACTCCTGCACTGGGGGAGATGCACTCACACAGGCAGTTCACCTCAAGAAGAAACTGAGGGCAATGAGTCCCATGTTCTCATGACATGCCATGAACACACTTCCCAACAGAAAATTTTCATATTGGATGTTTTCGGCTAAGAATTTGAAGCCCTCTGAAATTTGCTCAGCTGCTTACTGCTCCTAACACTCAGAATAATGTTTGCTACCCTGACCACCCCACACAAGTTCTGCATGTGAGAAAGACCTTTATGTGTTTGCTCAACTCTGCTCTTTCGTAGCGAAGCTGGAAATTTGGGCTGGAAATTTGTGGTTCAACAATCTGACACAGTAAGTGCCAGATGGGGGCACTAAGTGATACCTGATACAGAGCGATCAGCTGCACCAAGGAACAGAATTGCAGCCTTAGTAAACATCTCTATCATCTGGGAGGAAAACAGCCAGAAATTTTACAGAAAACAAGTTCCTCAGCCTGGATGACCTTCATGGAGATGCCAAAACATAAATGGGCTTCATGTACTGAAGTCCAAACACATACTGGAGATGTTAGTGGTTTTGTTATACCTGTTTGCTTTTTGGAACAGGTTAAGTACGTAATTGAGACTCACTCACAAACACTGGACGAGGTATGCAACAGCACAAGTCCGTTATCAGGAAAGGAAGTCAGACTGGTTTAAATTAATTTGCTTGCTATAATGCACATTAAACAAACAGAAGTCCATCTTAATCCCAAACATAAGCTAGGAACTATAAGAAATTCATGCAATGGGTCAAGTGACATAAGGAAAGACCTGTAAATTCAAAGAACGCAGAAGATCTATCAGCAGAAACACAAAAAAAGGGGAAGTTTCCAAAAACATTTCTACAGTCTAATTCAGAATTTTCCAGTTTTCTAAGTAAGCAGAACACAAACAGACAGCTGTTAAGGCTTTACTTTAAGATACATGATTTACACTCAGGAGTTTCAGGACATGAAGCACACTGAATTGCAAAGAAAGCTGCTCAGATACATTTTAGAGCAGTAGCACAGGAACCAAGCATCAGGTTGAGAAGGAGAGCATACCTGAGAACATTCTTTGTCTGAAGGAATGACATTGTCTGCTGGACTTAAGGCATCAAATACAAAAAGATGGACCAAGCACCAGGCTCCAGCACAGACTCTGACCTCATTCCAGGAGATTATTTGCGGATTTAATGCAACTGTCTCTGTGACAGTCTTAGCCAGCAACTCCACTCCTTCTGTGAGGCACACTCCTGTTAGCTATGCTCAGGTCTTAACCTAGTCCTGATTCTAGTCTAAGTTTCTCTTATTTCCTCTTGCTTTTCTAGTCACTTTTCCTTTACTTAATTCTTTATGCCTTCAATGCTTCTCAGAAATCTGAAAATGATTTGCACTGTCAAGTAAAGAAAACTGTTTTCCTCGCAGGAGGAGCTGGTGGTCTATGCAACCACAGGCATTTCCGCAAACCTTTAGCTAGCAGTGCCCTGAGATCTGCTGAGGCACCTAGGAGGTAAAGGGGGCAAAGATAATAATACATTTGTGTCTTTGAGGTGTTTTGTGCCTTTTTCAGGAGTGAGGAGGTGGTTGCACTGGCTCTGCACCCTAAACCAGACAGCTCAGTTTGTGTCACCAGCCTATTGCTCCTCTCAGTACCACAAAGCAAGCAGAAATAACTGTCTGTGCAATGAAGATGCTGGAACTAACAGCACCTCACCTAGTACTTCCTTGCCTGCCTTCTTTTGCCAAGTAGCTGTCAGACAGACAAAAAAAACAGTCAGAAATAGGAATGGCCCAGACATTAGACTCTGCCGTGGCTTAATTTTTTTTTAACTGCAACCCATCCGAGACCCAACATGTGTCTTACCATCGTACAGCAGTTTTAAGAACTCCAGTTGAGCAGATTGACAGTCCATTGCAGCAAGAACTCGGTAGGCTTCCAGCGAGGCAACTTCATTATCTAAAAAGAAAAATAGGAGAAAAACACGATTTCTTTTAAATAAAAGTTACTTCAAGTTATTCAATCCAAAACAACATGCACTTTTGATTTCTGTTATGGGAATAACGAGTGGTAGGCACAGGTTACGTCATATTTTGGTGGCCAGATTTAGCACTGATCAACATCTCCATCCAGAACATTGAGTAAAACCCTTATGTTTACAGGGAACTTAGACAAGAGCCACCTGCCCAGCTAATGCCTCAAACTAGGAGCTGACTCATTGGGGGATTGTACACAGTGCCCAATTGTCTCCAGCTCCCCTGCATCGCACTATTTTATCTGTTTGTCCTGCTTCACTTCAGCCTCTCGAGAGAGGCAGCTCCCTCACGGCTCGTCAGGCCACACTCTGGTCTAGCTCAATCAGACAGCAGTAGGGCTGATTAATTAATTTATGCAGGGTAAGCCCACAGGAGAACAGACTGGATGCTCAAAAGGGTTTCTCTGGCTGTGAAAGTTTCTTCTACTCTGTCTAGAGTAAGAACTGAAGTGTAGGAAGTTTTGGATCAATTTTTGTCTTTGAACTAAATCAAGTTTTTAACATGCTCGCCATGCAAGCAAAAAGTTAATCCACTAGCTCCACTTAAAGCAGTTCGTTTTGCAACTGAGTATGAAAAGGAAACTGCTCAGATTAAAAAGTGTAGTCGTACTTGGAAAAGAGTTTTTGTACACAGAAAGGTACTGCCAGATTTACACAGGAAAAATGAATACTATTTTCATGCACTGAATTCTCTAAATTAACTCAAACTCCACAGCTTTAGTCCTTGATGGACACTGTTCCTAGAGCCAGGCAGTATTTTTGCCTAAATTCACTGTATGTGTTCTGTTGAAGTTGAGATATTCCATTAAAAAAGTGCTGTTTGAATGATGCTTTCTAGGGCAAGACTAAGTGATTTTTAAGTGGTTTGCATAGCTGATTTCAGAAAGGTATATGTTTTGACATTATTTTATTGCATTAAGTATTGAAAATAAGATTTTCATTCTGATACAATTCAAAATCAGATCACAAAAATTGAGAAATCATCGCCAAGTGGAAAATACACCCCCAAACCAGCCTGGTCCATGGGTGTGTTTCTGATCTGCTGTTCCCAAAGGTATTGGCAAACTACAACCCTGGGGTTTTTGTCCCATTTTCCCACTTACTCTATAAAAATTTAAAACACCAGTGAGGAAAACACCTAATGTGCATACTTCCAAAATAATTCAAACAACCACAATACCACGGAAAGATATGGAGCTAATCTGATGTTTGGTGACTAATTCGCAAGTCTGAAAACCTCTTCAATAAATTTATTTTGTTTCATTTAATAATATTTGACTAGTCTTCTCGTGGGCTATGCAGATATTGCAATACTTAGGTTGCACAGGCAGACTAATCTGTCAGCACTATCTGCTCAAAACACAATTACGGTCTCCTTTCCAAACCACAGATGTAATTTGGTTTTCAGAGAAATTAAGAAATTGCTCATGGCAGTTTGGAGATTAAGCTATCACAAAGGAAAGTAAAGAATAAATATTCATGTAATAACCTTTGTGACCTGCTGGGCTGAATTTAGAAGGTCAAATTATCTGCACTACAAACAGATGAGAACCTCAAGTCAAAAACAGACTGTCAAACAGTGTATGAAAGCACCAGTTTGAGAATGACTTATTTTATTTTAGTGACTTCCAATCAAACTTTTAAGGTGACAAGCCTGAACTTTTAACAAAGTTCCATCCCGCCAGCCTGTAACAATGAGAATATTCACACAGATGGTGCATTGAAGGCACATTTCCAGGAAACACTCAGAGACAGTATAGAAAGCACAAATGCAGGCTTGTCTTTCAGGTCATAATAGCTGCAAGAACTACACAACCGCCCAAGTGAGGTGGCATATACAGTGACAGCAGCTCAACTTGTCTCCAAGCAAGAAAGCATGAAGCAGCATAAGCAGAGCCCATTTGTTTTCCATGGCCTTAAATGTCATGCTTACCAAGAAAGAATTCCAAGCCAGGAAGGCAACACAGGGAATTGTTTTGGTACTCTTCAAAATAACCACTACCAGACTCATGAACAGAAAATCACGTCTCTTCAGGAAGGTAAGTAGGTTCTGGATGCAGCTAATCAAATTAGACCAATGCACTTAGCTTTCTTGTGAAAAAAAATGTTATATTCACCTAATAAAGCTTTGCTAGCAGAAGAGTGGACAAGACCCTAATAACTGAAAGCATGGTGCAAAACTGTACCATGATCAGCTTCATTTTAGTATGTGCAACAAATAAGGTTTTTATCTAGGTATAATAGACAGTACTGTCTTCACTTTTTAAAGCTCATTGGTCAGAGATAAATGATTGTACTCACTACACTCAATTAATCCGTAAGACCTGAGTTTGATCCCTAACCTATCAACTTCTTGAACTCAAACTCCAGAAGAGGGAAAAGGCAATACTTATACCACGCTGATGTAGCTCATTTGAAGGTGGAAATAGTCTGTGTGTTTTAGATTCACAGGGCAGCAAGACAGCGAGCAGGAGAAAGCTTTATGCGTTATGATAATGTTTCAGTGACTAAATAAGCTCCCCACATTCTAAGACAAACTTTCAGTTGCCCACATTTGTTACAGGGTAGTATTGTTTAAGTTACTTGTACTTTTAAACTGGACAATCTGGGGAGTTTCAAGGGTGATGGTTGCTGCTTTTGCATAAGAAAGCATTTATTTCAGCAACCAAAGCCAGGATTGATTCCGTTTCAAAACACCATTCTTCATCAGCAAAAACAAGACGGTTATGACCGCTATTGACCCCCATACGGGATGCACACCAAGGAACAGCTAATTCAGCGCCACTGGCACAATCATCTCCTGCACCCGATCCCCAAGGCAGCCTCTGCCTGCAGATGCCAGGCACTCCCTCCCACACTCATTCTCCACTCTTTGACTCACTGCAACTGTTCTGCTTGGCTTTCCAAGGCACTACACACAGATGGAAATCACACATGCGGGATCTTTCTGCTTATAGTGCAGTCTTGTTCACATCCACGGAAACAATGATCCCATGACATACAGCGGCACAGATAGAAGCAGTTTTCAGGTAGGAAAACCAAAGGCACTGGAACCGCATATATGTTTTTATGTGCTTTACTACATAATCCCATTTATCATTGGACTGCTGACTTCATACCTTGTTTAAAATACTGGGAGGGCCACTAATTCCTGTTTTAAATCTGCTGAAGTCACTGAAGTCCTGCCAGAGATTAATCATGTTCCACACTAGATTCTGACTAGCAGATTATCTTGTCGCAGAGTCTAAAAGTGAGTCCGTCTCATCTCTGACAAAGCCACAAGTTACCTGGAAAAAGAGAATAATTGCAGAACAGGACAGTTCTCTTCTGGATGCAGTAATTTTTACATGCTTATACTGTCTAGGAATGCACAATTGAGATCAATCACATATTTGACTGTATCTGTAGTCATTAAGTAGGTATGTATCAATACGGGCCATTCTATTTTACCCTTTGCCCTACAACGAAAAGGAACAGAGATGGCAAAAGGACCTTTGCTTTTTAAGAGGCTTTTGGAAGCCTCACATGAATTTGAAGGTTGGTTTGGAAAATCAAAGTCTGGCTGTGAGGTTTTGCATCCAAAAGTTTAATTCTTCCTTCTCAACTGAAACAACTTGCTCATTTCAGGAGAGGGAAGGACCTCAATATTTACAATCATAATGAGGTCTGAAAACCATGTACTTCATAACATCCCTACCACACCAGATTTTTAAGTACTATCTGTATTTGTCCTGTTTATTACACATTCATACAAACAACATAACTATCACATAGGAGGACGGGAAATTTCTTTCCCTGTCTTTATATATACACACACTTCAGCAGCTACAACAGAATTCGGCAACAGTAAACTTCCCTGGCATTTCCAGCCTTATTTTCAAGGTGTTATCAGCCCTCTCTAAACTCCATGAAATGAAAACTTAAGCAACTCTTACACCTGAGCTGATCATATGCCACAGAACAAACAGGGTATTTTTGGCACCTGCCAACTACACAGATAATCATGTATTCAAGTCAAAGTGCCTTGATACAGTCATTACAAATAAACCAGAAAATGCAATACATTTTGCTGCTCTGCAGGCTTCGCAGTAGATGCCAAGCCTCTAAGGAACAGTTGAGCATTCCCGCTGCCTCACTTGGCGCTTTGGAACAGGTCCTCATTTGTCTGCCTCACAGACACCTCTTCCTTCTGTTACTTAACAAATCCAAAGAGATTTTGGTGATAAAAGCTGCAGCACTTCTTTCCTCGGTATTTACAGTTGCTAGTGCTACAAGGCAAAGTTAGGCAGACAGGATTATACAACACAGCACGTGTTTTTAAGTGAACAACACAAGAACAAAAAGGATTTCACCCTTTCAGGCTTAAGACGTGGAGAAAATCATGCTTCTTGGCTTCCCCTTGCTCTCACACCGCAGTATATTGGATAAACGGTGTATTGTCTCCAGCGGCAAGTGATGCATCATCCTGTGTTGCCAGACCAACAGTCTGGAAAAAAGGAGAAAGACAGGAACATGGAGACATACAGGCAGAGCAAGGACAAGATTCTCCTCTGGTGAAAGAAGATGCCATCAAGCTCTAAAGCTAGTTCTCACCTCAGCTTTTACCAGCACACTCTTTAGCTATCTGAGCCTTAGGGAATGAGCCATGCAGGCAGGAATCAGTGCTGTACCCATTGCAGTGCTGGGACAGCAAAGAGCAGGTACACTAATTCTTGGAGGTGCCACAACAGTCTTGTATGACCGGCAAACAACTGGGTACCATGACACACCAGGAGAGCAGAGGGACTGTGCGAAGACTATATATTAATTTTATTATCTGACAGCTCACTGCACATAGCTAAAGGTACCAGTGACCACTTCCTCACAAAGAAAAAACACATAACCTGACAAGCCCCAAAGCCCACAGAGCCCTGTCACGAAACAGTAACAGAGGACTACCACCACCCTGTGGGTAGTTAACAAAGTTATCATGCAGATGGTGGGCAAATAAGAATGTGCATACAGCTATAAACAAGAAAATCTATTAAGAAGAAACATGCTGAGCACATTAACAGTGCAAAGTAGAAAACACCAAACAGATACTGTTATTCAGAAGCACACACTACAACACCTATGTGTATTTCACAGCTCCTGAGAAGTTAATACTCCTTCTAAAATACTGAATAAATGACATACCATTTTTCAATGACTGTTTTGCAGCTAAGGGTCACCTTCTTCACCTCAAGACATACGCTCAATTCTTAATGGGAGTCAATGACAACTGATGCTCAAGACTGAAATTGAGAGTCAAGCCAGAGTCATAACTAACACGTGAGAAGTCTGCTGCTTAACTAACAGATGACAGTAATTCCCATCCAGACTCTCCATTTCTCAAACAGACATACAGAAAACATGATTAAACTCTGCATTGCTTTTCACTCACTGCTTACTTTTGGCAATCCAGCCCCACTGGAACCCCTAGTACTTGATGTTCCAACTACTGAAATCCTGACAGCACTGAGCAATACTGTTGCACAGACACCATTCATAAATGAGCACTGTAATCCACAGCATGACAACCACATTAGCAAGGAGTAGAACCAGCTCTGCTAAGCGTGTCACTACTGAAGTTACTGACTTAGCATCTTTAACCTTCCCTGCATTCTTTGGAGAGAGATCATGTTGTTGTGGGAAGGTTGCCTGTGGTTTATCGCAGTAGGGTTTACAGCCTCTCCTCTCCAGCAAGTGGAGCTAGCCGCTGTCAGACAGCGAGTACGGGGCTGAAAGGGTCATTAAGTGCTCAGGTATGCAACCTGGCTGTAGTCAGCTCCTTCGCTGTCTTCCCAAAGGCAGAGAGACACACACACACACTTTGCAAAGCACCCTGGCCTATGCAATCAAAGGGAAGCTCAAACACCCTATCCCATGTGCACAAACCTTGAAGGTTCAGAAGATATCTAACTCCATCAATCACTGGCTCTGTGCATAGCTCCCATTCTCCCTGACTCATCTTTTCTTCTTTCTTTCTCTGTAAAATCCTGTGCTTCTCTTCAGCCAAGGCTTCCACTATAACCTGTAAGTAATTAACAAAACCTTATTAATAGAACAATTAGTCTGTAGCAGACATTACTAAAGACACACAAATGCACACAAGGTACATGATGATCAAATCCATAGATGGTGCATCCACAGATAAGTCCAAACCCTTTGAAACTTCTCGGTTTATGAACCCCATAGTGGAGATGCCTCTCTCCTAATGTCAAACTGAACCTACTGTCAAGGCACTGCCTGTCCTTAATTACCTTTCTTAATGCACAAGGAGCTCACACACCTCCAGGTATCCAGACACGGCAGTCTGTAAGCCACTGCTGCGCACTTCAAATACTTATTTTTACTACACGGTGCATCTGAAATCTCCAAAGTCGTTTAGAATCACAGTGTGAAAAGACAGAAATAATCACTGTCTCAGTTTTACTGATGGAGAACTCAAGTGCTGAACACTTATGCAGACAGACCAACATCCCTGCCAGAACAAGAACAAAAGCTACACAATACCCAACTTGTTTGACAAACCTTTCTCAGAAGGAGAGGGAAAAGGAGAAGGGACAGGAGAGCAGATAGACTATTTCAGGGGGAATCAGTCCAAAGTAGTACTCATCACCTCTGTAGTCCCTGCCAAACTCTACAGTTGCTCATTTAAAAATGTCTTCGCCTGATGCAGGCTCTTCAGTTGTAGCCCAGCAGTATCACAGAGGAGTCTTGTACCATGCAGGTACACAGAACATGAGATAGGACTCAACATATGGCACTTCTGTGCGTTAAGTCAGCTCAGTCTGAAAAACCCGCACCTCCTCCCAGTGCAAGAGAAAGGTGTAGCTATGGTGACATGCCTTGACACCAGCAATACAATTGTGCGTTTAGGGCCTTTCTCAACTAGGCAACAGGTTTCAAGCCTGTGTGGTCTCAGCAACACTGAATGTTTGTCCTATCTGACAGCTGTGATAAGCTTGACTTCCCTCAGTCCTGTTTCCACTGAAATTCATAGTGTGAGAGACCCTCAGAGGTGACAATCACAAGGTGGACAATGACAGACAGGCAAGCTAAGACAGCTTGCTTCAACTCCCAGCCTTTCCTGTGGCAGCATGGGACAGCGATTCCCACCCTCATCCCATTTTGTTTGTTTGAACTGCCGGATCCTTGGAACAGGGGCTGTTTTCACATTCACAGACATGCAGTGCCTACACTGTGTCTCTCAGATGTAAGAATATGCAGAGATACCTCTGATCGCAGTTGGAATTTTTGCCTCAGCTGGAAATATAATTGCCTTCCCACAGCCCACGAAGTGGTTTTCACTACTCAGGCAGGGCACTGCAGAGTAGCTGAGCCACATGTGTTCCTGTAATCACAGCCATGGCTGACAGCAGGACTCACCTGTCCCCTAGTGCCTCCCCAAACACTCCCAACAAATTCATTTGCAAAGAATAAGCAAGCACATAAATCAGCACAGTTTTAACATGCCTACTTTCTTAGGCCACAAATCAAATACATATTCTGTACATATTTTTCCTACTTCCTTACAAATGATTTAAATATTTATGTCCTCAGTTAGAGGCCCTACAGAAAGCCTGTACCTAAAAAATGAAATTCTTATTGTCTTCAAACATGTACTAATTCTTTTCTGCTCCTTTGTGCTCAGTATCCCAAAGGTTCAGATGTTTGGGAGAAGCTAATTATTTTCTATTTTGACATAAAGCATCTAAAACAAAGGGGATTTGCACACCATGTATTTTTCAAACTGACTGATATGATACTGTATTCTCTTAATGACACTCTGCATTAGACCTTAAGGTAACAGGTTAATAAAAAAGCCACATTAGTGTGCATCAATTTCAGACAACTTAATGAGAGCTAGCTTTGATCAATAGACTCTGTAATGACAGTCTGCTTCCGACAGCAAGTTCCCTAGTACACAAATCTCACTCTGGGCAGTAGCGGCTGAGAGAATGCTAAGAAGGGATGCAGCAGAAGGAGTTTTCCAAGTTTCACAGCAGCAACGACCTCCAGGACTGGAGTTACTGTGGCATCTCTTCAGCTTCTGACAAAGTTTATAGGAAGAGTTTACTTTCAACTCATCTAAAGACTGAAATCAAGATTTCAACGCTTAAGTCATCAATTTACCTTCAAAAGAAAACGGAAACATGCTACCACCCTCCCTCTTGAACTATATGCGCCAAAATCCTGCCTACTGACACAAATCAAGCTAATTTTCTGGGGTTTTTTTGGTGCACTGAATAATTCTTTATTAATATATAATTATTTATTTTTTCTGATTGCCCTTTTGCAGTAGATGTGGTCAGATCAACTTTTCTGCCTGCCATTGAACTCCTGCTTTGAATGGGGACACATCCATTTTCCTACCAGCTTTCTGATAATGTGAGCACCGCACCAGCCAACTGCTCGATAAGCATTCATCATTCCATGCTCTCAGCATTCTTCTACACCTTAGGAGCCAAAGCACAGCAGTAGCAATATTACATATGCACACTAGTTGAAGTATCCACAAAGTAGTGCCTGTGGTCTTTTTCTTTAGAGGATTCTTTGTTGTTCTTTCAGCAGCTTAGAGTGTATCCACTGAGTTTTAGCTGTGACTGCCCTTCCCAGCTGTCAGTCAGACCTGACTGTTTGCTCAGACACCAAGCAAATGACAAGTGTGTTGCCATGGAATACCTGCAAAACCTGATAAAGGCCACAGAAGAACAGGTCTATTTCATCATCCTGATGAGCTTCTGCTTTTGATAAGAACTAGGCATACTGTACACATCCCTTGCTCTTTTTGGGGACAAAACAAAAAAGAGTTGCCCAAATGCCTTGTTCTGTAGCAGAGATTTTTACCTGGCAGCCAACCTTTCTTCCCAATCCTCTTGAACACAGACCAGCCGGCCTCTCATGTGGATGCACCATGTTAAAAATTTCTGTACAGGGGAAGTAGTTTTCTTTGTTTCAGACTGGTTTGATTTTCCTCTAAAAAATAGTGTTATTTCTTTTGAGAGCTGTTTTTAACTTATTTATTTTTCAGCAGTATATTTTTTTGCAGAGCAAATTGCCCACAGATGGCAAAACATGAGAGAAAAAACATTAGCCAAGCCCAGGTCTGCCTTCTGTTCACTTAGATGCAAACATCATCCTCCACAACAGCTACATACCAGGAAGGAATCTCAAGGTGAGATAAAATCTCAGGATGCAACAAAACACAGCTGTTTGACCCAACTTATCCATTTCAAAAAACAAAGACAATCCCCAAACTCATCCGGCAGATGAAACAAATCCCCATTCTTAGCCTCAAAAGCATGAGCTGGGGGGAAGAAAAAAAAAAGAGGGGGAGGAAACATCTTTTGGAAACTACAGTTTGGAAAAAGTATAAACAGCAGCCTGACTGCTAAGGCATAGCACACAACAGCCTTACACCACTGCAGTTGAAACCCAGGGACCCTTGCTGACCCCCTGCAGATCAAGGAGCCAACCCCTCTATGCCCATGTGCTACCACCCATTAGCTGCAGTCTAGTCTATAAACTACGCAGTTATGCACCAAGTCAAAAGAGAAGCAGTGTCTGTCCTTGGCTCCAGATGTTGAAAACATTTGTTATTTCCTCTTTTTTTTTTTTTGCAGATTTCACACTTGCAAAACAATTATCTGGTTAATACCACTCATCCTAATATTGTTTCAAATCAGTGTGTGGACCCAAATCTTAAACCTGAAGTTAAACATTGATCCTTACCTGAATCAATCTTAAACACAACACTGCCACTTCTATCACATATAAACATAGAACTCTGAAGAGACACGTATTTCTTCTAGTACCAGCACTAGGAAGTCTTCATGTGCCTAAAAGCAGTACCTCAATTCCTGCTTGAGTAAAATATAAGCTTATACCTTAGACTATTCCTGGGCTTAAAACCTGGCCAGCTTGCACGCAGCCCACCAGAAACCATTCACTTCCACCCCAGTGGAGAAAGGAAAAACCCAATAGACCCATCACTCACCATAATTGCAGCTCTAATTCTGATCTTAAAGGCTGTCCACAGGGTTACACCAAGTAAGAACGTGGTAAAGGCCACTTTGGTAAATGCTATCCATTTCTCTGTAGGCTTTATGGACTGCAGCAACCAAGGCACTTCAGCACATGTAGCCTGAAAACAGAACATATCTCCGAATTTAAACCTATACAATAGACTGGTATATTAGCAATACACCAGTTATAACCAGTAAGCATTACAAGAGTTATCTCTTCCTTTTGCTGCTGTAATTGATACAGTAAGAAATAAGGAGGCTGAAGAGTACAGTTATCTGTACTCTGACCATATCCATTAGCTGGGCACAGCACCAGACCCCATCCAACCCACCTAAGGCATGATATTTACAGTGATGCGCAATAACCATCCATCGCCCCCGCAAATCACCCCCATACTCCAGTTTACAGCTTGTCACATAGAAATTCATAATTCAACAGTATTTAGTAGCTGATGCAAAATCAGTTCTTCCTCTATATCTCTATGCCCACATCAGCTCTAATTCACTTTTTCCCCAACCTCTGACTCTAGCTTTAAGAGGGACCACGGAGCAGCCATGAACCAATAACCCGAAAGATACAAGTTGTTCGTAGCTCAACATGCCCTCATCTTGGTCCTGCAACTCTTGCATCCTTGCAAGAAACACTGCTCCCTTTCTCATCCTAAAACATTTGAAAGTTGGGGGGGTATATTTTGTATGATTAAACAAAGTATGATTGCAATAGTGTTTCAACTGTTCCTTGTAAAACTACAAAGTAAGTTGAAACTATTATAGAGGAGTTCAACCTCAACATTCAGGCCAATTTAACCCCCATTATTTTAAAGTTATATTTCCAATTAAGCACAACAAATCAAGCAGCAGCAGCTATTGTGAGAGAAACAGATTTCTTACCATGCCACCGGAGAGATATGCCAAAGACAGCTCGGAAAGAAAACAAGGACATATTCACAAAAGAATCTTGACAGTAAATCACACAACATAATTAAAAGACTATACAATGTATAACAGCAATTCTTCCCTGGCAATTAGTTGACTTGCCTGAAAACAAAAAAAAACCCCAAATTTTGAATATGAGTGTAACAGTAGTTCTTTAATATATAGTGATACCATGTTGTATATAAGACAACCAGAGTGGTGGGAGAAACAAGGATTTTTAGTTACCCCCCCAAAAAAATGCACATTTAACTCAATATATTTTTGACACTAAATTCCTATATTTCACAGCCTTCTGAGCTCTGGAGCTGTTATTCCATTTGTGAATGCATCAGTGAAAGGCATTAAACCAGCTACCTTACCCACCCAGTCAGTGTCCTATTGCTGTTTTTCTAAGGGCAAGGGGAGAAGAAATTGCACTGGAGCCTGGGAGCAAATACTCATCTTGGGCTCAAGTGGGAGAAAGGTAAGAAAGAAACGTCAATCAAATAATCCACAAGACACTTGAATAGGTTTCTGCTTCAGACCTCACAATTTCAGAAGAAATAACAAACCCTCAGGTGCTCGAGAACACCACTGCTGTATTGAATTAACAGGAATACTGCACTACTGCCATGGAACTAGACATGGCCAAAGCTTCCCAAGTTGTTCCCAAATGCTTTGGTGTGAGAGCACGGGGGTCACAAAATCAGGCAAAACAGAGAAGTGGCTGACTAATGAAAAATCCTTCCTTCCCTTCACAACCTCCAAAAGATACAAGGAAACAATTTTTTTTCCTGCTGAAAGCAAGCAGGTGGTGAAGTTACCAATCTAACAGCAATGCCAAAAGACTGGCAGGAGGTAATTGATGATTTTAATGAGATTGCTAGATTTGCTATTTTGTGTCTTATTAGAGCCTGAGCTGCACACTTCCTCTCCCAGTTTTGGTGCTCTCATTTTCTTTCTTCTTCAGTCAGCTCCCATTCCTTTCTTTCCTCTTAAGTCTCAAACTGTAGGATCAAATCTTTGCAATCAAGTGACAATACAGTTATTAATGCTCTCAAACATATTATTCTGACAACTGTGCTAGGACTGAGCTACTTGCATATGCCTCGAATGTTTATTGGGAGGAGCAATACAATAGCCCACTTCTGTTTAGAAGGATTCAAGATAATTTAAAATAATTTCTCTTTTCTCTATTTGACCTGTAATCACAGTCACGTAGAACTACAGGGACTATTCATGGAAGGCCACATTAAGGATGGGCAGTAATGTTTAAAAAGGACACAATATCAATCCGCATAAACCAGCATAAACCCACTGAAAACAACACAACTGAATTACCTTTTCAGAGTGAGGGCTATTAGGAATATCCAGTAAAGTCTTTTCACTTGCCACGTAGGAAAAAATAGCATATGAAAAGTGGTACAAAAGCGCACACAGAAGCCAGCAATACAAGCTGATGTTTCAAGTCCCAAGCCCTGTTCAAGCTAATCTGACTACTGCAAAGCAATCACCGGGCAGAAGCTGAGCACACAAATCAAACACTAATGAACAAGGTGCACAGGCTGCTACCTCTAAGACTACCCCATGTCTCACTGTCACCTGCAATCGGGCTGCTGAAACTTCCCTTGTGCAGCACACTGAACCTTCCTGTTAAAAGTAGTGTTGAACAGGATATCTTGAATGATAAATCCAGGCATTCACAGGAATAGGGGACTTTTGACCACTTAAAAACACCTCAGACTTCCACAATCCCCAAAGTGCAGATTCAGTGGGGGGAGGGAACCCAAACAAAACAAAGAAATGCCTACTATTTACACTAGAAATATGCTTCTTTAACTTGACCATACAAAACTAATTTAAGCCTGAGAGGAAATTACAAACCAGGAGAAAAAAAAATAATTGGGAGGAAAACAAAGGCCAACTGCATACCCCAAGAAAACAAGAAACATGAGTTACTTGGCACAGATTGTCTTCTTAACAGCTCTTTTTATAAATTGACTCAGACACTCTATGTTGAAACACTTCCCTGTTGACAATTACAAAGGAAATTAACTATGTATCACAAGCAATTGCTAATAATTGCTTCTTTTTTTTAAAAAAAAAAGACTTGGTTTTCTGGTGAAGTGTTAGACACATCCACTTAGGTTTTCGAGGGTTGGTCAGGGGTTTCGGCTAATGCTGACAGGCCTAGACCAAACCCAACCACCATCACTGATCCACATCAAATTTGGGCAAGTTATTTATATAGTTCTATAAATACTCCCCTTCAATGCTACTCAATTCTTACTGCACAACTGCATTCTCTTTTCTCTTGGCTTTATAATTTATTTTACAACTTCATACAAATTTATTTTCAGATCTTTAAAAGCTGTACTTTTGGCTTTTGCAGCTCTTACTCATACCTGCACATGAAATACCCCATAGTTGGCTGTTCAGGCCTCTGTTGCCATTCCCAGCCCCTTTTCTCTGTGCTCCCACCTTTCAATGCAGGAGAGCCCCACTTGAGTCCTTTGGAGAAGTGGTTTAGCTCAAGTGGCTGCTGCTAAATGAAATGGTTTGGGTACTGCATACCTTCTCCCACAGGAGCTCTCGGCAGGACCTGCATACAGTTCAATTGCTCCAAAGGCAACAGACAGGGAAAGCAGGGAAGCGGTTTCATCAGCAGAACCTGCCTCACCTGATGTGAGCACATTCTCAGCAGAACCCCCACCAAGTCATTCATCAGGGAAACACCTACACCAGACACCCAGGTAACAACTGTGCTTATTGCTTCTCTGGAGGCAGCCTGCTTCTCTCCTACTGGATGTTTTGAGTGACTATGGCTCTTCTCATTTCCCTGTGATTGTGATCCTGTCAAATAACCTTCACCAGGAAAATTAAACATTAAAAGAAAACTAAGCTGTAAAGCTTCTGAAACACATTTGAAGTGTCAGTCTCTCTAGTGCACCACAGCAATGCTGCTACACATCCAAAACCTTCGCATACCTACAGTCTCACTCAGCCATAAAGTAATTGATCGAAGCAGAACTATTAAAACAGAAGTCCATAGTTAACACTAAAAACTTAATCTGAACATAACCCTAGCTGTAATGCCCTCAGATCCATGCCTGCATCAAAACTTAATGGAAGCAAAGTCTGGCTGCAATTACTCTCATTTTCACCATACATACTCCACAAACTGAGGCAGATGCAGACACATGCAGTGAGCCATACACAAAAGAAACTGCAACGCCCGTTTTAAATTTAACACCAACCATAATCCAGTGAACTAAATGCCACTGAGTTACAAAGCCATCGCTTGACATGACCAGCACAGATTCTTCTCCCAGAGGTATTACAAAGTCATGGAGCGGATTTACTGCATCCTTTGTACCCAAAATACCTCCCTTCAGCCCCAATCCAATTTCTCACCAACTCTACTAACATAAGGCAATTGTTCCAATCAGCACCTGGAATAAAAAGTTCCCTGTTATCTTGATTGCTCATCAAAAACATCAGGGCTATCTTGACAACAGTCCAGAGACCTCCCTCTTCAACAAGAAAAGCAACCTGATACAACACAGTTTTCTCTCATTTGTGGTGTCATGGAAACAGAGATCAATATAATTCCTCAGACCTTGCATCCTTAAACACAGCTGCTAAATACAATGCTGACATGAGTTTTAACCGGATCCCAGTAACCTGTAAACCTGCATTAAAATGAGCACAAGCAAATCACTTCATCCAGCACCATCACTCCTATCCCTCCAGGAAGTCTTCAGTGCTCTAACAAATAATGGTTTTCTTCTGTCCTGCTTCCTTCCTGAAGCTAACCCCAAATCCTCCCTAAACCTTAACTCCATCTGGTTTCCCCATGACACATGCTTGCACCAAGCCCAACATAGAGCCTGTCAACCATTCTTGCATTAGCTGTCATCCATGTCACACTTGTGTCAAAACTTTCCCTTTCCCAGCAGCAGGGGGTATCTGAAGGTTCAGCCAGCAGGATCTGCCCCCTGAGAAATATTTTGCTGGAGGACAGATAGGGTAGGTTCAGTGAGCAACCTGTAGGTGTACCTATTAGCAGTGGACATGTCAGGGAGATGCTGGAGTCCCAAGTCTAACAACGTGGGAAAAGAGGGGATTTTCTGAGCCATCAAGGCCGTACACCGGTCAGACTCTTGACCCGATTCAAGAAGGTATCACAGATTATAATTATCACCACTGGTGAAAGAAGTAGGCTAATGCTACCAGTAATTTCAGTAAGACCCTTCATTTCATTAGCTATGACTCATGTTGCTGAGTTTGACCTGAACACCCACCAAGAAACCAAAAAAAATGAATCATCCTGTGAAAAAAAAAATCAAAGCGGACTGTGCCTCAGGCCAAAAGGGGTCTGCACAGCCAAAGAGGTGGAAAAGCATCTAGCTAAAATTCCGACCTTGCCCCAGTAGGTAGAGCTCCTTTATAGGTAGATACAGGTGTATGAAACACTTGAACACATGCTGACCATACACAAAAATGAAGCATGTTCCTGCTGTTAGGCAAACAAGTACGATAGATATTAAGAACAAAGACTGCTTCTCAATGTGTTGACAGAAATCCATGCAACATTACTTTTATTGAACACCTAAAGTTTTATCTCACGTAAAACACTCAAAGTTTTAAAGTAATTTTGCTCTTGAAAGCTTTCCTCCCAGAGTCATCTTCTGGACAGATACAATACAGTCAGGCAAGCCATAATGCCAATTGTGTTGTTACTGAATCCTTCAGCTGTAAATGAGCAGCCTCCATCAAAATGCAAAGAGTGAGGAAGCTCTGATCTCATTACTCCAGTGTCTCCGTGAGGTTTCTTTCATAGCTGCTCTTTTTGATGCCTTTAAATCTGCCTCCAGGCAGCGGTTTGGAACAAGCTGTACTTTATCACTCCCTTTCAACATTCTGAAAGCTTTTATCAATTTTCAACTGTAGGCAGTGAAGGCAGAGAACCTGAAAATGCAAGTTGCCATGCGAGTGAGAAAATATGAGGAGAGGATACAGACTCATTTCAGGGGTCATAACATCCCCTTGAACATTACTGAGGTTTCTCAGCTCATCTAAGTGATGTCAATCCCATTAAAATAACCAGACTAGAAAGATTTACATGACTAAAGTATCTGACTGACCCCTGTCTCTGAATTACAAACATGGACAATACAACAAATTTATAATTATTGATTTAATCAATTAACCATGCTTTTTGTGAAACTACTCCTATAGTATTGCACCCCAAATTAACTTTGTCATATGCCTCTTAATTCTTACCATTTTTTCAGAAGACACATGTGGGACCAAATCAGTTAAAACTATCATCTTCACATGGAGTTACTCCTGAACAGAAAAAAATAGAAACGCATCCAGTAAAAGCTTCCCTCTAAATTAACCCATACCATTGTTAGAACTAGATGCCATTTCAGTGCACTTGGGGCAGAGAGGATGTTGGCTTTCGCTGATCAAACACAACAGTATTTGGCAGAGCTGCACCAAGTTTATTTTTCCTGACCTGAAAGCGATGGGAAAAGGAAAACTAAAATGAAATACACCACAGTAGTCAAAGGATCCTAGTTTTCACACTTTTGGTCTGATTTCTCATTATAGGGTTATTATGAAAAATTAGTGCTGACAGCCAAATGAAATCTAAAAACATCCTATTTACATACTGATTCCTACCTCTTTCAGGCATAAAAAGCATGCTACATGTTATTATTGTATTTTTAACCTGATTTTAACAGGACTATTTTCATTATATGTGCCACCTTGTTAGTTATTCAAACCCTTGCTATTTTACTTTGGACAAAGCAACAGATGTCTAGTACATTGGACAACAAGCAACCATCAGCGAGAACTGAACTGCCAGGTTGCATGCTGCAATAGTCTGAGCCATCAGAAACAAGAAGACCAAATCAATAAGTAAAGTGCAAGTCACCAATTCTCTCTTGGTAAGAGACAACAAAACAACTTCCTACAAATGCTGTCAAGTCCTTTAAAACACTCCTATTTGATTCATGTCTGGTGAGCCACAGAGCTGTGCTATAAAAACCATCATTGAAGTGTTTTCCCCTCCTTCCGCACAGATCCTTCAGTCAAGGATATTCCATATCACATGACCATAAGGGAAGAAAAGCACTTTCTCAGTGAAACCAAGACCACACCTCTCTACAATCAACTCAATTTAACAAACATCCCATACTCTTGTGTTTGAATCTTTTCTGTCCAAACCATTCTAAACCATGAGGCTGAGAAAATACAAACACACCTGTGATAGAAACCACAACATAGATTACAGGGGGAAATAACAAAGAGAAACATCACGAAAACACAACAAGGAAAGGTTTCTAGACATTTCAGGTAACAGAAATGTGTTTGTGCCTTGCCAGTCCACACCAACTCTGGTGTGTCAAATACCTGCACATGTCAGTTGTAACACAAATCCTCAACTTCCTGTAGTGTAAATACTGTATAATCACATGAATGCTAATCCTTGACAGCACCTATAAAGAGCCTTTAAATGCACAATTAAAATGACCTTTCCTGTTAGAAAAAGTGTTCATAATTAGGCTGTCAGAAATCTTGTACAAATTTAGTAAGATCGCTTTCACATGATAAGCACAGACTATGCATGTCTCTCCAGCCCAGCAGCTAACAGGGAGGATAACTAAAGGAAACGCATGTAAACAGTCAGTTCTCCACACTTATTTCCTTAGACTTCTCTATAGTTGGACATGCTTTGCCATTCTTCCCTCATTGAATTGATTCATCACTGGTTTGTGATCAAATTAGCTGTTATACTGAAGTAGTTAATTGCTTTTCTCAAGAGAAGATGGTACAAAGGCCCATGAACAAAGGAGAACATGATTAATCAAAGCAAGGACAGGGATCATGGCCCACACACATCCACTATCACATATTTTCAAAGCATGACATAACTAGAGACATCAGCAAGAAGTACATTGTTGCTTTCTTTTTATACCAAAGAGCAGTCTGGAAAACACCATAGCTCTCCATTAACATTTTCCAACTCTCCCCTCACACTTAGCCTAATACGATACATAACAGGCTAAGGCAATCCATCTGCTGAGCTCCAATCTGTGCACTATCATCTACATTGCTATTACCTTTTGGGCTTACCATTTATTTCCCATCTTGTGCTGATTTTACCTAATAAAATAGGGGCTTGAGATTTTTAGTGGAGATGCTGGGCAGCAACACCACCATTCATTTGGAAAAAGAAGCGAAGAAAAACCTCACAGCCCTATCCACAGAATCAGTTACAAAACAGCACAGAAAGGAATACTTAGGTTGTAACACACTGGCTTATAAACACTTCCCAAGTTCACTAAAGATAAAAACCTTAAGAGGATTATTTGTGTGCCTTGCTGTTTCACAAATGTCAGTATGGGCCGTCTGTGCAACATGACTAAAATTTCAAACCTGTTACTGTCAACGCTTCGCTTCTGAAAACAGGTCAAACTGCATGACATGCATCCTTTAAGAGGAAAACATCAAGCAGACTAGCAACATCAGTTAAGCATGGCCATGGACTACCCAGTTGAAGGCTCTGCCTTGTGGAGGTGACAAAGCTGAAAAATTGCTTCTGTCACAGAACACATTATAATCCCTGCATCCAGTCATCTGTCATTGCAGGATTAAATGCTAGTTTTACCAACATCGCAAGTCATCACTGAGATTGAATTTACAGTACAAGTTTCAAAAAGCAGTTAACAAAACTGTGGCCTTTCAAGTTAATTGAGGGCACCTACTCCTACAACAGCAGCTCTAATAAAGGTACCAAGTACACACCTCAACAAAACTAGATTAAAAGAAATGCTAACACCTTGAGAAGCACTTCATTTTTTGATTTTAGCAAAACCAAAAAAGGTTTTCAAACACTGAAGAAAAGTTCATCCCATTTTATTTTAACAAGATTGTGGGACTTGTTTCGACCCTCCTTATCTTCATTCATTTCTATTCTCAACTTGCACATCATTGCCAGCATTAGAGCTAGTTCTACAGCAACAAATACAAGCAGGTTGCCTTCAACTTGTCATTTCATCAGTTCTTGTGGTCTGATTAAACGCAAGATATGCATTTTTAGGTAAAAGTTGCATGCCTGTAGATGAAAGACTGCATACAGTAATACCAAAAGCTAAAATCCAGGAGAGGACCAGAGCCAATATACTGCTTAGCACTATATACCACATACCTAATGGATAAGGAACAAGCTCTTATGCTTACCCTAACAGAATACTAAACAATGCTGCAAATACTAAGCCCCCTGCAGTGCAAACATTAACTTTTGAGTGAACAGCCTTGTACCAGCAACTCACACAGCATGTCCATTAGTAGAAAGACAGCATACAGCCATTTGCTGCTTCTCCGGGGCTGTGTTTGTGCCAGTCAGCAGACCATTACCAGGATTACCCTGGGAAGGCCACAGAGCCCAAATGTGAGCTACTGGTAGTGCAGGGCACTATACTTGCCTCTACTGTAGACAAATCCTGGGGGCACTAACACAATAGCTACTCAGAAGTCACTTAAGCCTTCCTCCGCTCATCAGCTTACCCTTTAACCACCCCTTTGGATTCTAATGTCATTGACTTAAACTGGAAACACGTTATCCCAAGCTATCAGTGTTTAATCCTTTGCCAGAAGAATATGACTTAGGTAGCCCAAAGTGCACAGAGAAAGGGAAGATGCTGTCTCCATACATTGAAGACATGTCTCGCTCCTTAATTATCTTTGGTGCTGTGGTGTCCCAGCCTGCCTGTAGCTGGCCCAGTTACCTTTGAGCTGTGCCCAACATGCAAAACACAGCAGATATATTATGTTCTGCCCCTCATTCTCTTTGAAACTCCTGAAGTTGTTTTAACCAGCTTCCAAATTTTTGTTTCTTTGACCACTTCAGTGGCCCATAGCCCCAAGGTTTCTAGTGTCATCCTCTACCTCTTCGTTGTCGGCCCTGTACTCCACACTGCTATATTTATCTTGTCTTTCAAGGCCTCTATCTCACCAGACTTTTCTTCTACCCTATGAAATTAAGAAGCACCAAAACCATCACTCTGAAGAGTAGCAAAACACTTGACTGCAACCTAGGTAAAATTAACTCTTAATTGATAGAATGGTCAAACCAAAATTTCAGATTAGGCAACAGCAGTTAAAATTAAAAAAGCTAGTTTCTTTTGCTTGTTACAATTGAACCAACACCAGCTCCACAGAGCAAGACAAATTCAAGTACTAATGTCCATGGCAGTCCTGAAGCCTTTCAGAGTCCATACTCCGTCAGCAGCCTCTTAGTAGTCATTCCAAAGGCATGCCACCAACACTAAGTCAAGCAAGCGCTCTACAAAGCTGTTGGTATCTACAGCACTGAAATGGTCCCTGCTACCTCTGTCTCCTTACCTGGGAAACACTTTCCAGCTGCCTGTAGTCTCACCTCTTATATGCTTTAAAAAGAAAAAAAGATTTTTCACCTGGATCCTCCCAGTTCTGTGCAGCTCCCGTAGTTCAGTAAGTGGATGGCAAATGGAGGAGTGGTGTCTGTACCAAGAGCAGGTGGCACTGGTAGATCAGTGGGGGTCACACCAAAGCCAAGACATCTTAGGGCTACGTTCTTCTATTTGCAGCACAAGAAACAGTTGAGCAGGAACACTTTTCAGCTAAAAGGAAACAAAATTGCCCCCAAAAAGTAAAAGTACGAAGAAATATTAGAAGTATGAAAGAGTCTTGATTGTAGATATTACTATTGCGGGACATGAAGTGGAAGAGATGTTCCCAATGATACATTCCTTCCATCTGGAAGGCGTAGGCCGCAAGGGAGCTGCAGACCTGATGCAACATCCCAGGGCCTGACTTAGTCCTGATCAGCAAGCTCCTGGATTAAGCATGACTTGCTCTGGTGTGATGGCCAGTTAACAGAGACCCAGAGATGGAGACTAAGTCCCAAGCTGAAACTGATGGGCACAGCTCAAAGGTAACTGGGCCAGCTACATGCAGGCTGGGACACCACAGCACCAAAGACTACAGTGCTCCTACCTTGTGGCCAGATAGGACCCAAAACTGCATGCAACACAGCAAGCCCTTGTTTTTGGTCCAGCTGCTCATTTCCAATCGTGAGCAAACATCCAAACAGAGCCGTCTTTAACCTGCAACTCTCCTTTGCCCTGAGGCATTGCAGACTGATGCATGTTGCCACCTATGGATTAAGTAGCCATAAATCTGTAATGCCAAGATCAGATTTATCTGCTCGCCAAATCCTACATCAAGGACATAACCAACAGGAGGAACATTTCTCCCGCTCTCCAAACATGAAGACCTCCTCACTTCAGCATCCAGTTCACATAACAATGAATTTAGTCCTGGACTGTGAAACTAGAGATTGATAGGTAACACATAGAAGTCGCCCCTACCTCAAGCATGTCCAAGCCTGGGAGAAAGCCCTTCCCTCAACCATCTTTCCATTTCCCCTCCCTGGCACTTGACTTTGCTTCCATTTTTGTAGGGGTTTCTCTCAAGCTGCATTTAATTTCTGTTCAGCACAGACATCTGGTGGCAAAGCTGGTAATTGCAACTTCACAGCACTAGTGCTTGTCAGACTCATGTTCACTACCCACCTAAAAACAGCTAGCGCAGTTTGTCAGCTCATCTCAGCAGGGATACCAAGTCTTTTCCCCTTACAGTTACAACTAGTGGTAAAAAAAAGATTTAGGCAGCAGTGATGCGTTACCTAATCTTTCTCCCTCTACCTCAACTCATTACTTGCCTTCCTCATGCCGCAGGGACTTGCTAGCCCTGGATCTTCAGGAGATCAAGCGCTGCGTGGGTGGTATACCCAGACTCAGTAGCTCCTATAAATGCATACCAAACCCAGGAAAAGACACACTGGCATTTTGTGTGTACCATACCGCGCATCCCCAAGCAACTGCAGCTTTATAGATGCTCTGTATAGCAATGAACAGCCTCAATCAGGCATCATAAAGCTAAGTAGGTTCCCCCCCCCCCCCCCAGCCTCTTGCCACTCAGAGGAAAATGAGCTGGCAGCCATTACTGTTTCCAGCTGACCTGACCCTCATGGGCAGCCGCAGTCCCTGAAAGGGATAATTCATAATGCCTTACTCTATTACTGTAAGCTACTGGAAGCCCTGTGGGACTAGGATTTAAAAGCTGCATTTACATCAGCAAAAAGGTCCCTAGCTGGTACAATTACCTGAATTAACTACTAGATTCTGAAATATGTTTTGAACTGTGTAAAAAGCTAAAGGAAAAAGGTACTGAGCACACTGGAGTTAAACATACTTTAAGCACAGGTTACCTAGAATACTGGGAAATGGTCTTCAGCCTGGCTTTTGATTGCTGGCCCCCCAACACATTGCACTTTACAGAACAGCTATCCTTTCTGGCTATGTCAGGAAGACAGGAAGTGATACACCCTATTTGGGAATCCTTAGTCCCACGTTCAGAGTCCAATGACTATTCTAGTGTCTGCAGCATTCACCCAATTTGATGTTTTTTAGTAGATTGTCTCATAGGATATCTAGTGAAATGACCTAGCTGCACACTGACAAGCATAGAAAGCTCTAACACAGACATTATATTGGCATTAGCCTTAGTACTTAGAGATGTAATCGAGAGAATGCAGACAGCAGGAGAAATTACCTAATTATATCATTTACCTCTCAGTGTTTTTCAAGTGGTACATTAACACTGTTTTACTGTAATTTTGAGTGCTTCAAGGAAGAAAAATAAGCTACCAACCAAGATACCAATTTTAGTACACTCCTGTCATAGAACTACTCCCAAGCAGTTTTTCTGTGGTAATTTTAAATAGTTATACATTTCAGAAACCACACACTTTTAAAACAATCACTTAAGAAGATCAAACTTATCACCCATGTTTGTCTGCCAGTGTCCAATTAGTACTTTCAACACATTTAAAAGCACTTTAAATCAGAATAAGGTTATTCAGCAACAGAACAGCATTAGATCAGGAACACAAAAGACTATACAGAAAATATTCGCTACTGACCATACATTCCCATCAAACTATCATCTTTTTTTTCCCCCTCTTATTTGAAGGCTATCCATTGGAAAAAAAAAAGCTGTTCCTTGGACTGCTGCTGCCAGAAGCAAGTCAAATTGATTTTTACCACCTGCTAATAGGTAAATCTTAAAAAGGAGAGCTTTCAACAATTCAACAGCATTATGATGATCAGACATCTTAAAATGTTTCATTTTTTCAGTACCCATCCATAACAAGGAGTCTAAATCATCAAACTTAAGTACAGGTCCTTCATGAAGATAAAGGCAACACCAATAATAGCTCCTGTAAAGGAATCTGATATTCTCAACTCCTGTTTCTAACAAAATCAAACAAGGTACACATTCCTAAATTAAAATAAACTTCAGTGGCTTTGTCATGAAGTGAAGTGACCAATTAGTTTTAGATGGTTTTGTGATAAACAGAAGATGTTCTTTGGACAGGCCTAAGAAACTAAACTGTCCTTACCCCTGGAAGCATAACAGCAATTCTATCAACGCTGAGTCATGATGTTCTCCCACACAACAGGGATCATAAGCTTTCCCAAAAATCTGCTTCCCCATGGTCCGCAGCACTCATAGCCCAGCTACACAGCAAAAAGCAACAGCAAAGTATAACAAAGTAAGATACTGCAAAAATTCATACAGGTGGCTTAGATCAAAAAGCCAAATTTATCACTGATACCTACACACAAGACAAGTCTTAGGGGACTAAAAATTAAGTAACCTTTGCTGTTTTGCTTTATTTTTCAGCTACACTGCTTAGCAAGTAGATGTACTCACAGCCACAGCGTTTTTCAAAAGCACCACATAAGACAAGTGCCCTAAAGACCAATTTTACAAGTCTTAAGTAGTCCACTGAGACACAGGCAGTAATCTCTGCCTTGGTACTCCATGTATGTTCTGAAATGCCTCCAGGTGGTTTAACTACAGCCTGTTCCACCTGCCCACCTCCACTTCTCCAACTAGCAGCACTAATTCCACACCAGCTGAACACCCTGAATATCAAGAGTTCTGGTCAGACTGAGGGCTACCATTTTCTGCAGCATAGCTTATTATGTTTCTGGACTTCAGCTCCAACTTTTTTAGTTCTAACTTCAGTTCAGTTTAACATAGTTAGGTTCATCTGGGAAAAATTACTCTTAACCCTAGTGTTCTAGTGCAAAATCTGAGTATTATCTCAATAAGTTCAG
This sequence comes from Charadrius hiaticula, assembly GCA_033628625.1. Taxonomy (NCBI): domain Eukaryota; kingdom Metazoa; phylum Chordata; class Aves; order Charadriiformes; family Charadriidae; genus Charadrius; species Charadrius hiaticula. The sequence goes on along the minus strand of JAHREF010000167.1, from coordinate 1,810,660 downwards.
TTAGTGTTCCTGCAAAAAACACTGTACTGTGTCCAAGAACTGACTCTAATGTTGACTGAATTATCCAGGTATACATGTTCAAAGCAAAAAACACCATCTTAAATGAGTCATCTAAGGCAAATCTGGTCAAGGATAAAAACGCCTGATATGAGCCATATAGGGCACATTGACGAAACCCAAAATTCTAACCCAGAGTTCTTCTGCATCAGCTATTGAAATAAAAAGGGGAGTTTCACCACCAGCCTCAGAAAGCAAGGAACAAGCTCTGCATAGCATGTGGTATATTCACAGTTTAACATAACACAGGGAGAAAGCACATGTTGCATAGAATACCTTTGTTTTACTACACAGCATTGTGAATCTGTGTTTATATTTATTTATTTTTGGTGCCCTCATTTCTCTGGCACATTCCCAAACTTTTCTGCCTCTGTGATAATACACAGGGCATTAACCAGCAGCCAGACAAAGCCACCTACACCAAGTCACTCAACAGGAGACTACCAAACACCATCTTAAAGGACTACTTGACTATAAGAGGTATTCACTCTATTTTTAGATGAAGGGGAGGAAGAACCCTCAAAAAACATTTCTTCATGCCTCACAACACCCGCTGCTAAAGACATCTCACAGAAATCCATGATGAAACAACTGAGCTGATAGTTTCACTTGGTGTCAGACTAGGGCTGCTCCTGGTCCAATACACTATAGTGAAAGCTGAACCAGAGACCCACAACTCCATCCTACCTTGTCACAGCCAACCTGCTTCTACCACATAATAACAACTCACATTCCACCTACTAACTTAAATAACAAAGTAAAAGCTATATATGCAACCCAATATAAGGCACCTACTGTAAATACATCCTCCTACCAAGTATAACAGCATTTTTACAGGCTAAGCACATTTTCTCTTTTGCAATTAATCCCACGATTTCCTCTACAGGCCTTCAATACCCTGTCTCTGCCTGTGAAGGTGTTCCCTGACCCAGATACAACGGGAGAGAAAACCCAGTGTCTGTGAACAGAAGTAAGAACTATCAACCTCATAACTGGAGTGCAACAAAGCAGCAACACCAGAAACAATTCACTGCAACTTGTGGAGACTGCTACCACTTGTAAAGTACATAACGCTCACAGGCTGCAATGCACAACACAGCACTTAACAGTTCAGCCCTGTCAGCACTAAGCAAACTGAAACTGTCTTACAAACAATACTGCCATATGACTGACCCCAACGAGGGTTAGAGACCCCTGCTGAAAAAAAGCCCA
>JAHREF010000167.1:1700428-1779604 GCA_033628625.1 Charadrius hiaticula | reverse complement strand
GATCCGCACCCAACCCCAGGGCTGGACTGCTGGGGCTCCCCGTGCCTGCTCTCCATCGTAGAATCATGGAGTCATGAATTGTTTTGGTTGGAAGACACCTTTAAGATCAGCAAGTCCAACCGTTAACCTAGTACTGCCAAGTCCACCACTAAACCGTGTCCCTCAGCACCACGTCTACACATCTTCTAAATACCTCCAGGGTTGGTGACTCCACCGCTTCCCTGGGCAGCCGGATCCACTGTTTGATAAAGTTGATGAATCCCACACCCAAGACATCTCCGTAACACACCTCCTTTTGCCCTCGGGACCCTCATCCTGTGGGCGAGAGTTTTGCCGGAGCAACAAAGCAACCCCAGGAGGAGGATGGAGCAATACAGAACCCATCTCCCCAGGCCATCCATGGCGGTTGCACATCACCGTGACAACTCCAGCCACGTTGTGAGAGCACCAGCAGCCAGGGAAGTTTAGATTGGGTATTAGGAAGAATTTCTTTACCGAGAGGGTCATCAGGCATTGGAACACATTACCCGGGGCAGTGGTGGAGTCCCCATCCCTGGAGGTATTTAAGGGTGGTGTAGATGTAGTGCTCAGGGACATGGTTTAGTGGTGGGTTGTCAGTGTGAGGTTCATGATTGGACTAGATGATCTTACAGGTCTCTTCCAATCTGGGAGATGCTGCCATTCTGTGATTTTCTAAATGCTTCTGATGCAAAACCGCAGAGGCTGGTGCTTACTGAAGGGGGGGACCTGTGCGAGGTGCACCCCACCACCAGAGAGGTGCTGTGGGACCAGGCAGGCGGTGACTCACAAGCTTCAGCATCGCCGTGTCGCGCAGGGGAATTGCCCTCGGGGTAACGAGAAAAAACCCACCTGAAAGGATGAAGGGGTTGAGACAGCGTCCCCGACAGACACAGCCCCACTCCTTGCACACCCACGCCTGCAATGGGGAAGGAGATCAATCCCACGGGCACGGGCAGACTCTGAAAGGCCGTGAGCACCACCCCTGCCCGCACAGGGAGGAGGGCGGCGTGTCCTCGCCTGGGGCCATCCCCGTGAGGCAACTTGACCTGCGCAGTGTGTTTTCTATAAAAGTCCCAAGTGACGCTTTATAGCTGGCTTGATGGGGTGATTTGATAGGAGCAAGAACAGGAGATGCCCCAGTCCCACCAGCCCCACCACTGCCCAGGACCTGCCACCACCATGGTCACCACCATCCCCGGATTTGGGGTGCAAGGGGGCACGTTGCCGTTACTGGCCCCGTTTTCCACAATCTTGTCTAATCCCAGGTTCGAGTCAGGGTCCAACAGCGTCAAGCCCCTTGAAGGGCTTCTCTGCATCCCAAAATGATCTTCAGTGGCGCTGGGGAGGGTGCCGTCACCCCAACACCGGGGTCTCAGGGAGCCCCCACCTCCACCAGAACCTGATCCCACTCTGCTTTCTTCACAGCCCGCCGCCGGTGCGCCGCCCCGCAAGGAATGGGCTGAAAAAGGACCTACCAAAAAAAAGCTGGTCCAGGGCTGGGATCCATACCTGGACAAACCGCACTTCGCTCCTCAAAGATTATGATTATGACAACAGCGATACGGGGATCTCGATTCAATCAAACATGACTGACTATATAACGAGGAAAAGCAAACCCACGAGCTCTCCAATAAATGCATAAAGTTACTTTATTTTCAGTATACATTTAATTTTGAAAAATATAAATGCTAAAATATCTCATCATCTTCATCTTTTGATTCCATAAAAGTCACAATAGAAAGCTTCATAAAACTGTAAAATACTATAATGTTATAAGGAATTTCATGGTTTATATTACTGGAAAAAAAAATCATTTTAATATATTGAAATGTTTTCTGCTTTTTTTTCCTTTTTGTTCCACCATCTTGATCCACTTCATTTTATCCTAAGTTTTTATTCTTTCCTCCAAAGCAAATACAGACTTACGAGAATTAAAAACAATAATAAAAGTATCTGAAAGTGCGTGTTGATTCAAAACAATAAAATAAAATACAAAGACGTTATCGGCCACGATGACAAAGAAGCGTGGGCTACAGAGGCAGACGGCCACCACGTTCCCGGGGCCGGGACAAAGCTGGCTGCAGCTGGGTGGTTGTCACGGGGTCCCACCATGAGGTGGGACCTGGTATGGTTTTTGCTCTGGGCAGTGCGTTTCTAACGGCCGCCTCCAATTTCAGAGGGCTTTGGGTCAGCCTCCACTCTTATTCCCGGGATTTTCCCACAAAATACCAAATTCTGATTAAAAAGTCTTTTTTTCAAAGGTCTACGAAGTGTGGTGACACTCGCCTTGGGACGCCCGCAGGCTCGTTTCCCGGCCCGCTGGCTCCTGGTGCCAGCAGAGCTCTGGGTTGCTCTCTCTGCGTTGGGTTTCGTTTCATTTTTTTACAGGAAAAGCCAACAGAAGAGCCACAACCACCAACCAAGCGCTAGTGTCAGGCACCAGGAAAGGAAACGCTTCCAGCTCCCGTCACCAGAGCTGTGTGCTTTTCATGGAAAGCCACAGAAAAAACTTTGTCCCGTCCCTCCAGCAACGCTCCCCTCTGTACAACAGCTCCCTCGGATTAAAATAAAAAAAAAGAATTAAAAAAAAAAAAAAGAGAGAGAGAGAGAAAGATCTAGATCAGCAGTCAATACATTTCAAGTACATTTAACACGGTTCGAAAGTGGAAGACCTCATTTTTGGGGAGACCCATCACCAGGTGCCAGCAGACCGGGGGTGTGTGGGTGCAGTGCTCTGCCCGTGGAGCAGGAAAGCTGCTTCTCTCTAATTCATCGGGTTCGATCTTTCCTCCGTCATCTACTGGGATTCCTACAAACCAAAGGTCTGGGCAAAACACCACCAGCTCCCGCGTTCTCCGTAGGCGACGCTCGAGTCCGTTTCCTCTTCGGGAACCAGGGACTTGTGTCCACCAAGGGATGGAACCCCCTGGTTGAAGCCGGCGTTGCACGTCCCAGGTTATCTGTCCTCCAGCTCATGCGGCCACCACAGAGCTGCTCCTTTCCTGGCTGTTTCCGATATCTCCCCAGCCCTTCCAAAGCAGGTCTGGGCTGGGTTCCCAGGATGCCCATCTCACGAGCCAACATGCATTTCACGGAAGCCGAACCCGAGAGCCCTGGAGAAGGAGCGGGGGAATGTACGGAGGTGTGCGCACGTGCGTGTGCTGCGTGGGCGCCTCTGCGGCTCCATCGTCTTTCTGCAGCAATGACCGCTTGCAGCAGATCACGCTCAAACTGTCACAGTCCCTATCAACTCATCCTTCAACCTTCGGGTTGATGGCCAGCTGCTTCTACAGCGCAGCTGGGAAAGGAAAGAATGGCCCTATTCTGCACCTTCCCTTGCCGATATGGCTACTACGAGCGAGCAGATGCTAAAATTTGGCATATAAGGTCTCAGCACCATCATGAAATTCTGCTTACTCAACCAACACGGACTTTGGTTTCGCAAGGACAAAAGCGGCAGCAACGTGCCCGTCCTCTGCGGTGGGATTTTTCTCCATTGGGGAATTGGCTCTTACAGCTGGGCTTTTTTTATTTCTTTTTTTTTTTTTCTTTTTTCCGTGAAGCTTTTAGTGTGCTACACGTAGCCCTCGCGTTTCCTCAAAGAAAGGCCTTGGTGAAGCCCAGTTTCCCAAATGCATGTGCCCATGCACACGCAACTACATACTCATATGTGCTACAGAGAGAAAATCATCTCTCCCAAGGTGGTACTTGCTCGCTTGGTTTAAAACCAAAAGCCTGGGTGTGCCCATGCCCAACCTGCTTGGGATTGACGCATGGCCCTGGACGGACAGACACGTCTAGGACCGGGCAGTCAAGATTTAGGGTAAATTCTGTAGATGATGGTAAAGCGATGTGGGATGGTAGAGGATGCAGGTGTTGGTGAGCCTGGTGACTACAAACGTCGGGATGAGCATCCCAGTGGGCCGTCTTCAGCCGTCCTTCTCCTCCGTTGCATCGTCACCGTGCCCGAAGCGCACCCGGGGTCTTCCCACGTGTACGCGTACACACACGCGCACACACCAGGGTTTCCAAAGGACATCATTGGAACAATAATACCGCGTAGGGAATCAACAACGTGAATACAATCAGCATCTGTCCACTGACGTCGGTGGCCGGTCAGTATTTCGCTTACCACCGTTACATTTAAGACTCTTCCTAAATTACAAGAGATTTAAGTTACATCCCCTCTCCTTCATAGTGAAGTTAGATTATTTATTAAAAAAAAAAAAAAAGAAAAGAAAATAACCCTAAGTAAAACAGATGCTTCAGAGTAGAAGGTGTTAATCAAACTGATCCAGCCCTATGCCATGTCCTGGAGATTGTGGTGTCGTGGTTTCGTTTGTTGGTTTGTGGTGTTGTTTGTTTTTTTTTTTTTTTTTGTAAAAATCACATTATATATGGTACAATACATTTTTTACAGAAAGCCTGGCATCTAGAAATAAGAGGTAGAACTACTCATAACTATACGTTTCCTGCTGCAGGAAAAATTCATTTTTCTTTACAGTAATTAAAAAAAGGTTAAAAAAATTGACAAAAAAAAAAAAGAAAAAAAAAAAGAAAAAAGTCGTAGGTTAGGCCCCCATAATTTAAACAAAATAATCTAGGAAAATAACACTCTTCAATGTACCTGACGGATTAAGTCCATTAAAGTGTTTCTTTAAAAAAAATTGCATAGGAAAGGGACATTTCGGAACACGTGCTACAACGATGGCAATGGTTTGTCTGTGCTGGGAGTGAAGTACCTTTTCCTTTTCCTTCCCGCGTTAACTACGAGCGCAGGCTGTAAGAGCGAGTTAGTATTAGCAGCACTTTCCAGCATCTTCGAGCAGTGTAAGCGAGACATCGAGTCAGCCTGGAGGGCGGTTTCGTTCCGCCAGACGACAGACAGAGAAGCGAAGGAACACCGATTCCCCACGAGAGTCGCGCCGGTCCCCCGACATCTCCCACGGGGACACGACGTCCTTAACGCTTCTGCCCTCCGCTTGCGAAGCAGCGAGGCGCGTGCGCGTCGAAGCGACAGAGAAGGCAAACCGGGTCTTGGTCAGTGTGGGACAACGGGGGCGAGGAGGGAGGAGAGGAGATGTGCAGGGGAGAGGATGTCTCATTTACCTATGCGGGCGGGGAGCGGAGAGCATCGTAATATTTGGCTAGTGACAAAATAAATCCCGCGAAAGATTTAACGGACAGACAAATTACAAAGTAGTTTCTGTTCCCTTGCTCCTCCAGAAATACCCATTGTCTTCAGGCTCAAGTTCTATTCTAATTTGAGGCACAACTTTTACTGGAGTTCGTGGAGGGCTGCCAAGAAAGAGAAAGACGGGGTTAAGTGCGGGCGCTACCTCCGGGCGTCTCAGCCGCCCCCAACGCCGTCCGCCGTGGCCGGGGTTTCGGCCAGCGCAGCCTCCCACTGGCCAAATCCTGGGAAAAAAATAACGACCTACCACTCGCAAGAGAACACCGGTATTTTCCAAACACAACAGAGGGGCAACCGGCGTAAAGCGGGAACACCGCAGATCCCGCGACTCACTGGGACACCCAACAGACATCTCGAAATGGAACTAAATGCTCCAATCCCAGTACCAGTTCTTGCATTAGCTCACAAGGATAGCGAGTAAATAACCCCGACGGGCAGTGGCAACGCACAGCCGGGCTGAAAATAAGGCCCCGTGCATCACGTAAGGTAATTTTCATGAGTTGGTCAAAAGACGGCTCGTGTCAGGAGGTAAGACCACTGATTTCATTGACGGAGGAAGCTTCAAGCATCCAGCACTTGCGCTTCACACCGAGCTGTGGCAACACTCGTAAACGCTGTCGAAATAATCTGGTTATAGGCACTGAGATGAACTTCACAGGCTCTCTAATGCCTGGAAGCGTAGATACTCCTTAGACATGTCAGAGGACTGCTGCTGCCTTGGTCTAGATCCACCTCCTGGCGCTGGCCAGGTCCTAGGTGGCCCCAAGGGGCTGAGCGGTGGCCGAGCTCTGAGAAATTGTTATTTAACTCTTCCTTGCTGCAATTCCAGGTTATTATTTACTCTACTCTCCACCACAGACACGGGAAAATGGATTACTTCCTCTTCACAACATCCTCTTACATGACTGAACGAAAGCATAACAGCAATTCTGCCTCACTATCTCTTTTTTTTTTTTTTTTAGGCTAAACAGTCACAATTAATTTATTTTTTCCCCCGTTGATGTATTTTCTAGACTCCTCCCCATTGTTCCACACCTTTCTTCTGGTTTAGACCCCAAAGCAGCCGTGGGTACCGCAGCTGAGGTCTAAGGGAGGCCGGTGGAACCCGCAGGCTCTCCACTCCCCGTCCCAAGCCCTGTAGGGCCGTGTTGGCAATCAACTCGGGATAGATATTAGGAACAATTTCTTCACCTAAAGGGTTATCCAACATTGGAACAGGCTGCCCGGGGAAGCGGTGGAGTCGCCATCCCTGGAGGGATTTAAAAGCCAGGCAGACGTGGTGCGGAGGGACGTGGTTTAGCGGTGGGTTTGGCAGTGTTGGCTTAACGGTTGGACTTGATGATCTTAAAGGTCCCTTCCAACCTAGATGATTCTACGCTGCAACCCTACGCAGGGAATTTTCTCAAAGTGCTTCTTAAGAGTTTCCTACTGGGGACACAACCTTTCCCTCGCTGACTGTCGGTATACCGAGGGGAAGCCGAGATGCTTTTGAGGAACCATTACAAAGTGGGTTTTTGGGGGCTGCTTACCTTGGCATGGTGTGTGACCGAAGAAAAGGAATTGTATCAGCACGACGTATGGCGTTCAAGGAATGTTGGTAATTTTTCTCCTGTCGGGGAGAGGGAAGAAAGTCTCGTTTGTCACTGCTCGCAGCACCGATGGCTTCTCCAGCCCAGCCTCAGTTTCTCCACTCCACCCTCACCGATTTGGCAACGCTTTTTTTTTTCCTTCTGACCGCCTGCCAGATGAATTTCACAGCTTGAAAATAAAAATACTCCTTTTCTCTCTCTCTCTCTCTCTCTCCTCCAAGATAAAAACCCCTCGAACTGCCAACACGACCACAAGACTCATTTTCCAAGGCTTTCCCCACCTCCAGGTCTTGACACTTACCTTCCGTCTACACCTCTTTGGTTACCCTGTGCTCCTCACTGTCGCACCCAACCTCCTGGCGAGAAAAGAGGCGGCTTGCTGCCCGTAACGCCTTTCCTCTCCTGACCCAGCACGGGGAAGCGTGCTCTCTGCTAATAACAATCCTATTCTTGCCATCGCTGAAGGAAAGCTAAAGTTAATAGCGTTGCTAGTAATATACTTCGAATCGCAGGACACAGTTATATTCGAGGAGAATACCAGGGTGTTGCTGGATTCCAGGTACTTTTTCTAGTCCAAGGGCTTGATTGTTTTATTGTATTTTAATTTTTTGTGTTGTTTCTAATTACAAAAAAAAAAACCAACCAAAAACAAACCAGCAAATCAATTACTGGATTATAAAAATGTACCAATACGCAAACCATCTGCTGCTTGGATACGGGCGATTTACCCTGCGTTTTCACGAAGGGCATTCCAACAAAGAGGTTTGCAGTGGAATTAACTTTTCCTTAACTGTTTCGGCCTTAAAGACGTGGAAAATGGTGCTTCTGCTGATAAAATCCCGTGTAACGGCATTTCGGAGGCAGTGTGCTTTTAGCAGGTCAGGGCAGTTTCGGAGGAAAACGAGGAGGATCTGTCTGTTTGTCCCGGACTGACTTTGCTCCCTTATCCGCGAAACCCTGAAACTATATAAATAGTCCAGGAAATGTCTCTCTATCTTTGGCTTTCTTTTATAATGCCAATCTCTAAGTGTTCCTGTAGTCTACGGACCTAAATATCTGTGGGTTTAGGTCCCGCTCCTAGAAATCCCCAGCCTCTCCGCAGCACTAATTTATTACTATCGTTGGCGTTTCTCCCCTCCCGTCTCACGACAAAAGAGCCTATTTCTCTCCAGACGGCACCCATCGCTCGCAATATTTTAAAAATTCAGCGCAAAGGCAAAAAAAACCCCTCAGGTCAGGCGTTATTCCCGATTCCTCACTTAAAAGACTATAATACGGAAAGTGAAAATGACTGAAAATGAAGATCGTCATAATCAATTACGGATTATCAACGTAAGAAATCAAAAAGAAAGAGAACAGCACAAAAGCAAATCACCTAAGAAGGGAAATACGTTAATGGTCAACTGATCACTGCCTTGTCAGTTTAATGCGCAATGCGGATCAATGACGCGCTTAATTACGCTTTAAAGCGCTGATTTTTGCAACTGCTTGGCACCTAAGGAAACAAACAGTAACGGGACAGCGATGCGGTTTAGACATGCTGCAAATCCAGAACACCAGGCTCAGAGGAAAAAAAAAAAATAATAAAAAAAAATAAATCAAACCATCAGCAGAGTTAACACAAACCGGGAAAAGTCAGGAAAGCGAGGAGGAGAGAATGAAGGGCCAAGAGATCTGTTAGTAGCTGGATAACAGCGCTTAAGCTGGAGGCACCGGAAGGAACAACATCAATTTCGTAACAAGCAAAGGAAAAAAAAAAGCTCACAAAACTAAAATCGGTCATAAATCAGAAGCCTGGAAATTAAAAAAAGAGGGAAAACAAACAAAAAAAAAAAAGACCAAGGCAAAGTACTTCTCAAGTAATAGGAAAGGTGAGGTTTTTCAATTAAAAAAATAATCAGTCTAAATATATATATATATTTTTGTACTGCAAGTCAGAGTCAAGCAGACATGCAAGAGGTTAGTTCTACTCACTGTCGGCAGGTTTGCTATCACTTAGGAAAGGTTCCTGCTCCATGATGTCCATTGGTATTTTAATACTTGGGACTTTTTCTGAGTAGGGGCAGTCAGACTGTGAAAGAAACGTGTAAAAGATCTTAGAATATTTTCACTGCGCTCTCTCTTATCGTCTCCCGCAAATTAAAATTATCCTTCACATAGTTTCTGTAGGAACGAGGAAAAGAAAAGAAGAAAATAATAAAAGAGCGTGGTCTGGCTTAGTTGCCCGCTGCTTTCCACTGGTTCCCCACTGCATCCCCCCTTTTCCCTCTTCCTTCACGCTCTGAAAATTAAAACAGATCGGAGAAATGACCTCGCGGAACTGTCGTCTTCCCCTTTCCCCACCTCACCAGCTCCTCTCCCCCCGGTTTATAAGACACCATCCAATTGGAGTCGGCTGCAGGAAACACAGATGGAAAACCCATCGGTAGGCAGAAACAGCAGCGCGCCGGCTTCCGTCAGACCTCACCCAAATGTTTTATCCTGCTGTGATTTCCATAAAACCCCTTTTTCCTTCCCAAGTGCTCTACGAGGATGAGGGCCAGACACGGTACGGCAGAGGTTCCTTACGCCCGGCTGTCTCAACTCCCCCATTTATCGAAGTCGAGTCAAACCCAGACTCAAGTACAGTAAAATAGTTCACCAAACCCAGGCCCCTTGTAGGAATTCAGCCGGGAGAAACACCAAACCAGTCAAGAAGAGGCACAAGTGCAGAGCGAAGGCGTACACGGAGTGCCCTGCTGTGATTTATAGCCCACCGGCTTCAATAAACCACCAGCTTATGCTCAGGAGAAGGTACTTGGAATTATTTTCGCTTTTTTTTTTTTTTTTTTAAATAAAAGTAACTTCTCGTAACCCAGGAAAGGCTGATATGGCATAACCCGGCAAAGGAATTACGGTGATATTTGCCAGAAACGATAATACGTCTTTGTTGCTGGAGAGAATGAGACACAGCAGTGAGCATAACGCTGGGGCGGAGGGAGGGAGACCTTCACATCAGAGCAGGAAAACATGACAGAGGCCAGAGAATCGCTCTCCCTGGATTATTATTATTATTATTTTTACTATTATTATTATTAATTATTTTTTTAACATAACGGCCAACTAGCGCGGTGTTTCATACTTCGATAGCAAAACGTTTCCTCAGGAGTGCTTTTACGAGGCTGAGAGATAAGCGCAGCCCAAATGAAGACGCTTCTGCAGAAGAGTGCTGAGGCAATAAAGCCATCCCCAAATCCCCCACGGCGTAAGCAGAGCCTGAGAGCTGGGGACCCCCCCCAGCGCATCACCGTTTCGGTGCTCATAAAGAAACGCGAGGGGTCTGCGCAACGGCAACGCTGACGCTCAGCGTCTGCTTTAAACTTCACCATCTAAAATGAACAGAGAGACAGAGAAAGTATCTGCGGTTGGCAAAAACGCCCCGAAGGGGAGAAGAGACCATCACACGCCACTTCCGACTCTGAAACTAAACATACTAGCCCAAGGTTATTATATTTTCTTTACAAAAATTGTCTGGCCTTTCTTGGGTCGTGCATTTTTGGACATAAAATCCGAGAGAAAACCGAGGCGCTGGCGTGTTCCCGAGGCAAAGGCAGCAATTAGTTGCACTAATTCATACTTCGTAAAGAAACGCTGGAGGGCAAAGCGGTGAGATTACTGAAAATCTTGCTTTGCGGCTCCTTTTTCGCTGCCCCCGATCGCTAGCAAAGCCCCAAGAACTTCAGGTGGGTCCTAACCAGTGTCGAGAGTGGTGTCCCGTTCCTCTCCCACCACTTGCAATTCCCTTTGCTCAGCCCTGATGGGTGTACTGCCCACCGAATCCCACCGGGCTAACTCGGTGGGGGGCACGTTTCTGGAAGGGAAAAGGTGAAAATAATCAAAGCAGTAATGCCGAGTGCTTTACATTCAGGAAACCGGTAAAATAAGTGCTGGAAAAAAAAAACCAACCACAAAACAAACCAAGAAGAGTCAAGAACCGACATTTTGCATAAATTCTCTTACCCATTAGATCAATTACTGTACCTGAAATATAATGAAAAGCCTGAGAAGAGAGGTGATAGCTTAAAACATACTGGAGATATGGCAGCCATGGCTCAGGACACGACGCTGCTGGATTCAAACCAGTCAGGAGGAGGGGATGTGTCAAACCTTTCCTGACTATTCACTACGTACAGACATTTTCTCTCGTTTCGGGAAGGGGGCACTTGCTGTCTCAATTGAGAGCCCATCTTCCCAGCTGGGAACCAGCTTGGTTTACCGAGGCGTGGATCCGGGCTACCTCCTGCAACGCTGCACCCTCACCCAAGAAACACCCGGTTTTGTCTCTTGCAGTGCGTCCTGGTTTGAGGACACGTACATGCTCTGCTTTAGATAACACATATTCTTTAAAGAAACACCTTTGCGTATTTTCTCACTGGAAAAACCTGACTTTGTTGCCTCTAGCACAGACCCGCAGAGGTCCTCACGTAAAGGACTTGCGTTCTAACTTGTCCTCCAGCAGGACCGAGGTGGCCTCTTCTGTCCTCCCGACCTTGAGCAAGATCAGCCATCGGGGTGGTGTGGGGCAACTCCTGGAGCTGCCACCTTCCTCTTGAAGACACCAGATGTAGCATCTAACCCACAAGGAGGGCCGATTCGGCAGATGCGCTCAGCGCAGAAAGGATGCAGACGATAGCCAGCAGACACCCTCCAAACACAGAGCGAGGCACCACCACCCCACCGTGACCTCTGCCTACACCAGAGGAGAAGCCCTTCTTCATGAACCCTGGACATCTACGGGAGCAGAACAAGTGATACTGTGCTTACTACTCTCTACGTAGCCCGAAATTATCGAAGCCTGGCTCCCTTTTCACCTTGCAAAAGGTGACGCCGACGCTGGCAGCCGGCTCTCCGACAGCAGTTCACACTTGCTATACAAAGTGCTCCATAATCGGGGTGTTTAGCACTTCCATATCAATTTATAGGATTCGAGTTCACGCTAGACCTGGGTAGGAGAACGTTTAAAGGCGTGAGGACTGCTTGTCTCCTTATTATCCACACAGTAAAAAATAGAACAGTCTAAGGCACGTGGATCTGGTCTAGTCAGGTCACCGCACTTAGTAATGAGGCAAGCGGCTTCGTTTCACTATTTTAGGGCACACCGCAAGCTGAGGTAGGACCGAAGAGGGTACTGCAGAAGGGCATGTATGCGTTGGAGGTCATGAGTATCATCAACAGAAAGCAGACTTTCCTGCAATACGACAACTCACATCTTTTTGTGCTTTTAAAAAAAAAGTAATTAAAAAAAATACCCCAAAAGAAAACCAGAATATATTCAGACGTAACAGAGCCGCTGGCGACAGCCATCCTCCTCCTAAAATGTAAAAGACAATGACGGGGAGAAAGGCGGAGGAGGGAAAGATAAACAAGGCAGGGCGATGAAAGGCGTTCTAGTAAAGGGCATGACATCTCAGCAGGTATCTAGTGCTCTTGTGGGAAGTGTGATTTCATTCTTGGCAACGCAAGTACCACCTACCACAGCCTGGAGACGTCTGGAAAAGGGAAGGCAATGCAGAAAAGAAGTTTTGTTTGGGGCCGTTTTGCTGCAGCAGCAAAAGACCGAGCCGGAGGGTTTCAACAGAGGTTGGGAACTCCCCCGAGCTGGGGAGGAGCATGGACCATCCCCCGGGATTAGCTAGAAATGAGTAACTTGACAAGAGCAGAAAGCTCCTTACATCATCATTGTCACTGTCCATACTGCCCTTCTTCTTTTTCTTCTTCTTCTCGTCCTCTTTCTTTTTCTTGTCCTTTTCTGGAATGACGTCGTCGAGAAAGCTTAAGTCATGCTGGGAGAAGAGGTAGTCCATGGCTTTTCTGACCGCTACGAGTGCCAGGATCTGAAAAGACAGACAGGGACTTCTCAGTCACATTCTACCTTTAATCGCGAACGCTCTGTGGATTCCTCTTGATGCCGCTTCTTGATGCCACACACTTTCATTCTGGTTGTAGACAAACACACAGAGAACAAGGTGAACACCTGGGATATCTCTATCAACTTGAAAGTCTGAACTGTGACTAGTGCACATCAGAATAAAGAGGAGCGATGTACAGAAAAAGAGTATGTAATCACTTAATGCTCCTGTAGAGACAAAGGTCATCTTGAACATCCAACTGATAGGCATCAGGCAAAATAATAAAGAGACAAAAAATGAGTATTTTCAGTTATTTTTGCATTCAGCCTACACGTGCAGGTTCACAGGGGCAGCCTGAGTAACTGTCTTTACTTTTTTCTCACCCCTCTGCCAGATGTAAGAACTCTTTAGAAATTAAACGAGGGCCGAACTGTGCCCTCGACGTTTGTAGAAGAAAGTTTACCAGGATCGTGGCTGCACAAAACTGGAGGAAAAGCTTTTTCTCTGCAAGACTACACTCCAAGGCACTGGGAAAAAAAGAAGGGACGTGTCTGAAATAGGTGTTTACATCGATGCTGGGTTTAACGCCCACCAAGGTCCCACGTACGCTGTGTCAAAGGGTACACCAACAGACTGAAAGCTGGACTTGGCTACTAAAAAAACCAACCCGTTCCCGACAACTGAAGGCTGCCTTTAAGATGAAGAGGTTGTTCCAAGCAATGATGATCAACGGCACATACGACTCCTAGGAAAGGACCTCAAGCTTTGACTCGTGTAACTTAAGATGCGATTACAGAAGTGTGAAATTACTCAGGGGGTGGAAAGATGCCACGTAGACACCCACGATTATCCCATTATGAATTACTTCTGTATTAAAAGTGGTTTTTTTTCGCATAAAGAGGCTTGGATCAATTGGCTGGATCTTCACAAACTGGAAGTTGATAGTCTTTTTGTTCATGAGTGCAAATAACTGAGGTTTTGTCATCAGATCCAGCTCCATCTAAGATGTGACAGTACCTTCACTGAGTTTGCACCGTTTTAACAAACTCAGGGTTCAGTCGGATTCTCTCTATTATGGGCAAAGAGAAAGAGTGTCTGTCCACATCTCACATTCAGCTTTCAACAGCAGTACCACACAGCCACGAAAAGGCAATGGAACGGCGCGTCAGTGGGAACTGCTGATTTTTAACGCCTTTACATATGAGCATGTGTCCCAGCAAGAACATTTGGAGGATTTTTTTTACTTGCCTCATCTTTTCTCATTTCACCAGCATCAGAGAACAAACGCTTGTCCTCATTCTGTTTTCTGCTTTCCCTCCTTCTCTCCCTTAAATAGGCACTGCAGTTCGTAACTGCACCCACAACTGAAATTGTACTTGTCTGTAAACCTGAAACTAGGTGACTTTGGGCCCAAATTTCTTCAGGGAGTTTCATAAAGCTTTGACTTAGCAGCAGTCTGACCCACCTCCAAGCCAGAGACGAGACCCGGCAGAATCTCTGTGCGTGCAGCTATGGTCCCCTTGGATCCACACGTGATCCGTTTGGCCCCATATATACATCTTAACTCCCCTTAACACCTCTTTGGGTTTTATTTGGTATTAGTGCCTAGTTGTAGCTATAGCTCTAGTCATAATTTAAATGCAGAGAAAGCTGTTCCACTATTCCCCTTCCTTGATGTAGAAATACGGTATCAGACCGACTGCACAGTCTATATTTAAGAAACAGTTTTTCTGTGCGATGAACGTTTGATCTCTCAACATGCCAAATAAGGTTTAGCATGACTCTGACATGCATTATTAGAAAGAGAACTGTAAACTTACATATCATCCTCCGATGTGAAACACATCCATCAAGATTATTGTGTTCTTACTCAAGTTCAGGGAAAAAGAGGAAAAAGATACTCTTTTTTTTGGCTCTTGATTTAGCCAATCCTCTCCCACCATTTGCTACACCTCTTAGCAGTGACCCTCATTCTTGGTTATGTCAATTAATGCTATTTAAAAGCAAGGGAGACGTTTTCTGTACGGTAATCAGCGTGGACTAAAAAAGGAAAACTACACACCTCTCATTCGTTCCTGCAGCTCACGGAGAAAACACGGCAAATCTAACCTCGGCAGCCAGGAACGGTCACAACTAACTACACCTTTCTGGAAAAAAATTAACTTTCCAGGCTCGTTTTCCTCCAGAGGATTTCTGTAAAGGCCACCGCGGCCACACTGACCCCGTGTAGTCTTACATCAGTGCCACGAAGGGAGGCAGAGCCCCGAGCTAGGGGTTTGAGAGGGAGAGGGTGGATTTGCCCATTTTTGGGAGGGTACGGCCGTGGGGGGAAGGCGCAGGCTGCGGAAGGGAGGGATGGGAAGGAGAACGCCACCTACCATGACGGGGAATATGATAGCAGCCACGGTGGACTTGAGGATCCAGAGGAGGGCCAGGCACACCACCTGCAGGAAGGTGAAGAGATGGACCCTGCGCAGCGGGACGTGGCGCAGGTAGATGAAGTCAGGCTGGTGTTTTAGAGGCATCAAGAGCAGCTTCAGACGATCCATGAACTGGAAAGAAAAAGAGAGAGAGATTTAAACGAAACCTGGGAAACACACACACAAAAAAAAAAGAGATACAAAAGCATTATTCCGTGATGAAGTGTGACCTTGAATCAACTTGCTTTCCACCCCTAAAAGGAACCCGGTAGAAAACCCAGCACTCCTCCTCTCTCCTGACTGACTTGGGCTTAACAGGGTGGGCCAAACACGCCAACTCGGTTGTCTCAAGTGAAGGTCCTGCCTCTACACTGTATTTGGCAACTGAACAGGGACACGGGAGCAAAACATCTCTCAAAGCAAGGCCCTGAGGTGCCTTTAACTTAAAGAGCAGGACTCCATCTGCTCTGGGTGATAAGTGTGGAAACCAAGCAACAAAGGTGTCGGTGGAAATTGCTCCTCTGGCTTCGAAACCATGGGCCTGATCTGCTGCGGCTGTGGACACAGGGCATTTTCTCTTGAAGGGAGCACTTCATTACCCACAAACCAGAGAAAATAAGGTGAATGCCCAAATTATGGTCAGCACTGAACTCTGGGTCGCTTCTGCCACCCTCCCTTGCCCCGCTCCTGCCAAGGAAAGACATTCAGCATTTAAAAACACCTTTTTGTTTTTTTTTTTCCCCCAATTAAATTGGGAGCAGAGGTCAAGAGAGGTGAGGGCAGACATCACGTTACTAGAGAACAGAAAGGCAGCTAACCAAAGACTGAGGAAGACGGGCGGCTTTTCCGGCAGCGTCCCTTGCCCCGTGCTGGACTTGGAGTTAAACCAAAATCGGGCTTTCTCATCGAGTGAAAAACATCCTTGCTTGGGGGAAAACAAGCTGCCCGGTCCCCTGACCACCTGGAGCGGGAAGCCGGAGAAATCCCTTCCAGGAGAAGCGACCCCAGGGCGAACATTACAATCCCCTCGTTGTCCCCCGCCCGAACGCGGGCTCGCTGCCCGCTGCTGAGACCAGACGGATGTCCCACCGGGGAACAAAAGCCGGGGCCGTTCTAAAGAACACCCAAGGAAATTCTCATGGTGCTCACAGAACGGGCAGTCTTTTCCCCTCAGAGCACAACCAAGCGCTAAAAAGAAAGGCCACAATTAATAGGTTGCCAGAAAGCAACAAAACCACTTCCAGCCTCCTAGGGCCAGCGACAGACGCCGCGCTGTGGGAAAAGCTCTTGACGGAATATTTCCTCAACGACAAAGAAAGGGGCTTGGCTTCCCCTCCCCGGCAAAACAGCAATGTTCCCGCTCGTTAACATTGCAGAACAACCCCGTCCCCATCAATCATCCGCCCTTGTTTTCCTCCAGTCTGTGACAGACGCCCCGAACCACCCCGGGAGAGAGCCTGGGGCCTCCGCAGGCGGACGTTGCCCTCGGAATCGTTGAGTTGTGGGGGGGGGAAGATGGAGCCCGGGTCTTCACAAAGCACCTCCCATCGTGTACAGGGCCCAGGCTTGGCCGCTCTCCCGCTGAGCAGATCGCTCCCCTTTGGTCTGGATCTGCGGACAGCCAGCCCCTGGCAATGTTTGTAAACAGTTGCTACCCTCCCCGGGCTTCTTGGGAAGGAAAAGGAGGCGGTGAAGGAGAAGGGAAAGCGCGGAGGGTTGTGAAAGAAACCCCGCAATGGTCCACCTTCTGGAGAAGGCCCAGCCTTGGAGGGACTCCTAGAACCATAGTTATTTGGAAGGGACCTTAAAGATCACCCAGTTCCACCCCCCTGCCCGGGGCAGAGCCACCTCCCCCCAGCCCAGGTTGCTCCAAGCCCCGTCCAACCTGGCCTTGAACACCTCCATGGATGGGGCAGCCACAGCTTCTCGGGGCAACCTGCGCCAGTGACTCACCTGCACACCATTGAGGGAAGCGACACCCATGTAGAGGAAGACGCCGTAGAGCACAGGCATGGGAATGAACTGTGGGGGAAGAGCAGGAGAAACTGAGTGAACAACCTCCCCGTACACAATGCACCCGTAACGCGTCGGTGGGACGCAATTTCTAGCCTGTGGTCAACTCAGAAAGTAATCCTTCTGCTGTGTTTTGCGAGCCGCAAAAACATTTGTGCAATCACCGGAGGGCTGAGGAGCAGGCCAAGGGCCGGAGGAGCCCAGGGCTCTCCCACTTCGCTGGGACTTGGACGTCTCTCCAAGAACCAAAGGGAATGGAGCCAGCAAATTAAAGAGGCGCTGGGGTAAACATGTTCCAGTAAGCTTCAAACTGCCTTTCACCTTTCGGTTACTCGTGACACGAGAAGCAGAAGGTAGAGAAGAAGAAAAGGCAGCACAATCCTGTGCTATGTCCACCTCAGTAAGCCGTGGAAATCCACCCAGAAAGGCTCTTCTCTTGAGTCCCACCTCGGCGATGACAGTCCTGCCAACCAAATCTCTGACCGCTCCATCTATCACTTGCATTAATCCGTAACTATTCATGAACGCAGGACCGTGAGTTACTTTCTTCACTGTCAGAAACTGTCCTTTCAAACACCAATTTCTGCTCCCTCCAGTGCTAGGCGCTGCCCATTCCTCCATCACAGGTGCTGCCACGGGGGACATCTTCCTTTGGAAGCGAGGAAGGTGCAGGGCACCACCACACATGCTCCCCAGAGCGAGCATCTGTCCCTCCGAGCTGAAGCACGAAGCTCTCCTCCACCACCAAAGCCACCGCGCGGCGGCCGAGGGGGAACCGCTCCTCGGCCCCACCACACTACTGTGCCCAGCCAGCCTGGCGCGACCTCAACGGCAATACTTGGGCACAAACCCCAAGCGGGAGCTGAATAACAGCCTTTGTGTGCTTTCTTTCAACCCAAGAAGGTCGTGAAGAGCTCTGCCGCCGTCGCCGAAGGAAACTCTTCGTGCAGTGACGGGCGGCTGCCACTGAACGGCAGCCACAGCACAGCCAAGGCTCCCACGGAGGGACCTTTGCCTTCCAACCTGTGCACGGCACTCACTAAAGAGGCAAACTACACAGCAGTTACTCAGTGTTTTGTCGTATTCCCTACGTTATTCATCATTTACTGGGTCAAAAACACAGCGCCACGCACATATCCCCGGAGGCCCTGATGCTGAACGCACGCATTTCACTTGCGGCACTGGAACACTGACGTCACCAGTCCATGTGCCACCCAGGACCAAAGCTTCCCTCCCCCGAGTCTCATTCCCTACCACCTCCTCTGAGCTTCTTGGTTGCCAACCCATCCTCCTATTGGATTTATTTGCTTCCTTGAGCGAGCTGCGTTGATATCTCCCATTAAAAGCCACGTGGGGTTTTTTTTGGCAGCCGGGGTTCGACGGTCTGCCATCACCGTGCGCCGCGGCGGGGAGGGACGGGGAGCCAGTGCGGGGTTCACGTAGCTGGGGGTGTCCAAAGGGATTCAAAGCCTTCACTGGATCTGAAGGCTAAGACGAGGCATGATAGTATCTCCACTGGCAAGTTGGGTAGGAGACTTTCAGAGTTTAGCTTTCTAGTTCATTTACGTTGCTCTCTTTCCCGCCCCTTCTATTTATTTCTGGTTTCCCAAAAAAAAAAAAAAAAAAAAAAAAAAGAAAGAGAAACATCCAAATATTATTTCACCATTCCATGCTAATTAATCTGGTAAATCATCCCTAGGTGAAACTTCAGTCCATTATCCTGCAGAGTAGCAAACGGCGCCTTCATTTTGGAAGACTTTCTTTTGGCAAAGCGTTCGCTAACGAAGGGGTTGCTGGCTTAGGCACTCCGAGCAAACCCGCTGCGAGCCAACAGAATTAAAAAATGTATTTATAGGAAAGTGCCTGTCATTCTGCTAACAGGGCCGAGGATGTTTCTGTGGAGATCTGCCACAACTGAGCAGAAACATCAGTGCCGTTCGAAACCAGCACAAACACCGCAAAACCCACAAAAAAACCCCCAAACCACCCAACAAACAAACCCAACAAAAAGGAGATTATTCCGCGGACTGCCTGGTTTATTGAATTTGGGATCGTTAGCGTTCAATTTGCCGCTGGCACGAGAAGACTGAAATGTTCTGCAATGCATTTAGCAAAGCAGCTCCCTGGAGCAGGAGAGACCCTGCCACTGGAGTTTGTTAAAGGTCCTGAAACGCTGCCAGGGACTTCTCGCTGGCACGTGGGCGAGGAGCGTGCCGATTTATCCTCAGGCGTCCTCCTGCCAGGACCTTCCCCGTGCGCCTTCTTAGGGGAAGCGCCGACAAAATAATTAATGAATGAAGCAATAACAAGGGAAATAATAGACCCCAGTGGAGCAGAGGAAGGGAGATCTTGCAGGGAAAGGTCACATGAACCAACAAACAGAGTTATTACAGTCAGGCATTAAATTAAGGGCGCGGAAATGCCTGTTTGTGCAGAGGAGGAAACTGTTACCAAGACACAAAAAGTTGCTAGTTGTAAAAACAACTTTAGAAATCAAGAACAGGAACACCCTGACTTGGTAAAGCCACTTTCTCCACTTGATAGACAGGCGGCACTGTTGCTCCCTGCCTGCCTCTGACCCTTCAGCCTCACACAGAACCACAGAATGGTCTGGGTTGGAAGGGACCTTGAAGATCATGAAGTTCCAACCCCTCTGCCCTGGGCAGGGCCACCTCCCCCCAGCCCAGGTTGCTCCAAGCCCCGTCCGACCTGGCCTTGAACACCTCCAGGGATGGGGCAGCCACAGCTTCTCTAGAAGCTATTTTCATCAGAACCAGTCTTCATATCACAAGAGTTATTGATGATGGCAAATGTAACTGTGCCTCACAGCCTCGTGACTTCCAACCTCCTCCTGACTAAAACCTCATTTGCCTCCTCCAGAAATGCTTCTCCAGACACCCGTGTGCTCAGTCACGGAGTTATGATGCACGGTGCCACCGTTTCAGTGTATATGTTACTGTTTTGACATCTTCGGCTCGTACCATCGGTCTACAAACCCATGGAGAGGGACTTCTGCAGGTGACATCTCCTGTTGTGGCTTGGCGCCACTGAAATCGTCATCCCTGGAGAAGGCAGTATTCTCCACAAGACATGGATGAGCAGGTTTTCCAGTTTCATTCTACCATCTGATGGTCCACTAAGGATGCATTTCTCCGCGGCTACGTGCCAACACATTTCAGGCCTTGGAAAATCGCTCCCTACCTACGTTAAACGGTACCTCAGCAGCACATCCGTCCAGAGCCTTGGCTAAACTCACAAGAAAAACAAAAAAAAAAAGCAGGAGATTAAGAAATCACATTTAATTACACTGCTTCCTCCAGAAACATGTTTTCCATACTGCTAAGCTGGGCGTCGTGTCTGAGCGATAAGGGATGTGCTATTTTAGGAGGATCCAGCCCAAAAGAGTGAATATCTGCTGAGGTGCGTGCCTTGAGCAACCCCTTCTCTCAGTGGGCCACGCACGCAGCTTGTGAGCACCAAAGGATGAGTCTCTTCAGGTACACGTGGTGAGATGTGTGCACACTCAAATAGATGCAAATGTACTTTTAAAACTACGTATCCATCTCTTCAGCTGTGTCTTCATAGAATCATAGAATGGTTTAGGTTGGAAAGGACCTTGAAGATCATTGAGTTCCACGCCCCTGCCATGGGCAAGGACACCTCCCACTAGACCACGTTGCCCAAGGCCACGTCCAGCCTGGCCTTGAACGCCTGTCTTCTGCAGAGGCGCTCTACCACATTGCCAACCACCCTTCCATCATGCCACCAGTAGGCTCTCAAGCATCGTCCGCGATATATTTTCCGTAAAACGCAGTCGCAGCAGAAGTACAAGAGCGCCAAAATAAAAGGAAATGAAACTTTACACCAACATGGAAGAAAAACCTTAAAATGAACAAAACCCACAGCCCTGAAAACCACCAGCCCTGAACTTTGTCACTATTACCGTCAAGGACGCTACAACATCTTATTTTTTCCTTCATAGAGGAAGCTTCTGGAGAAATGTCCAAGGGCATCAGTAATTCTCACTCATCTCCTTCAACGATGAGCTTTTTCAGCAGCGTAAAACTAGCCTGAGAGTCGCTGTGGCCCTCCTTCGGCTGCGCGGGCAGAAGGAAGCAGAAAAGGCAACGTCCTTACCTTCAGGATGGGAGCCATGAAGACAGACACACCGGTCAGAATGAAAACGATGATGCCGGTGACTCTCTGCTCCCTGAAACAAAAACCAGCGGGTGAGCAGCACGCCTTCAGCTTTCATTCCCTCTCTCTGAGTACTCCAAACCAACGTAAAGCCTAAACAACTGGTTTTCGCAGCCCCGTTTTCAAGGCAGACTGGTGATTACAAGCCAACAGCGCCAGGCAGGTATCTTCATCCTGTCCCGGCCTCATAAATCTCTTTTTTTAAACCCCAGCTCAGCCTTAGCTCTGCTGTTTGGGGATCAACAGAGCGCTGCTACTGAGTGAGGAGGAGTGCGTTTACATGTTAAACATTAGAAACCGTTAAATAGCAATCCAAGCCCTCTGCACCGCAGTGCAAATAGGTAATAAATCATTAGGTCTCCACTTAGCAGCGTATTTTGAGTCCCGCTCATAGGACTCCAAAAGTTGGATAAATGGTCCAGCGCCTTCGCGGGGTGCCGAACACGTGCCCTCGTCGGCACCCACAGCCGCTCCCTGCATCCCAAAATACTTTCCCCAGTAATATTTCCGAGTACTGAAAATTAGGCCATTAAATTTCTGTTTAGTCGCCCAAACAAGCAGGCTGATTTCCAGGAGTGCTCCTATTGAAAGCACTTCAGAGCACTTAATTAAGGCGACCAAATACAGAAAAAAATTGCTTGATTAAGTAGAGCGGACTGCTCTAGGCATGGCAGGTTTATCTTTTTTACCATTCTGTTTGCTAATGAATGCCTGTTCGATTTCCACGGATAAAGAAATCTGCAGGAAATTTCCTCTCCTTTCTCAAACACTGGAAAACTGCATCTGATGTGGCCGAAAAAGCTTTTGAGGAGTTACGCGGGGATTTCCCTGGGGTATTGCCGGAGACCTGCGCTGCTAAATCTCACAACCGGGTTTGGAAATACGAAGAAAGCGGCATGAAATTTTTCAGGACCGCTTTTGCAGTGTCCCGTGGGCACCAGAGCTCGCTCTGGAAAGCCCTGTGTGTCCCGGGGGGACGTCAACGTGCATGCCCCAAGCAGATGGAGAAAAGGTCTAAGCTCCTGGGGCGACGTTTCCTTCCCCTCCTCCCTTCGCACGGGCTCTCCCCCGTCTACAGGCACGCACGTAACACAACAGTTTTCTTCCTTTTCCAGAAAGGGTATTTGCTAAAGGGCTACGCCAGATAAACTCCTAACTGGATATATCCTCTGCGGACAAAAAAAAAAATATAGCTGTAAGGAAGCACAGCTCATCTGATTTACAGCAAATCTAAGAGCTGTTCCCCCCGAACCTCTGCTCGTGTCCTGCTCGAAGCAAGACCATTTATGGTACGAACCGATCTGTGCAGGCAAACAAGGCAATTAAGGCCTTTCTGGTTTGACATACCTCACCCCCAAAAACTTGGGCTGTTCTCCAGGGGCTGAAGTTTCCGTCTCCATCTTCAAGCTGTCGATATGAGCGATGGAGATCACGGTAGCAGCAACGTACCAGGGCAGACCCATAAAGGAGCATACGATCATCAGAATGGCCACCCAGAACAAATCCAGATGATATCCAGCACCTTTCTGTGAAGGGAGAGAGACAACCTTCAGCGTAACTATTCAAAATCCCTATGGAAGGGCCAGGGCTCTGCCCCGGGGCAGAGGCACACCAAACAAGCAGCATCTCCTTCTACGGCACCTTTTGGCCAACGGAAGTTGTCGTAAGAAATAGAAGAGTTGGAGACATTGCTCCTCAAAGGATGAATTCCACACCTATGCAGGGAAAACGGGTGTTATGGTTCCGGCAAGGAAACGACAGCGTAGAGTCAGGAGAGGAGAGCAGCAGACCTGCAAGCAGCCTGGCAAAAGACCAAGCCCCGCGGGTACACTACGTAGCGCTTGGGGGTCCAGTTGGTACAAGCCAAGCCCTGCAACCAGTCAAAAAGAGCTTTACAGAGGGACTTGAGACAGCAGACCACGAGTTAGAGATGATCAGAGAGCACCACCTCCACCAAAAAATAATAGGTGAGACCCACGTCGTATCTCGTCAGCAAGAAAGCTCTCAATCTCTCTCTCTATATTTTTAAAATACATATATACACACACGTTTCTCTTGGTTATAATGGGGTTATAGCGTTGCGAAGGAGCTCTGCGTTGCCTCTTAAAAAGCTAAAACGAAACCCTGCTACGAAGCGCTATTTTTATAATACGTTCTCATTTTTTTCAGAGGAAGACAGTGACACGCAACCCAACGCCCGGCACCACCCCAAGCCCTGCTGCCGCCCCGCAGCGCACGGGAAATCCCGATGGCCCATTTTCACAGCACGACACAGTTAGGGCGGCAAGAGAGTCCGGAGAGGGCGAGCGGACGGAAGATGGTCTGCAAAGCAGGAGAGATGCTTGCGATGGTGGGAGCTGTTGGTCCTCCTGCTCTGCGACAGGACTTCTTCCGCCATGGTGGGAGGCCAGAATCGGTGCCTTCACGTGCCAAGTCATCTCGCGTCTGCGTAAGCGACAGCTTGGATGGGCACTGAGCTTTAAACACCCAAACCACCCTTTAAAGCCGGCCCAAAGCCCAACGTTAGTTTTAAGCAGCTGTTGTAAAATAACTCTCAGTGTAATGACTTCATGAAGTCTACCTGAAAGCAACCTTGCAGACACAGGGTGCCTGCCCAAAGGTGTCATTTGCTGTCTCAGAGGTAGGTCGGAACTCCCGTATTTAGGATAGGAAGCAACTGCGGGATCTCACAGCTGGGACTTCAACGTGGGTCTGAGCTCTGCTGGTGACGCCGGGCACTGGAGGCACCTTCCTCAACGCCCAACCCTACGCTCTCTCGGGGACAGCAGCAAGAACAGCTGATGGGTTCATACCCTAGCGACAAGGAGAAAGTTGCCCTCGTTCTTTACTCCTTTCTAAAGACCCCTCATATTCTCTTTTTTAAATCCTTTAACGAACTAACGCAGGAAAGCCACCAGTCACAAGTGCCAAGAGAAGAAGTGAAGAAACAAAAGAGCCACCAAAGAAAGGGATCTTCAGAAAAACACTCGACAAACCTCTGTGGTTTGCTATTTTAAAGATTAATCTTTTTTCAATCCTGTTCAATTTGATTTTATTGGAAAGAACAAATGATGTGGACCTACTTGGTGACCCAGGAGGGAAAGCAACCCAGCTCGTCTTGAATAGTCCTCATTGTTTTCCTTGTACGTGCGCTGCTTACCTTGGCTGGCCGGCAGCACGGGGACGGACACTCAGTGACGCTCTGCCAACACTTTAGCAAGGCACTAGCAGAAAAAAAAAGCCCATCCTTCTTTTGGCCTACACTAGATTTCATGTATGGAGGTCTTTTTTGGTACAGAGTAGCAGGATCGGGCTCAAGAACCCCCAGTCAAACAAAAGCCTGTGCTCACAAAGGAAGCAGGGAAGAAATTATTTATATTAAACAGTATTTTGCTGGAGTGGTTATACGTCGTTACTAAAAAAGTACACCCAGTGCTGATAGCTTAACCGCCTTCAGTGCCTATAAGCTGAAGAGATGAGGGACCTCTGCTTCATGGGGGAAAAACAGTGAATATATTCTTCCAGCGATTTAGAAAACGGTATGTCTGCTGAGTTGGGTGCTGGAGACAGATCTAAACCCGAGGTGATGTCAATGATTAGCCTCCCCCTGAGGAAGACATGGGCACAGTATTGAATATATCTGCCCGGATCCAGATGGCAAAAAGTGATGTGCTGAGGTTTTTTTTTTTAAACCAGTCCCATAAGACCATCACGCAGCACTCATCACTGCGCATAGCAAACCTTTCCCATTCCCTGTTACTCTCACTTTCTCCTCCAAGTCAGACTCAAGATGGTCTTAAATGACACGTCCGTTGTCTATCGTCCACAGTGACCATATAAAGCGAAACATCCTCCCCTTTCCCAAGTAAAAGCTCCATTCCCACTTCCAACAGCTCTCAATATAACCAACAATGCAGATATCTAAATGATGACCCAGCGCTACCCGTGTCTTGAGGGAGTCTTTACTCTCACGGGTTAGACCACTTGAAACACATCTCGCTAGCAGGAAGGGAGAGTCTTCTTTTACAGGAATTTAATATTTTTCAATAGAACTGACCGTGTAGGGAAAGGAAAAACCCTACAGGCATGAAAAACTGCATAGCACCGGTCTGGAAAGTTTATTTTAAAAACATTACTACATCCGAAGCTGTTATATGTCAGCGGATATAAAGCTCTTCTTTAAATAACATCCAACTGTGACTATGCCCTTGGTATGTCCCAAATCTCTTCAGCTTATTGCTAGTATTTTCCAGCACTGTACGGCCAACACAGCTGTCATACTGGGGCCATCTCTGGCCATACCCACCACAGGAGGGCTCCCTGCCGTTGTCCCCACACCTCAAAACCTCCACCGGAGCGGCTGACAGCCACAGCGCCGTGCCGTGCCCGCTCAGGGATGGCCACGACACAAAGAGAACTTGTTCTGCCGATGGCTGAGAACATCCGCCAGCGATCGTCTTACACCATAAACACAGCAATGGGGGCTTCTCCAACCCAGAGAAACTTTGCCCGTTGCGTTAAGGCGAGAGAGATTTTGGGTTGGATGCAGAAATGCATTGCCGTGCAAATTAAAATGAGGTCCCGGCTCAGGTTAAAGCAGAGCTTCTGAGAGAGACGGCCCTGTCAAGCTCACGGACTCTCCCCACCGAGCCTGAGCTCCCAAAAATGGGCACTCTCTGCAGAACCGTGCATGACTTGGTGGACCCTCTCCAGCCACCCTCCTTTTCCTTTCCACATTGACGCATCAGATTCACGAGGTGTCCCCTTATAGTCTATGACAGGAGTGGAGGAAGAAAGCTGACCGCAATCACAAAGCACTTTCTCTCCTTAAAACCATCAGAAGATCACAGGGAATAGGCCCATGTCTCTGAGGGAGGAAGGTGGTAGGAGAAAAATTAGATGTTAAGAGTCATCTGATGCCAGAGGAGAGGTTTGGAGTTAGCCGGACTCGAGTCTGGGACTAGTTTCTGTAGTGGACTAGAGCCTGTGAAGTGAACAGCCATGTGGAAGCACCGGCACTACCAAGACCCAGCAGTTCTGCACAACAGCTGGAAGGCAGCCAGCGATCAGACCCTTCTGCTGACCCCCATCCTCTTCCTGAAAGCCTTGTTGAAAAAAAATGCCAGGAAGAACCTCTGTGACGCCTCCTCACTGGAAAGCACACCCCCCCTTCCCAGGTGCTCCTCAACATCAGACCCGGACACTTGTTTTCAAGGAATGAACGGGTTTGGTAGTATGTACAACCACATACGCTGGGCACGGTGGGCAGCACGAGTTTACCCTACGCAAGCAAACATTGAGAATGACAGACATCAACCAGGTTCTGACTGTGCTTAATTTAACGATTTCTTACCTCCCGCTGGAAAAGCAGAGCACGCCAAGTGGACACGTAAAGCGCACAAACATATAACTTTATGTTTCCTTTTCTAATTCTTCAAATGGTGGAGTCTGGCAGAATTACCCGGGCAAACGACAACCCTGAGGACGGGCCCAGTAGCTTCTGAAACAAACTTCATCCAGCCCTCTACTAAGGTCGACAGTACTACTACCACCAACAGATGCAGGGGTTACGGTTATGAAGGCAGCTAGATGTTGTTGATGTGAGTATTCTTTACAAGACAAGCTTTGACTAACCTATACTTAGAAGTTTCCTCTGCCATTCTCCAACGTCTACAGTCGGAGAGTGAAGCTCTTGCAAGGAAAAATCAAAATATCATAAAGATTTTAAGAAACTTTTTGGGTTTATGTTGACATGAAAAGGGGCTTGAAACAAAAGTTCTGCCTCTCAAAGGAGGGCTGCTCCAATTTCTTCCAGCTCTAACCACACCTTTGCTGGATGAGCAGGGGTTAGGATGCGATGGCTCTGAGTCCTCTCCTTCCCCTAGAAGGGAAGAGGTAGCTGGCTGGTTTTGTGAAACCCGACTATTCCCCGCACAGTACCTGTTTGTGCAGGAAACGGGAGGCGCAATCCCAAAGCTTCTCATGTGGGAACGCTTCAGGCCGCACGACGGTGAAGCCAATCAAAATTAGTAAGTGCTTACTGAACGAGACAGTGCGAGTGGGCCCCGCACAGGGTTCTTGCTTTAGGTGGGAGACAAATGCTGCTCGCGCAACGCTCGGCATTTTTCAACTGAATCAGTGGCTTTCCTGGCAAAAACTCTACATTGGTCAACAAAATGTTGTTGATAAACAGCAGCAACGACGTTTCTGAGGCGGCACAGACATTCAACACTGCCATGGGCCCTCCTCCCTCTCTAGCACAGAAAAAACACCGGGCAGCTCTCCGTACGCCTGCAGGACACAACGCACACCCACCTTGAGCTTGTGCTCCTTCCTGTTGACGATGACGGCCGTGATTTGCTGGTCCATGAAGATGAGGATAGTCACCAGCAGTGCAGGGATGGCTGCTGCCAGGTACACCCACCACGGGTTCCCTCCAAAAGGTGGGATAAACCAACCCCTCTCGGGACTGGTTGGCTTTTGAGGGCAAAGAAAGGAAAGCTTGCGTTAGAGCCGCAACAGAGGAGTGATGACATCCCAAATACACTCGTACTTCCAGCAACGGGGCTACAGGGAGACACTTGAGGTCTGCGACAAGTTCATTCTTCCCATTAACAGCAACAAAACGAACATTTTGGAGTACGGAGGCAGGATTTACAAGATAACCAAACTGAAGTTAATTATAAGGATACCATCTGAGTGAAACGGTCCCTTTTCAGAGAGCTGAATAGGAGAATACTCTCCTGTTTTGAGGACAAGCCATTTTATACAGGGCAGAAGGGTGGAAAAGGGAACCTGTTCCAAAGACGACCCCACAAGCCGACAATGACGTACCTTGAATTCACTTGGCACAATTAGTTTTGGTGTGTCCACACCTACCAGGGCATCTATTCCACAGAAAATCAAAATGGACAAGATAATGGCGAAGTCACTGATGAGCTTCCGGGCCTGAAAGAGAAGTTGATATCGTAACAGTAGTTAGCACTACGGAACACCATTTCACCCGTGCTTTAGTCTCTAGGCGATACTCCAGGCTTGGGTTTGGTGGCAATACAAGCTCATGGTATCTTCTTTCATAGAAACAAAAGGGCTCATTGTCGCGTCTGGTGCCGTTTGCCGAAATGTGCCTTGGTACTTTATTGCGTTGTCTGAAAGCCAAACAATTAAGCCTAAATGGAAGTACGAAAACAAACCGAAGGAAAAGGGAAACTGCTATTCTAAGAAACTCCCAGGTGAATTCTGCAGGGCAGTCTCACTGATGTTACGTTCGACAGCGGCCAACAACCACTGGTATGGAGACCTAGCTCCTCCGCAGCAGTGCCTGAAGAGACTTTTCAGGATCAGCTTCCAATATTAACAGATATTGAACAGTTACAAATAATTTTTTTAAAAATAGTAAAAAAAAAATAAATTTAAAAATATAAAAAAATATTTTAAAAATAATTTTTAAAAAATAGACATATAAAATATTGTTTCCTTCTGGTTGCCCTCCGATCTCTGATTCTTTGGGGCCCACATATTCACGTTTTTCTCTGCAGGGCCGGAGATGGCTTTTTTGACATGAGTCGAGCTTCTCCTGTTACCACAGGATCCCTAAGGTTATAACAAAAACCACTGTGTTACCCCCAGACTCCATTCTTTTAATATGACTGATTTTGCAACGCAGGTTAAAAGAAAAATGGGAAAGAGAAGAAATGGTATTTCACACCAAACAGTGGAAACAGTCGCAAATTTCCCTTTAGAAGACGGAAAGACCGAAACTTCCAAGACAGATGAGATGTTCTGTATGACTGGCAGAGATTACACTGCTTTCTGTTCAAGTATTCAATCAACCTAAACAGACGGGAAAACAAACTAGACTTCTCAGTGAAAACCTCGACATGCCCTAAGAGTGCAGCTCTCCTCAAGTCACGGGAATGTGACGACCTGAAGCTGCCAGACCCCCAGATTTAACTGGGCAGGAGCCACTGTGCTTGTCTGTAACTGTGGGATCTTTTCAGAGCTGTTGTTTCTTCCAGGCTTCCTGGGTTCACATGGTTACGCGTAAATCGAGCCGCATTCCAGCCCCGATGGAATTCGTTTCCTTTTTATTAAAAATAATAGAGGTTCAATTGTAACACAGCAGAACAGTAAACATCCATGTAGGATAAATCCCCGTGTGCCAGAATGCCAAAAACGAGGGCGGCGGGCAGGTCTCGGGGAGAAATGTGGCTTTGGTACACACGGAAACCACCAGCTCGCACGCGTGTCGTGGTAACTTCAGCTGGGGAGACAAAACAAGCAGACGCACCAGAGAGGTGCACGTAAGCTGGCTGTGACCCTGAGCAAAATCTTGTTTGAAGGGTTTTTCAGCTCATCCTTGTTTTGCCGCTGATCCTCAGAGAAGAAAGGGAATTTCTGCTTTAGGTCCCTACCGTAGCAGGTAGCAGACCAGGGACGCACCGTAGTCAAGTTCAACATTTTTGCACTGATTTCTGAGTATTTCAAACGCTCCGTGGCACCATCAAAGATGCGCCTCTGGTCTCCTGTTCTATACCCACTTTTACTCAGTGACAAAGCAAAGGGCTTCTTTTGTCCTCCCCAAATGCTCCCTCTGGCTATAAGCGGGGAGACTTCTGACATAACGATTAATGGCCCTTTTTGGTCGTTTGATCTCTGTCGAACGCATCCTACCCCAGAGCATCCCACGGAGCTGCGTATGTGACACCGAAAATGGCCAGCTGGAACTATATATGCCTGAAGGACTCGTCCAATTTCTTAACGCTGATTAACTACATCGTTGCCTATCTCAGCTTGGAAGCGTCGTCGTCAGCACCTTGAAAATCACTGCCGAATCCCCACCACAGATTTTGGCTCATTTTGGCTCTTCTGCTGCCTTACCCGTGATCTCCAGAAACACTGAGAGAGTGACAGCGAGGCAGTCCCCGACATACAGAATCACAGAACGGTCAGGGTTGGAAGGGACCTCTGGAGATCATCGAGTCCAACCCTATACCTTGGTTAACCATGTTCTGATGTCAGTCAACGCAACCTGGCTTCCCTGCAAAGCATTTCTCCCCCAGTGGGCGAGAGCTACGCCAAAATGGAGGCCGATATTTGCACTCTGAAGGAGTAAAGAAACAGCCTGGTGGGCTGAAACGAGAGACTTACAGTGGTTGGAAAATAACGACTGGTCTTGAATTTCTTCAGGGCCATGGAACAGGTGTAAGTGCCAAAAAAGAGGATGAAAGACATGAGGGTGATGTCGGGGACGTAGTCGCAGTTGTTGCCCACAAGTCGTCCTCCGTATTTCAAGCACTCCTTTGTTGTCAGAGATGACCAGTCAATGGTGGCGTTGTACTGCAGGAAATAAAAGAGAACATCTCCGTAAGGCTGCGCTCACGCAAACGCTGCCCGTGCTGGGATAGGAACGGGGACAGAGCATCGGGGAAAATACCGGGAGGGAAAGGGAGGCACGGAGCGGAGGCTGACAAATCCCTGCGCTTGTGCGCAGAGAGAATGGATTTGAACCCGGACAGAGGATGGCATCACCTGGGAACCGAGGACAGGCTGAGCCTTGGGAAGAAGACTTGAACTCTGTGTGCACCCACAGTGCCGCACCACTCGTTTCGAGCACCTCCACCGCGCAGAGCCAGTCGCCCCGTGCTCACGGAGGGGGTGCTACGCTGCAGAAGGCTGAGCAACCACGCGCAGGACACAGCCCGGGCGCCGAGTGAGCTGCTCCGGGCTTGGGGCGCACCCAGAGTTCAAGTCTGGGATCCTCCTGTCTGTGTTGTAAAAGCCATTGGTTCATCGGTGCCCGCAGAATGCCGGACATGCAAAGAAATGCCGGCGCATACTGTAAATGAGGCCACAGCTGGAGCGCTACGTCCAGTTCTGGGCTCCCCAGTTCAAGAAAGACAAGGAACTACTGGGCAGAGTCCAGTGGAGGGCTACGAAGATGATGAAGGGACTGGAGACCGCTCTGATGAGGAAAGACTGAAAGACCCCGGGGTGTGTGGGTGGGAGAGGAGAAGGCTGAGAGGGGATCTCATCAACGCTTATCCGTATCTAAAGGTGCGTGTGGAGAGGATGGGGTTAGACTCCTTCCAGCGGTGCCCAGCGACAGCACATGGGGCAATGGGCACAAACTGGAACACAGGGAATTCCATCTCAACATAAGGAAACTTCTTTACTGTGGGAAAAGCTTCTTTACTGTAAGGGTGCCAGTCCGGGGAGTTTTAGAATCGCATTGTCTCTGCTCTTCCTTTTCTGCGTGAAAACCCCAATGAAGGAAACCAAAGTCCTGGGAACCACGAGATCAGAAAGAAGCAATATTTTAAAATAACTCGATATGGATAAAACCATAGAGAGGAAAGAGTATTTTTCTCCAAATAGTTAAGTTATCGAGAACTTCTCACACACGTGGGCACAGCCCAATTCAGACCAACAAGTAATTTACCAGGAAAAAGGATGTTCTTTAGGCAAAAGTGCAAGGCACAAAATATTCTTTTGTTTATAAGTGACGTTTTCAAGTAGGAAAAAAAAACCCAAAGCGTAACCTATATTGGGAATCTTGAAAATATTTAAGGTACGCGCTGAAGGCAAAAAGTTCATAGCCTCATGCTGCGTCTATCAGTATCTCAATCATGTGTGTATGTCGAAAAACACATCGCATGTGCCTCCAAGCTGGATGGATGCTCATAAAGTTGCGGTCTCAAGCCGCACGTAATAAACTGCAGCTGCCTCAGCAAGCGCATCCCGAGAGCTGAGCCGAGGCGTGATTCCGCTGACACCGATGGCGGTGGAAGGCGGGGAAAAAAAAACCGCCCACAACAGCCAAACCCCAGCTCTGTGCTGCTGTTTGACACCGCGCTGGCACTTTTGCTCTCTCAGCAGCAGGGCTTTGTTCCTCTTGGAGAGGATTTCTGCAGATGTGCCCTGACTTGGGACGGGAACAGAGGGGAGAGCGAAGGCGGCTTTCAAAAGCAGGGAGATAAACTAAAAAAAGAAAAAAAAAAAAAACCAAAATATTTGGGGGCATATTTTACATTTTGCGAATTTAAATCTATAGAAATAAGCACCGGAGAGCGTTCAACAGGTAAGGTTAGCACTTGGGGTATCAGAAAGCAAGCAGAAGAGAGCACCCCTCTTCTTCGGGAGACCCCCCAATGGGATTTGGCTTTGTCCCCCCGCCAACCGCCCGGCAGGGTTTGTACCGGGGCCGCTCTTCCCCTTCCCGACACCCTCGGCACGTGTACCAGGACATCTGTTTCGCTTTGAAACTCTAAGGCATCCAAAAAGGAGCCTGGACACAGAGCTAAGCCCTGCGCCCCGGGGCTGGCTGCCCCGGCGGGGACCAGGGCTAAGGCAGAGCATCCTATGGGGAGAGCATAGCCTCCCCCCGGCTCTTCTCAAAACCGGGCAGGGAGACAGAGTCAGGGCCGAGGGGAGTCCCCTCCGGCCCCACCGCCTTGCAGGAAGGGTAGTGCAAAGGAGGGTTTTGGGGGAGGAGGGCTGAGACGCTGAGATGACTGTTCCAAGGACGGAGAGCCTGCAAATGCAGCTCCTCGGGTGGTTTTCATGTCTCCAGGCCTCAGGTCAGTTAGAATCAGAGAGTCATGGAATCGTCTAGGTTGGAAGGGACCTTTAAGATCAACAAATCCAACCATCAACCTAACATGGCCAAACCCGCCACTAAAGCATGTCCCTCCGCACCACGTCTACCCGGCTTTTAAGTACCTCCAGGGATGGCGACTCCACCCCTTCCCTGGACAGCCTGTTCCAGTGTTTGACAACCCTTTTGGTGAAGAACTTTTTCCTAATATCCAATCTAAACCTACCCTGGTGCAACTTGAGGCCATTTCCTTTTGTCCTGTCACCTGTTACGTGGAAGAAGAGGTCAACCCCCACCTCACTACCCACTCCTTTCAGGTAGTTGTGAAGAGCGAGAAGGTCTCCCCTCAGCCTCCTCTGCTCCAGACTGAACAACTCCAGTTCCCTCAGCCGCTCCTTATTAGAGTTGTCCTCCAGACCCCTCACCAGCTCCATTGCCCATCCCTGGACGCGCTCCAGCACCTCACTGTCTTTCTTATAGCGAGGGGCCCAAAACTGAACACACTATTCAGCTCACCACACTAGTTCTTTGCCTTCCTCTACAGCATGGCTCCCTTCTCCCAAGACTGACCATCAAGCACTAAACCCACAAAACCCGAGAAGAGCTGTTCTTGTTAACAGAACAGAAGCAGCAGTGGGAACTCATCTCCTGATGGGTGGGTTGTGCTGGAGCTGGGGGCTGCTCAGCGCTTCCCCGGGCATTATCTTCTGGAACGGGCAGCTGGGGAAGGAGGTCCTCACCTCCAGCCCTTCCAGAGACAGCCAACTCAGGTGCCCAGGGACCGCAGCCAGGCAACGGAGGTGGGCAAGGAGCAGTAATGGGCACATGAGGTGCAGCCTGGCCATCAGGAGACCTCGCTGCTATTCCTTACCCCTGCCACCAAACCCCTCGGGCACCTGGAGTGATGCTCTTGCCTTCTCGGGCTCCTAGTGCCTGCAGACAGGGCCCAGCTCAGAAACTGTTCCCTTCCTGCCGGGCCACTTGATGTCACACAAGAGTGGCCACCACATGAAAAGAAACACAGACAAGGTAGGATCTGTATTCTTCAGCAGAAAGTTGTTATTCTGTCTCTCTGCTTACTTCCCCTGCATCAAACACAAACATATCTGATGCCGTCAAGCTCCACTTCTTTCTCATCATCCTCCAAAGCTCACCACCGG
The DNA here is from genome assembly GCA_033628625.1 of Charadrius hiaticula. Lineage (NCBI taxonomy): Eukaryota > Metazoa > Chordata > Aves > Charadriiformes > Charadriidae > Charadrius > Charadrius hiaticula. Next base: position 1,745,526 of record JAHREF010000167.1, on the reverse strand, counting down.
AGCGAAGCGTGGAAAAAACACGGTTAGCTACAGAAAAAAATCAAAGAACGGGGTGGAAACGGGACCTTCCAAAGGACGGGCTGGCCACAATGCTCCTACCATTACAGCCCTGGACACCAGGATCCCACTAATCCCCCGGGAGAACCACTTGCATCCTGCCAACACGCACAGATCAGACTGCAAGAAAGTAGCCGCTATTAGCAAGTAATTAATACTATCTGAATTGCGCACGCAGTATTCCGTAGACAGGACCACGAGAAATCCTCGGAGGACCAAAAAGGAGCAGCGTCACGTTTTCACGGTGTCCGCGTGAGGGTTTTCTCCACGCGATCGATTCCCCATCTACTGGCACGGCACGTACAGACTCGCGAGCCCGGATAATCTCTGCCCTCCCAAAGGGCACTCACCATCTCTGCAGAGGAATAGAACAGCTCATCGGCTGACGGCACCGTTGTCCCGTTAAATAACGAGCTATTAACTGCAAGAGAGGACAGAAAAAGGAATCCCGTGAGCGTGGTGCCGAAACGGCTTGGAAGGAAACCAAATTTCGTCTATCAAATCATCTGTTAACTCCATCAAACCGTCTGCAATCTCTTTGCTCAAGTGAAGCGAGTCCGAAGTACTGTTTCAGACTGACTCAAAAGCACCAATCATCAATCACTTAAAAAAACGGGAAGAAAAGGCTAAGGGAAACATGATTCAAACCTAACTGGGTTTTTTTTGGAGTTCACTGAAAAAAAAAAAAAACAAAATAGCAAAGCAGACAGACAATATAATATTTCATGGTTTTGCAATATTTTTCTAACAATTTCTGGATGAAAATAAATATCCGCAGAACACTCCTAATTATTAACTTAAAATTGACGCACAACCCCAAAGATACCCAGGAAGGCAAAATGCATTTTAGAATCCAGCGCAAACACATTTTTTGAATTAAAAAAAAAAAAAAACAAACAGATAAAGAGTAATTGAAATCAGCAGGATGGAGGTAATTTCTTTGAAAAAAGGGGCAGCGTTCACTGTGACAACGATACATCTTTTACTTTGGTTTTCATGGGATTATAAATCATTTACTCGAAATTTCATTTAGGAACGCAATCCCTCCCGAAAATAGGCTTGTCAACTACATCCTCGTGTTTTATTTAGGTTGTGCATGTACTCCTATGCCTGATGAGAATATTTAAGTTGTATTAAAACCTCGCACCGCTCACATTTGTTTAGCCGGAGAAAGAGCTCAGTGCATTTGTCTTTCATACTACTGAAATCACGCGAGGGTCTAAATCAGTAGTAGGACATGTTTACACGTAGGCAACCTTTGCCGGGCCCTTGGCAAGTAAGATCTCACGACTCTCGTCAAGACATGGATTTTGCTGTGCCTCCAAGTATTACTGCGGATTTCGCCGCCGGTGTTTTCCTGGCGCTGGTGGGGATCCCTCTGGGAGGGCCAAAGCAGCTCCCGAACCCTTCCCACCGCCCTGGCGCTTTGCTTCGGGCCGAGCAGCGGCCGTGTGGATGTCCTTGCTCCTGCGGCGGATGGAGCGTGGGTCTGGCTGCTGGTTTGGCCTTCTTCTTGACCCAACGGTGCGCGTTAGCTCAGAGACGCGGACGGGAGGTGCAAGGACCAAAGGGAAGTCCCCGCGGGACACACAAAGTAATTATTGCCAGAGCACACACACAGATCCTGCCGGTGATTGCATAGAACCATAGAATGGTTTATGCTGGAACAGACCTTGAAGATATTTAGTCCACCCCCTGCCCTGGGCAGGGACACCTCCCCCCAGCCCAGGTTGCTCCAAGCCCCGTCCAACCTGGCCTTGAACACCTCCAGGGATGGGGCAGCCACAGCTTCTCGGGGCAACCCACGCCAGGGGCTCACCATCCTCAGAGTTAAGAATTTCTTCCTAATATCTAATTTAAATCTCCCCTCTTTCAGTGTAAAACTGTTTCCCCTCATCCTATCACCCCCCTCCCTGATGCAGAGTCCCTCCCCAGCTCTCCTGGAGCCCCTTTAGGCACTGGAAGGGGCTCTGAGGTCTCCCCTTTTTCGCCTTCTCTTCTCCAGGCTGAACCCCCCCCAACTCTCCCAGCCTGTCCTCCCAGCAGAGGGGCTCCAGCCCTCCCAGCAGCTTTGTGGTCCTCAAGGACGAGAACAGCCGAAGGATCCTGCTAGTGCCACCTGCTCTGCCCATACTGTAACCCCACCACTCGTCGAGAAGCCTCAAATGATTTTTTGAGCTTGTCCTGGACTGAGTTTAAATCCGGGATCGCTCTGTTAGCTGCTCCATTCCCTGGCAGTTTGCTGCCTCCAATCTTCTCTCTCAACTTCAGCAGCTCTGTGCCCGAGGTGCCGCAGACTGGGGCAGATCCCTGCCGGAGAGCTTGGTGTGGCTGGAGAGCTACCTGGAGAGATTGCTGTCACCACCTCCAGTACTACCTGGTCACTCCTCCTACTCAAGGTTTATTCAATACTACTTGAAAAACTAAGGAAGAAGCATTTGGAGATGATGATGATAAGGTCCCCTTCACCCTCTGAAACAAACATCTGGGGAAGAGGCAAATGGGATGAGAAGAGAACCGTGGCAGTGAGCGTTTGTGAGCTTCACCAAACCACATGTGCTAATCCTCACCCTGCTTGCTTACAAAGGTGAAGACCAGCATCGTATTTCCAGGCACAAATCTCTTGTGAAATAAGGTGTGGGCTTCTGCCACGTGCTCCATTTCCTCTACACATCCCAGCTGTACCACCACGTTCGCCCTGGGCACTGGGATGGGAAGAGGAGACTTTCAATTCAGCGTTGACCACCATCGCAACTCCCAAAAAGAAGACGCCCCGCCATTCAAATGGAAGCAGAACTAGACCTACATCCAAGTGTTTGCAGAGATCCTACATTCCGTAACTAACGTAAGCACGCACCTCCTCGGGATCCGGTTCCCGACGCCTTTTGCGCAGAGGCAGCCAGCAGCAACCAGAAGCTTTTCCTGTTGGACAGGTATGTCGAGATAACCTGAAGTTGACTTTGAGCGCAAACCAAGTTTCTTACTCACTCCTCATTGTTTGAGGGATCCTAGGAGTGGTCACAGCTTCCCTATGGTACGAGCCAGCGTACTTCTGTCGGTATTTGGGGTTTGTAACCTTTTGTTCCCGGTTGTGTTGGCAGATCTAGACGTAGTCTGGCTACACCTGCCTCGCAGCCCACGCTCTAGCGATAGGCTGAGCTGTTGGATACGCTTCCCTTCCGCTCCAGCGAGGAACTGTTTGTGCTCTTCCACTCATACACGCAGCCAGGAGGTGGAAAACCACCCGTGTTTGGGTAACGCCCTGAATAAATCTACCTCCTGCTCTTGACAAAATGACACGGCGGATACCGGGAGTGACTCGAGCACCGTGGCAGTGACCTGGCCACCGCTTCTGGCCCTGCACGGCCTTTGCAGAGGGACAACATTCCGAATTCACAGCCACAGGGATGCACGGAGACCTGGGTACAGAGCGAGCTTCTCCGCTGGTAGTGATGCTCACAGCAGGAGTGCCAGGAAGGTCCGCTGTAAAGACATTCCAGTTGGCACATGGGGTGAAATTCACCCCTCAGCTTCAAAATAAGGCTAAGATGGGATGTCTGAAGAAGGATTAATACACCTGTATCTTATCTGGGCCGCAGCACAACAGGAAAAGAAAGCAAACGCAATCTCCTACCTGCAAATCGGAGAGCTAATTAAACCTTCTCTTACCTGGATCTAATGGTTCACAGGCACAAGAGTAATGCGTGATATAGTCCACCTTGAACTCCGAGTTGATCGGGTAATGATCAGCCAGCTTGATCATCTTCTTGAAAGCATCGTAAATGAAGATGAAGCTAATAAGGGAGGAAAAGCCTTCTTCGGTGAAGCGGGTGAAGTACTTGACCAGGAAGCTGGCATCGGTAGCGACGAGAATGAGACACTGGAAGGCTGACCAAAGGCCGATCCAGAGACGAAACTCCAAGTAGTCAAAATCATTGTCTCTGCAACAAGACAGGGGCGGCAGGAAGGGAAAACATCGGGGTTAGATAAATGCAAGCAGGACCGCGACGTCCCCGTGAAAAGCGGTGACCGCGCAGCCTCTGGGACCTGTGCTCGTTTAGACTCAGCGAGACCGTCCCCAATAGCCAGGCTCTCCATTTTCAGCCACCCAACTCCATATGTGCAGCTTAATAGTCAAGAGGGACCTGCTGGAGCGTGTCCAGAGGAGGGCCACAAGGATGATCCGAGGGCTGGAGCACCTCTCCCATGAGGAGAGGCTGAGAGAGTTGGGGCTGTTCAGCCTGGAGAAGAGAAGGCTCCGGGGAGACCTTATTGCGGCCTTCCAGTCCCTAAAGGGGCTCCAGGAGAGCTGGGGAAGGACTTTTTACGAGGGAATGTAGTGACAGGACAAGGGGGAATGGCTTTAAATTGGGAGAGGGCAGGTTTAGATTAAACATGAGGAAGAAGTTTTTCACTTTAAGGGTGGTGAGGCACTGGAACAGGTTGCCCAGAGAGGGTGTTGAGGCCCCATCCCTGGAGGTGTTCAAGGCCAGGCTGGACGTGGCCTTGGGCAACCTGGGCTGGTGGGAGGTGTCCCTGCCCGTGACAGGGGGGTTGGAACTGGTTGGTCTTTAAGGTCCCTTCCAACCTAAACCATTCTATGATTCTTTGAAAACCATGCCAAAGTAATCAGTCTTGCCTACACCTGTGCTGATAAATATTACCAGTGAATTCAGACAAGCTCTTTCTCGGCTTCCCAGTAAAAATCCTCCCTTGGCAAACAGACACGGAGCTGCAAAGGCCCAGACATCCATCTCTCCAGACCAAGAGCAGCTCAATGCCGACAGCTTTCCACCAGCTGAAGGTGTAACCGCGGGTTACAAATCTCCTCCAGAAAAGCAATGTCCTGCCAAGCCCCGCGCTCGGGAGCTTGCACCTCCATCTCTCAGGCCCTTGCGCTATCTACAAGAAATCAGGACATCAGCAGGAGAAGGTCCAGAAGCGCAAAGCAGAAGAGGACGAAGCCTGGTGCCAGGACCTGGCACACTGTGGAGGACGATGGAGCCAACTGCATCGTTCCATCCTGGGAAGTTTGTTTGCCCCTTGAGGTTGCCGTGCCCTGAGGGTGCAGAGTCCCAAAGGAGGGACTCTTAGGACCAAACGAAGGCAAAAAGCGAACGCCCGAGCAGATAAGTCCCTGCTGGGGTGTTGACCGCCTCTTCTGGGGAACGGAGTGTGAGGCGGTGGGGCTGGCAGCCCTGGGCAGCCGGCGTTCCCTGGAAGCCAGGAACTCTGCAACGTTGAAGGACAGAAGAAGAAAGGCTGTTTGTGTGGAAGGTTTCAGAGCAAAGTCTCTAAGAGCATTTGGAAAGCTCTGGGGAGGGGATGGGGCCCAGGAGTTTATCCCTTCCTTCCCCCTACTACACCAAGTGTTGAAAGAAAAACTGAGCATCTCTCCCCGTGAGCTTGCTTTTAAATATAAAGCAGCCAAAGCCATCTTCAAGACAGTTGAAAGTCTTCAAGACATGCTGTTTTCAAGACACCTTAGGAACACAGGCTACGCCAGGTAACCACCCGCAGCTCTTAAATGTAATAACAGAAAAGCATCTTCAGGTGCTTCTCTGAGGCGGGGTGAGATGGAGGTTGCTGGATTGCCCCACAGCACAACTCCTCCAGACCTGTCTGTGACAAGAAGACACGTGTGGAACAGCACCGGCTCCTCCAGAGAACCACACGTGCCTCAGGGAGGGCTGAGGTCCGAGCACCAGGGGTGGTTTTAGCTCACACGGCAAAACACTTGGTAGAGTGTTTGCAATCTGGCAAAACTGGAGGCCTTCAGAGCCGCCTACGGGCTGGTCCCACCATTTACTCAAGTCCCCGCTGCAGATGGACTCCCTCCAACCTTGTGTAGCAATAGTAAAAAGATGTCCTTACGTCTCCCATGTACCTGTTTCTCCACCCTGTTTCCAGGTGGACACGGTGCGCTGTCACACACCTCGACCCTTCGTCAGCATTCACCCGCGGGCGGCAAACGTTGCGGCGAGTTTGCATGGGGCACCCCGAGCACCCGCCCCACCACCAGCAGAGATCCCGTCCAACAGCGGGGCGCGAGGGCAATTTTCTCGTGCGCGGTATCAAACCGCGGAGCGGAGACCAAAAGAGCACCTCAACGGGGGGGAACGACAACCTCGCGACCGTGAAATGGGTGAAAAGGCTGCAGAGCGGGCAGGGTGCCAGTTAAAGCATTGCCGCTGGGCAGCGTCACGCGTTCCCGTACGGAGCCGGGGTCGCATCTCAGGTAGGTTCGGACAGGGTCGGATATGGGCATTCAACCCAAATCTCTGCAGGGCTTTCTCCTTACTGTAGCCAAACATCTCAGGGGAGGGCTGCAGCCTTCTCGCGCTGAGAGCCTGACCTGGAAAGAGGGGTAAGGAGCTAGGAAGAAACAAAGTGATGATTTAGAAAAAGAGAATGGAGAAAAAAAAATAAATAATAATAATAAAAGACCCCAGTGACAGCTCTCTGAAATATCCGGAGTCAGTGCCTCAGAGAGCAGGAGGTGCCATCCATCTGACCGAGCGTGGAGATGACGGCTGGCGGGAGCCCAGATGGCATCCTGACTGCGCACCATTGAAAAACATCAAAAGGTTTTAAACTAAGTTGTTTTTTTTTTTTTTTTCTTTTTTCCCCACCCCTCCAAGTCCTGCAGCACTTCTGAAGCTCACAGAGCAAACGAACAAGCACAGGATTATTTTGCATACACGATACAACAGCCTAAGCACTTCTGCCACGATTCCTTTTCTTTCCGAGCTCTCCGGAGGGGAAACTTTCCCGCCAGCCGGCTTTTGGGGCCAAGCTCCCGCTTTGCTGGGGAGCCCAGCGCCTGGCTGCCCGCTCAGAAACCCGCGCCGGGTTCACAGCCGGCGTCGGAGACGCTCTGCGCGGAAGCCGAAACGACCAGCCCAGGATGCAGATTCACCGGGGTGTCCTGCAGCATCCACCCACCCTGCCGGAAACACGGCCGACGCCGCTCCTGCAGGTCACCCGAAGCCAGACGCGTGGCTCGGTACCCAAAGCTTTTTTAGACATCTCTCCACACACACACACGCAGAGTCAAATTTTAAATGAGGAGGTAGATGGGAAGTCTTTCTAATTTTGCTCCCAGCAGGGAACAGGGTGTTGTGAATACGAACAACCGCAAACGTGTTATTGAAAAAAAAAAAAAAAAATCAGGGCACTTGATTCCAATTTCCTCGTGAGAAAGATTCCCTCGAAAAATCCCGTCATTCTGCTCCGGCAGGTTGCGAGGACAATAGCTTTTATAACCGCCACCTCCTCCTCGGGTTAAAAATAACCACCTTCTCCCTCCCAAAACCGTGCAGAGTGTTTTTCCATCTTGCTTTTTTCCCTTCCGCGTGCCGCACCTGGGGCTCTGACCTGCCCGCCAGACACAAATAGCCTCTCTATTCCTCATTTTATGCATTTATTCCAGGCCAAGAAAGAAAACAAAGGTGTTCCCCCCCCACCATCTGCTGCAGAGCTCTCACCAGTTGGCAGCTTCTAGTTTCCCTCCCTGGGCCAGTCTGATTTTCTGTCCATTTTTTCCAGCCTCCATCCCTCCCTGCCTACGCTCCCGTGGGGGGAAGAGAGCGGCTGAAGGTCCATCTCCTCTGCCCCTCTTCGGCGGAGCTGAGCAGACCCGGGGCCGTGCAGGAGGGGAATGCGCCGCATTTGGAGGGGCGCATGGTCTCTCCGCGGCATCCTCGCCTCCAAGATGAACTTCTCCCCGGCTCGGCACGAATCCGGCTCTGCCTAACCACAGTCAGAGCGCGCTGCGAGGCCATTCGGGCTTCAAACCCCAGTTATAAAACAACCCCGACTTCCACAAGGCAGCAGGAGAATCAGACCCTGCCCGTTTCATCCCACCCTGTGTTATTTCCACCGGCACGGCTCGCGCTGCCGTGTATCATGAAGCGAGCTAAGCAACCGAATTCAATCGTCCCACTCCAGCAGCGTCCAGCGTAGCGCCGTGTATGTGGCATCGCCTGTAAATACACCGTCTGCCTTAGCAGGAGCTCCGCACCTTAAATGACTTCTCCAACACGGGAGAAAACGTGATCATATGCTCTCAATTATTTCTGAGCAACTACCCCCAGACATTAAATATAACGGGGAAGGAGACAGAATTAAACAGCCAAACATACACCGCGTCTCCTGCCCTACTGCAACCTGCAGCCGTCTCCAGCTTAATAATTCAGTAGACCTTTTCTAAAAATAACCGCCAACGGCCAAAGAGCTGTTCCGCATCACGGGCGACTGCTTTTGAAAGGAAGCCCAGTAACGCCTTAACCCCGAAAGCTCTCGGGTTTTGTGCACTGCAACCCAAGTCTTTCGCAACCCGCGCCGCCGCGAACGCTCCCTGATGGGGGAAGGGAGGGCTACAAGAGATTTGGGGTGTTTTCTGTATCACCTGCAACCATCTCCTCACAAAACCACCGGCCAAAGTATCGGTGGTCCGACATGTAACGTCCCCGATGAATACGCTGATTCTTTTAGGGATGCTCGTTATATTTTGCCAGCGCTGCAGGTGTGGGAATGGTAACTGGGAACACCTCGCAAACTGGGCTGCCTTCAGCTCCGGGTGTCAGCTATCGTCACCGCATCAGCGTTAACGTGGCGGGGAGGGAGCAGAACCGCTTTACACCAGTTAAAAGGAAAAAAAAAAAAAACAAAAAAACCAAACCCAAGAGCATTTAATGCAGCAAAGCTCCACCGAGGAATTCTGGGGACAGGCAGAGATCGACAGCTGTTCCGATCATAGGTACTTTTGCGAAGTCATTGCAACTGTTTCAAATGAGCACTGATTTAAGGACAGATTTTCGGTAACCTTGAGACCTGTGGGATTTTGTTAGCAAAACCACCAAGAGTTGGATTCCGTTCTTTGCTCCCATGGGAAACGCGCAGCATCCAGGGAAACCCACGCGGTGGCTGGGGAGGAAGAGCACCCTGACCGGAACCAGCACGACCTTCTCCTGGAGGACAGACCTGGCCAAGAACTTCCCCCAGGCCCCAAGGAGACGCGCAGCCGGGCACCGGGCAGCGCCCTGGGACGTGCGTGCCTGGGAAAATCCTCACTGCAATCTCAACAAGGAACAAAGAGATGTTTCATTTCATGCGCTAAATCCCCTCCTTCCCCACCGCCAGCCGTCTCATGCCCGAGCTAGGATTTCATTAGCGCGAGACATTCCTCCCCTCCTCCCTCCACGCCGGTACTTACTTGCTGAAATTAAAGAGGAGCCGTTCAAAGACAAGGACAGGTCCTGTGCTGCTCAAAATGGTGAGTGGCTGACCAGCAAAAAGGCAAAATATCGCACCGGTGACTGCCGTGCCCAGAAAGCTCTCCAACACGCCCTAGGGTAGACACAGGGGAGAAGTGAGTTCTACGGGATAACCCTTTCTGTTAGCGCCGTTGCAAGAAAATGAGTCGTTACGTCAGCGGCCGGTTGCGTGCTGTACGCCGGTACGTCCCAGACCAAGGGAAGACCATCTTCTGCCCCTCTCCCACAGCTGCGTAGAGGGATGGGTTCATCCCACACGATTCGGTTACTCGGGATAACCACCAACCCCCCTTCTTCTTTCTGAGGCCCGGAGTTTAATAACAATAAAATTGCAAATTATTAAATTTCCTATTTGGCAAGGGGAAGGGAGTGTTTTCAAAGACCACGTAAAGGGTTTGAGAACTCCTTGAACACCTCCCGCGCCTGCGACAGTAACGATACACGCTTGGAGGGCTCCTCAAACAAACACGGCAGAGGACGGCCGTGGGACAGCGCTGACATCCTCCAGGACAACGCAGGGGGGGGTTGTTTTATTTTAATTTCTCCAATTAAGCAGACGCTCTAGATAAACAAGATGCCTCCCTTGCAAGTAACTGTGAGACACAAGCAAGTGAGACACAAACCAAACAAGGCTACTTCATCCAGCAGTCATGTTGAGACCCAAGTTCCTCAGATGTCCCCAGCAAGTAATAAATTCCGTATTTAACGAGCTCTACAACTACCTTTGGCATGTGTGGCAGAACAGCTTCGCTGGAGAAGGATAAAAGAGCATGCTTGACGCGTTCCTTGATTTTCACGTCCAACTATAGCTGGACGATATCTACTTTTAAAATGCAAAATGTGGATGAAATATAAACAGCCATAAAATGTGATTATTGACTGAGTGCGCATCCTTCGACAAAAATGGCAGAATCCGCTGGACCTTACCTCGTTTGCTCTTATGGAAACTAATCTGTTTACAGTTGATTGAGTTTTAAAGGAACAAGAAGAGCATCACCTTCTACTAAGACGTGCAGCCGCCAGCATCACCCTCCCCAGGAAGACCTACCCAACAACCAGGAGCAGGTTTTAGGACAGGCAGCCTCATGAATACTGCACGTGTTGAGCAACCAGCAATTAACGGCACATGCAGATCCTTCTTTCCACCCATGACAAAAGTGGGCTGCAGTCTTTCAGACTTATCAGCGGTAACAGGGAGAATTTCAATTAAGTTTTGTGGCTGTCTTTCTTGGAAAGACCCAAGTTAATGTTTACATTGAGGAAAGTATATTCGTACTGTCATATGTCAAACCAGGATGCTACTATGTAGAGCAGAACATTGGGTTTTTTTTTTAATTTACTAAATCGCTAGCAGAACTTTCTCTAAAGCACTCATGAACCAGTTTTCTGGCCACAAGCATGATCTCCACATAGCAGTGGTCAAACCCTGTTATCGCTGGGTAATTAAAGCAGCAGCACGACGGGTGCGCAGAGAAGCAAAAGGTAAGGAAGGTTTAAAAGCCGCCTGTCCTGACACACGCTCCGTCTCTCGTCAATCTAGACGAGCTGCTGCAGAGGGGACAGCAACAGCCTCATCTTGGCAGGAGGGGACATCCTCCGTCCTCTCCGTTTCTCAGTGCTGTCGGTGATGGCCATCGCTCAGCCCCGGTCCTTGCAAGGGAGATGTGCTTGCTGTGACACCCCGCAGCCCGCGTACATGGGTCACACACAGTCCCAGACGGGCACGGGTTTGGAAGGAACCTTTGGAGAACATCTAGTCCAACCCCCCTGCCAAAGCAGGGTCACCTCCAGCAGGTTGGACAGGAACACGTCTTATCTCTAGAGAAGGAGACTCCGCAACAGGCATCAGGGGACACGGACGGGAGCCCACGAGCCTTTGCCGCTGCCTTTGAGGGACCGGTGAGGATGAGACAATTGCTCTCGGGGCAAGGAACGGCATCGGCAGAGCTGATCCCCTTCGCTCCTCCCGCATTACTCATGGAGAGGGCCCTCGCGGCCAGCGCATCTGGAATCTTTTTTCCCTGCATTCTTCCACGTGTCCGTGGCTAAGAATAGTGTCTTTTCTCAGAAACGTAAAACTCCGAAGTGAGCTTTTAAAGAAACGTTGGCCGTGTCAGGTTCCCCGGGGCAGGCAGCGCCGGACGGGCGATATTTAGTGCCTGACCCAGCAGCTGTCACATCATTGTTTACAAGAAAAAAGAGGTATAAACCGTGACGTGGTAGCCCCAAAACGACTTTCTATGAGGACAGAATGCCTGGGGGAAAACTTCTAGGTGCTGTTCCTCCACATTTCTGAGCATCAAGATTCAGCGCAGCTCGGGCTCTTCCACGTCTTCCAGAAACACATGCTTGCAAACGCTTTCGCACCGTGGGAACGCGCAACGGTTTGAGCACCGCTTGACGTGAACCTGGACTCCGATCCCACTGAGCTGGTCCCTGGAGCTCCGGGATGCTTCGCTCCAGCTCTGATCATACAGGAGCAAAGAACACACAGTTTTGCTCAACGGGCGGTCAAAACCCTTTCCAGGCTCCTGCCGCAGCCAAGAGACCAAAATGCCTTTTACAAAGGACGGTGAACGAAGGTTTTGTTGAGGGGAGACGGCAAAAGAAAAGCCAGCTGTGCCCAAACTCTCTAAAGCTCTGATCCTCCGGCAAACTGTTCAGAGAAACCGCTGGCACTTCAATTTTAAATCAGTACATAAATAAACCCCAGTAAACTCAAGCGGTTATTGTATATGAGAAGCGAGTAAATGTTGAAGTGCATGAATTAGAAAATAAAAGACACTGAGCCTCGGCGATGTAATGAACTGACTGGAGGGATTTGGGTTTTTCTAGCAACTCGGTGATGATTTTCTTGCACTTCGCTCCACTTCTGTGAACTCAAGTTTAAGATCAAACTGGCGACGGGGAGGGGGTGGCCGGGGGGCACATCCCCACAGCCTCTCCATGCTGTCACTGCTCCTCTCTGCCGACACCCCCAACTCCCTCCCCACCAGAGTTTTCGTCACTAACAGCTACGCTGTCTCTCCATTTGCTGCAGAGCTTCCCCGTTACCAAAGCGGTACTCTTACCCGCGGAGCATCAGCGCTTTCCCTTTGCAACACGGAGAATAAATCACTGAGCTCCAAACAGACTGTTCCTGCAGCTTTTGTCTTTCTAGGGACTCTTTTTTGCTCCGAGCAATAGGAAAACTCAGACTGGCTTTTATCTACTGCAGAGAAAACTACGGACTAAAGGCAACCTGCCTTTTCTCTTCCTGCTGTCTTTGCCCCCCGTTGTGTCTCCCCTCCTATGCAGCTCACAGTCTTAGATGCACTTTAGCGAATCACGTTCAACAAATGAACACCGTTTTAAATCAGAAGGTGGCTGCACACTCAGAGATAATCCCATCGAGAAGGTTCGTGAGGTTCTTGGAAGAACAACCTCACCCCAGCATGAGAGGTATTAAACAAAACATCTTTATGCATCAACCCCTGGCAGGGAGCAGACAGCAGAGGGGTCCCCCAGGAGCACAGGGATTACGGGGCTCTTCTCCTGGAGCTCTACCTTCTCTTATCACCCCCCAACTTCCCAAAATGCAAGGTGTTTCTTTTAAAAAAGAAATACTACTTTTTTTTGGTTTTGATCATTAAGAAACTATACTGTGGGTTTCAGTGGCAAAAGAATATTCTGCTACGTGAGGATAAATGTTCATGGGATACAAAGGTAACAGAAAGGACTTTTGGACATGATAAATTGATTATGTGCACTAAATTTGGAATCAGGTAACACTTCCCCTTCCTCCTGCTACCTGGAAGACTGCACCTCGTACAGACTTTGCGTGATGCTCACTGGTGGATCCTGGAGGCTCTTCCAGGCTCTACTGCCATTTGCTATTATTTCTTTTTACCGTTGTGCATCGTGCATCTGTTCGCATGACTGCTGCAGAGCTGAGTTTCTGAAGAGGTAAACTCTATTTGTACAGGGGAGAGGGAAGTTTGGCACTCCACCAGCTACTGGCTCTTACTCTAGTCTGTAATTTATCATAGGGAAGCGCAGAGCTCCGGATAGGTGCTCCCTTTTTCTATGTTTGGTTTAATTAAACCTGTGTAAATTAATAATTCAGACGTCGTCACTACCAGCTCAATTACTGCTAGGAGATTCAACGCGGCTGCACTGACACTATCTAAATACAACCTCCTATGTTTTCTTCCTCTTCAGAAAGCCAAAGGAATACTAAAGCGCACCGCTAGAGTGTAATTCTGCTCCACTCAAACACGAAGGACCTACGGCAGGGTCAATACAGAATCCCTTTCCTTTAGCCATCATCTAAGATTGAGCCATCCTTTGAAGCCCCTCTCTTTGCCTCCCCCGCTGATCCAGCCTCTCTCTGCGTATGCACGATGCTTCTCAGGATCTCATCTTCCACTATTACGAAATCCGCCTTTCTCCAGAACTCGCGTTTTTCTCCGGCGTCACATCTCCTGATTCACTCGCTTTCCTACGAATCTCAGGATTTCCCGTTCACCGGAGAGGCAGAAGTCCAGGGCTTGTAAGAGTCCCGGAGAGGACACAGTGCTACGCTCTGACGACATGGGAAGTCTGAATCAGACTTTGTAAACTTAACTGGACTGAAACGGTGCAACCGAGACACAAACGCAGAGAGCACATCAGAGGAACATCTCCATAGGGAAGGAGACCAAGGGCCTTCTCTGTTGCCCGCCCATCTTTCAAACACCATTTAAGGTAACTGCTTGTCCAGTTTTGCAAAGGACAGCTGTCCAACAGCAGAGAAAGCAAACCAACTTTCAGCGTAAACACGAGATCCCTCCATTAATTGTACCCCGAATTCAAGCTTTGTCGGTGGCCCAACACCCAAACCCTGACTGCAGACAGCAGAAGGCAAACGACATGCGCGTTGCTTTGAAAAGCTCTTGCTGACCTGCATGTTGTCCGTAGCGTCGCCAAGCAATCCTCCAAAAGTGATGGCGTTGGTCACCGTGGCCAGGTAGATGAACAGAATGGCGGAAAGGGCTTGGATATTTAAAGCATCGTAGAAGTCGCTGGCGAAGAACGGTGCTTTCCTCTTTATGTCTTTGATTAAGCCGCCACAGAATCTGAAAAGACAAGCAAGACAAGACTCGGGCAAAATGTTTCACAGCCAAAGTCACCAAGATAAGTAATCAGAAACATCGCCCGAGATGAAGTATTATCTGAAAGGAGTGAGATCATGGCATTACATAATAGTCTTATCGCAGCTGTGATGGTCCAGGGATATCGCTGAGATAATGCTGTAAAGAAAGATAATATCTTGAACATGTGATGCAGCTGGAAAGGGATAAATTTCAGGCACACAAGCCCTACTTCTGCTGAAACAGCCCACTCAACTTTGCAGTTCGAGAAGCTTGTGTGATGGGGTGGGGTTTTTTCCCAGCTCTATCGGTTGATGTAATAAAATATATTAACTGTAGTCTGAATCCCTGCCTAAACTTCTCCGTGTGGCAGACACAACGGTTGGGTGAGCCAAACGATCTGCTAAATGGAAAAATGCCTCAAACTGTAAACCAGAAAAAGAACTAGAAGTAAGAACGCAAGTGAAATCATCTTGGGGACCAAGACAGCTCCACTTGCAGACGTATCCTTTTTGATCAATCGCAGTATTCAACTCATATAAACTCCACGTGGCTCTGACACTGCCGACATGAAAAATGTTCCTGTTCTGCCTCTTGTTCCCGTGCACAGTTTACCACCGCCGCCGCCAGGACCGTTCAGGCGCTCTGTGCGCAGAGAGGTACGTGGCAGATAGGCACACATCACTTTCTCACCCAGAATCAGGACATTATCCACTACCTTGTACACACCAACGGGTAATTTCAGACTTTCCTCCTGGAATTTAGATATTCTACCAGAACTTAAAAAACTGTAGAGCGGGAGGGAGGGGACAATGCCACCACAAAAACCTGCGTATTGGCCCTGACATGCCGATCACACTGTTTTATGGCCACCTGAACTGCATTCCCGCTGCAGTGGACTTTTATGTGGCACATGAGCAGACTAATAAAGCAGAGAGTGAGGCCTCGGGCTCTGTTACCTTCTGTATTTCTACCCCATAAAAGCCTTCATCTGCGCGATTCAACTACAGCGGGAATGTCTTGGAAAGGGAACGCCTCTGCTTTTGGTTAAAGCTCTTCCAGCAATCCACATGGAAACTGTAGCCATCTTTACATCCCATATGGTTCATCTGCCTTCACAGACCTTCAACAGCCAACACCTACCTGGGCCTTCTTTCATTTTTGAGTGCCTCATTTAAGACACGTTGTAATTTGCTGAGGCTGAGTGTCCAGAACCCTTCTGACCGCCTCAAGCCGGGCACTAAAAACCCCAAGACACGTGCTGGGGTCACGGCTCGACCTACACAAACAGTATGTTGGGATGGACAGGGGAAGGGGTGAAACGCCTTGCCACCTTGCTTGGATCACACCAGATCCGTCCCGCTGAGCGGCGCGTTACCGACCTGCCAGTTCGTTGCAGTTCTTCACAGTCCCCGTGGCCCCCGCCGCCGTGTCCTCCATCATGAGGGGTGTCTCCATTCATCTGTAGATTCTCTCCACCGGAGTACATGTTTTTCCTAGGGAAGAAGGCAAACCGAACGGAGGCTCACTGCGTTGTCCGACGGCTCTATAAAACATAATCCACGCGCAGCTCCTCCAAACGAGTGCTACACAGCCTTTCCTGAAGCCTTGTGGTACAACGGAGACCAGAAGGTTGGCCCGCTGGCAGCCAGAGTGGAACGCAGTGTGTTAGAAAGCCCAAGCAGAACCCCAAAGAGCCTGGATAACCTCTATGTATGTTATTATATGCCTACAACATCACCGTAAAGGGTTCAGAATCGCAAGAACATCCTCCCTCCAGCTATTAAGAAGGACCTGAAAATCTCTCTAGTAATTTCTAAATGCCTACAGATGGATGCAGGTCACTCTCCGATGCTCAACAAACCTGGTGTACCCACAGCACCGTGTCCTCCCACCACCTTTTCGGAACTGATGCACGCCGTCTGTCATCACGGAGCTAAACCCGCCTGTCTCCCGCTGTTACCTTTTATCTGAAGAAGGAAGAGACTTGGGGGGCTCTATCCTGATGGCCGGATCCCATTCCCCCGGGGGGAGCACAATGACTTCATCCAGAAACTCGTCGATGCCAGCGATCAGGTCCTGCCGGTCCTTGGCTTTATAGGCAATGTCGTGGAATACCTGCAAGGAAAAGAGAGACTCCACGTAGAAAAGGTTTGCGTTTTCTGTAGCCCAGGCTCCAGAGGCAGCTACTGAGTTTTATTCTACAAAACCAACTTGTTCATTCTCAAAAACCTCTCAAAAAGTATCAGGACACATGGCACGAAGGTGTGTGAACCTGAGGAATTCCCTTTCCTTTGGTTGGTCCTTCAATGACAGAGATTCTTTTCTTGCAGGCGTAGTTCTCATTTTTAGCAAAATACACATTTCTAACCATTTTTAAAATGCCACTAAAGCAATTACCCATTTATTTTATCCAATAAAAGAGTTTTCCTCTAAATAAGGAGTTTCAATTATACTTTGAGAAGACACTTTTACAAAGCCACAAAAAAGCGTCGATCCTCTTTTCCTACCTACTTCAGTCTGGCAAAATACTGGGTAGTTTTCAACCCTGTGACACAGAAACGATGACAATATTTACTCCAAAAAATAATATCAAGGAGCCCAAACTAGTTTTACTGATGGTATTACTGATGCAAAGCGAATGAGAGAAGAGAGGAAAAAGATCATTAATGTTGAATTTCACAGAAATTCCTTGGAGTGAAGGTGGCTCAGCAAAATGATAGAACTAGTAAGAACAGTCACAGAATCCCAGACTGGTGAGGGTTGGAAGGGCCCTCTGGAGATCATCCAGTCAATCCCCCCGCCAGAGCAGGGGCACCTCCAGCAGTGGCACAGGACGGCGTCCAGGCGGGTTTGGAATGGCTCCAGAGGGGGAGACTCCCCCACCTCTCTGGGCAGCCTGTGCCACTGCTCTGCCACCCTCACAGCAGAGAAGGCCCTCCTCAGGTTCAGATGGAACTTCCTATGCTCAAGTTCGTGCCTGTTACCTCTTGTCCTAGGTGGCAGGACCTTGTCCGAGGTGGTAGGTCCTTGTCCTACCTCTTATCGGTGGTAGAAAGGGAGGACTTTGGGGCTATGGAAACCAGACCATTGCTCCAAGCAGTGGACTGACAAAAACCAGAAGGGCGGTAATTAAGGGAACCATTCAAGAGCAGAAGAACATAAGGAGAAAGCAAGGAACAAACATAATGTAAATCAGCCCCGATGCGCAGAGCCCAAGGGACACTGGAAGAAAGAAGCCATAAATGAATACTGAAAGCCCCATCATCTCAACGAGGTGCATGATTAGTGAGTAATTGCTAGCTACTCATGGATAATATATAAAGAGTGCCTGAATGAAGAAGTGCTCTGGGGTACAGAGCAACACCCAACAGTCTGTCCTGGGTGTAACCACTTCTGCGGTAACTACCTGGAGCGTAGCTGCAGGTTACCGTGATTGCGGAATGTGACACAAGGCGCACACCGCGATAAGATTAATTCAGAGGTTAATCCATAGTCTAGCTGAAAGAGTGACTGCTAGCAGGAAAACACACACGATGGACAAAAAATTCCTATATATAGTCACGCTTTTATAATAACGTGAGGTCAGATGAAATAATTATGTGAACAGACGGAACTAGGAGGTGATATTTGGATATCTTGGCTTTAAGCGCATCCCACCCATGTGCCCATTCCGGTCGACCACGCTGGAGGAAAGGACATCATTATTAGCTAACGAAGTGAAACCTGGGAGAACCTGTTTCACACAGGAGATGTCAACACACCTACCTCATCCGACATCAGGGTGGCGATGGCTCGGCCGATCTCGTGATAGGACTTTGCTTTGCCCTTCGGTCCCAGCAGAATGAAGAGAAATCTGGCAAAACAAGCAGAGCGTTCCCATTTAGGACAGCAAAATGGATCGCTTACACAGTATCTAGACAGAAATTCAACTTTAAATTGTTAGAGATCCAGAGGCTGCCTGTGGCCTTCAGCGAACTTGGGAGTAGAGGTTCCGCCCCACAGCCCATCATGCTCGCTTTGCCAAGCAAGACACTATTCTGAGTTTTTCTCCCCAAAAGCCTTAAAAATAGCCTTGAGCCCACTATGGCCAAATGCTATCAGAGCCCTAGGCAGAAGTTGCTACCATCCAGCAGCCTGGACTTCAGGATGAGCTGAAGGAAGGACATTCTTCCAGTGTCTAGCAACTAGAAGGGAATTATGCAGGATGGATGCAGCTGCAGACAAGAGCGATCGAGAATCCATGCCCTGTGCACCACAGAAAGCCTGTCCACCTCCACGGTGACCTACTTGATCATACGTTACTGGCTCCTTGTAGCTGTTCAACCCTTGTATAAGATCATCTGTGGTGAACATGTCCCTAGTGCTAGTGCAGTGCCATTTACGTGATGATAGCAGGAGGGGACAGAAGAAGATTTTAGGATTGCTTACTCGGCACAGCTCCCAGGGCAGTGGCCCACCTGAGCACCTTCTGTTCTGGGACCAAGCGGGGCCAGCACGGCACCGGGCGCAGAAGGAAGATGCCATTACCCATCCCCGTTGCTCGCTGCAAACTACATCGCTCCCCCAAGCTACCCGAGAGCACTCCGCGTGCTTATTAACGCTCTGCCGGGGCTGAGATCTCCGTTACGATTCAGCACCCGCACGCGAAGGGAAACCATTAATCTGAAATAGGGCATTAGCTATAAATAATGAAGGCCAATTTGCACACCCTGAATTTCCGCTCCGGGTATACGATACATAGCAGAGACCTGTAAGCCCATCTGATGGCTTCATAGTCACAGCTTAATTCATAAGGAGGCAATTAAGGTGTTGACCTATTCCTATGGAAGGCACCATCAGCGAGGCTGACTGCATCTACACGGTATTAGGAGTTAATTTCTTATCTGAACTCTTTGGGCAGCAACTATATCCAAGTCACTGCTAACGAGTTTGAAAAACACCACGATACGAAACCTTTGGAGATAAGAAATTAGTGCTCTTTATTTTTCCCCCCCTGTCCTTGCTTTTGTCAGTGCTAACGTGCTACGAATGAGCCTACGTGACATTACGTTCTAACGAGATTCCCTAATGGGAAAGGCCAGGCACGGAAAATGGATGCTTCTGCTCATCAAACTGCCTAGCGGTTGTGCCAGAGTAACGGGAACGCTGGGGAAAGGTGGCTGGCTTTTCCAACCTCTTAATTGACACTCATCAGAAAAAGTTTTAAGTACGGCCTCAAGGTTGCATCTTCAAAGGTACCTAGATCCTCCTGGCCTGGAAGGAAAAACAAATAAAAAAAATACCACCATTCAAATAAAACTTAATTCAGGAAAGACCTAAACCTTATCTCAGATGCTCCCGGTTCCTAAACTAAGTTTCATACGCAAGGCCGAGGTATCAATGCTGAAACGGTAAAAGCCAATACCTCCTGCAGAAATACTCTCGCTTTAAGGTTGATTTCATGCTGTAGTCGGGTGCCAAGCCGGCAGCGACTTACTCACACAGCATCTACGGCCTTGGCTGCAGGAACACAAGCTTCCTATAAATCCCCTGTTCGGATTTGTCCCAGAAAAAAAGATTTGGTTCACGGCTACGGCATGAAAATCCATCTGTCTTCATGCTCACCTCTTCACCTTGCCCACTGGCTTGTTGAGAAAGCCCTGTGACTTCTGTTGGCCATCTCACACAGCGACCAACGTTCCACGGCCTGTGGGATTTCAATGGAGACCATCATGCCGGTCAGACGGCATCGTTACAGGCGTTCCGCCTGACCCGGACTCTAACTAATGACCTTGAGGTAAAAGTCTTTCTCTCTCTCTCACACATCAACTCATCCTTGCAATTAGCAACAAAAGAAGTCACATGGCAGGAGACCAACTTCTCCATCTCACCTAATTTAGCAAAGACCGGGAATTACTGGGGCCATTTTCAGCAAGCTCAAACAGAAACACTAATAGCTGCTCAAAACAACTTTAAAGCTTCCTGAATTGAGCCTTTTTCCAATTACAGTCCAGCCTTTCAACCAGTAATGGAAAATAAACACACTATAACCTTGGGTAAGTTGTCTCATCTAAAACCTTTTGCGTTACTTGCAGCGTGAATTTGCGTTACCTTCAACTGCCAGTCATAAATTTCGATTGTCTCTCATAGGTAGATTGAAAAATGCTCAATAAATACATTCCTTTAAATATCCTCCCCTATCGATCCAGGCACCCGTAGCCATCCGTCAGTTAGGCTGAGCCATTGGAGGCTTTTCTCCGCTCTTTAGTCGCTTTGATGGCTCTTCTGTGAACCTTCCCTGATGTATCAGTGTGTTCCTCGGGCAAATCACCCGAGGGCTGGCAGTTTTGTCAGTGCAAATACATAGATGAAATAACCTATGGCTACTCAGGAGCTTTACGTGAGCCTGCTTTCCTGAGAAAATGAAGGCAGGAGCATTGAGTCAGGAGACAGGACTTCAGGCAAGGACAACCACGGGAAGCCCTAGGAAATATGGTAGGGTGATGGGGAGAGCTGGGATTATCGCCGTGGTGGAGGGAAGGGACATGGGACATACTTCTAGGAAACCAGGTTTCAGCGGTCCCAGCCCTGATGGAACAATCTGTTACTCCCAGGGGTGGCCCCAGCCCTTCACCTACACCATCACCCAGAGAAGAGTGGGACTCGGAGCACAGCTCTTCCACCCACGCTCTCTGTCCTTGGAGAGCGAAGTTGACTTCAGGCCAAGTTAAAGCACTGATGACCGGATTGCTCTGGGCCAACGAGACATCCTCTTTGTTATTGGTTAACCTTCACTATGTTAACTATTTGTTTTCCCAAAAGCTGCTGATAAAACGTGAAACTCAATAGGGTTGAGAGGTGTGACACCTCACCAGAAGTACCTCTCCCCTTACAAGCACTGTATTGAGTATTGTTTCAGCTTCCTAAATCAACATCATAAGGTACTAAGTCAAATGTCTTATAAGGTATATTATATCCAAACAAGTGCTTTCTATTTAAAAAAATCTAGAGTCATACAAAAAAAAGGCATCAAGTTAGTAGGACAGGACCCACAAATACATATTAATTGGCATTTCTAACAGTAACACTTCCTAATCACGTTCTTCATGAGGCTTTCAAGCGTTTTACTTAAGGTTCACCCCGAGGTGAGTAAGCCGTAACACGCCTAGGTCATGTCCTCTCCTCTCCTCCTACCTCCTGGAACTTTCCCCGTGTTTCATGAGTTATTACAAAACAACATTAAAGACAAACTGCTCCTCAGCCAACTCTTCTAAAACTCTAGGATGCAAATTATCCAAATATACTAATTTTTTTTTAAAAAGTTCATAACTTCAGAAGTGGCTGCCTGGCATTCTCCTGGTTTTCCAGGGGAACGAGACATTTTCTAACCATCTTCTGAAATAATTACATCAGCTGGCTCTCTTCCAATGCAGAACAGAGGTACCTGAATGCTCTTGCCTTTACTAAGATGTTCTTGAAAACAAGCAGCAGAACTGCTCTCCGCTGCACACAATGTGTGCTGAGTCAGCAAATGTCCATTTCAGATGCTTAACATTGCTAAGGATGCTTCAACGCGGACAATGTGAGGCTTCACCTCACACCACTTAGCTCAAAGGTTCTCTGAAGTATTAAGAAAACTCCGTGTTTCTCCCAGATGCCCTGGGCAACAGCTTACAGATGGACTGACGGCCCTCACACCCAGGACATCTGGCCTTGAACGTTGTATGAGCACTCCGAATCCTTCACTTCCAAGCTGATAATGACCCAGAAACTTAGTCATTTATTACTCTGTTTTACCTAAAGCACTATTTCTCCTGTCGTTTTTGCACGCTTTACCCTTCCTCAGCAGATGATGACCACCAACTACATATGATTCACCTTATAATCATACGGACTACGCCACCAAACCCAACAAGAATAAATTAATTCTCACAGATGAGTTATTCCAATTCGAAATGGACAAATGGGCCCTGACCAATGCATTGTAAATCCAGCCGATGCACGTAGAAGATCTAAAGGCAGCACCATCGGCAATAGCGTGTACAAGCCCACTAACTTGGGGTTATGGACCTAACGACCTACTATGAGCTAACACAACCCTCCTGGACCTCAGTGGGAGGTGACACCAGAGACCGCGGGGCAGAATTTCAATCTACTTTGCCCCAGGAGGCAACAAGGCTTTATGTGCTGTGCTTCTGAGAAATTTGGCTAGAAATCTCCATGAAATCACATGAAGAGCACGCTTAGGAGGTGGGGAGTGAATACAACACAGACAGACTCCAAAGTCAGCACAGCACTAATATTTTGCCATCGATTTGGGAGATCCTGCAAGGAATCCGTAATGCCTGTGACTATCAAGTTCCCATAAGGGGTAAGGGTCGTGGTGAAAACTGTCCCAGGAGACCAAGCCTCACCGTGGTCTCTCTGCAAGCTGAGGAGACAAGGTTGTCCCGTGTCCCGTCCCCAGCCTCCAAAATCAAAAAAGAAAAGAAGAAGAGCGACTAAAACCAGATTGAAGTTCAGCTTGCTCATCCATGCCTCCCTCTCAAATCTGGAGCAAGCAAGAGCAGCAGCTCCGTAAGGGTTAAAGGCACCTCCACAACAGAAACTCAGTCAGGTCCTGGAGAAAATGTTTTGATTTTTGAGAGGGGTAGGGGGAAGCAGTCCTTCTGTTGTGGGACACCACACGAGATGCCTGCAAGGCATCCAGCGTTCCCAACAGAGATACATGCCGATGGACTCAAGGGTTGACAGAACAACCTCTTGATGTCTTTTTCCAGCAGAATTTAGGGCTCGGATGGCTGATGAAAAGAGCACAACTTGAGACTACAGTAACAAAAGGAGATGGTGAAGTGTTTGGTTTGTCTTCTATTTCACAGGTGATCCTTCAAGTTTTGGGCAACGTACCAACATCGCAAGCTTCTCACGTGTTGTCCACCACACAAACGCAGACAGACAAAGGTAGTCTTTTGCTGCCAGAGCTCCGATTTCCCAGGGCAAGTCTTTCTGCTGGAAAGGCTGCTAAAGGACACAGCCCCGAAAACCGTTTCAGCGCTGTAATTAACGAGCAAGACACACGTTTCATCCTCACCTACAAAGACGAAAAGATGCCTTTGCAGTTATGCGCTTAAGTTCGGAGGCAAGGGAGGAGAACCTGACTCCTGGTTCTGCCACATGCTTCCTAAGTGACCTTTGGGCAAGTTGCTTCATTTCATTTGAGACTTGTAGACACAGGCAATTTCCCAGCACTACATATTAGGCTCTGCAAGTCTGTACAGCTTATCTCCAAAAAAAATCTTTCCCTTGCTCATTCTTCATCTTTTTTCCCCCCGTCAACGTTACCTTAATGCAGCAGACCTGAACACATAATTGCACATTTCTTTTATGAAAATAAAAAGCTACGCATCTATTACACTGTCCGGAGGAGAAGCAGCCGTACCCAAGCCACGGTGCAAGCACAGTAGCCACGTGCTTGCCAAAACGAGGAGTTCATAGCACTGGGGAATTAAATTCCACACGAGAAAACCGAAGTCCTTAAAAGTTTTTTTTGATCGGATCGGTAAAAAGAAAAAGCAACACAGTTGAAGGCCGGAGTCTCTCTATATCCGTTTCAGATCCCTGAGTTTTGTTCCTAGGGCTGTATGAAAACATCCCGCTGGGAAACTTTTCCTGGAAAGTTCATCAGATTTTGCTGGTTTCTTTTAAGTAAAAATTTACTTTTAAGTCAAGGAAATACTTAAAATACTTAGCAAGGAAGCGTGACGGAAAAACTATATAGAAGATTTATGTATCCAAGGAAGAGTCATTTCTGCACAGGAAATCTTACTTCTACAAAGCATCCAAAATTCTGTAACTTCCAAGAAGAACCCAAGCCAAAGAATGTGTGGAGGGAGGAAAAAAAACCAGCAGAAATAAGTAACCCATTTAACTGGAGATCTACACGTTGAATACCGTCTACCTTAGGCACACAAGAATCCTTTTTCTTCCTCCAGTACTAGGTCAACGTGACTCAACCAAAACAGGGCAGGGACTAGAGATACCACGAGCCTTTCACCTCTCCAGGGCTTGGTGTCACATATGCTTCTCCATCACGAGATGGAGGTGATGCCTTTCTCATCCAGCTCAGGGATGCAGCGGATACCCGGATTCTCATCTAAACTAATGAAAGCCACCGCTGCCCTCTCCCCGCAAACCCTGCCCGGTTAGCGCTCTGGAAAGCAGAATATGGAGATGGCTTCATGCATTTCTGCCAGCTGTGTGACACCGTGTTACGGCTGGGAACGCTTCCTCCCTTCTCCCAGCTGCTCGGGAGGGCTTTTCCCATCCCTCTGCCCCCGATCCCACCAGCCCTGTGGCCATCGCCTCCTTAGGGCAAGGCACTTCCCTGGCTCCTGGGATGTCTTCAGTGTATCTGTCATTGCTGAAGAGCATGAAATTTTCACCTAACGCAGAAACATGACCTGGATTGCTGTGCAAAGGCACCTCCAGCTGTGCGGGTCACCCTGGGAATAAATGGCCACGTGAAGGCCACCACCTAGGAACCTAATGAAATTCAACAAGGGCAAGTGTAGGGTACTGCATCTGGGGAGGAATAACCCCGTGCATCAGTACAGGTCGGGGGCTGACCTGCTGGAGAGCAGCTCTGTGGAAAGGGACCTGGGAGTCCTGGGGGACAACAGGATGCCCATGAGCCAGCAATGTGCCCTGGTGGCCAAGAAGGCCAATGGCATCCTGGGGGGCATCAAGCAGAGTGTGGCCAGCAGGTTGAGGGAGGTCATCCTCTCCCTCTACTCTGGTGAGGCCATATCTGCAGTGTTGTGTCCAGTCCTGGGCTCCCCGGGTCAAGAAGGACAGGGAACTGCTGGAGAGGGTCCAGCAAAGGGCTACGGAGATGATGAGGGGACTGGAGCATCTTTCTGATGAGGAGAGGCGGAGGGACTTGGGGCTTTTCAGTCTGGAGAAGGGAAGACTGAGGGGAGATCTTATCAACCCTTATAAATCCTTCAAGGGAGGGTGCCAGGGGGATGGGAACAGTCTGTTTCCAGTGGTGCCCAGTGACAGGACAAGAGGCAACGGGCACAAACGTGACAATAGGCAGTTCCATCTCAACCTGAGGAGGAACTTCTTCCCTGTGAGGGTGGCAGAGCAGTGGCACAGGCTGCCCAGAGAGGTGGGGGAGTCTCCCCCTCTGGAGCCATCCCAAACCCGCCTGGACGCCGTCCTGTGCCACTGCTGGAGGTGCCCCTGCTCTGGCACTGGGGGAGCTCCAGAGGGCCCTTCTTGCCCTCACCACTCCGGGATTCATTCTGCGATTCCCCTCCGTGTTGCAGACCAGCACGCCCACAGCCCCACGCTGAAACCCCAGTGGTTTAACCCTCAACCTGCCCCACATGAGAACAACCCGCTGCTGCTGAAGAGATGCAGAGATGCGGGAAAGGGAGAGAGATGCAGAGATGCGGGAAAGGGAGAGAGATGCAGAGATGCAGGTCCCGCTGCGGTTACTCGATAGACCCGGACCACCATACTCAGCGCCGAAATGCTTATTCAGAAGCCCCGTGGGGGTTTTGCTGTGCCAAGTTTTGATGGCACAGTTTTGACAATTTTAACAGGAATTGGATAATTTAACAAAACGAAAGGAGAAGCGCGGGGGGAGAGAAGGGTGGGGGGCACGCCAAAGGCTCCAGCTCCGGCATCTTGCGGAGCCTGTGGGCTGTTAAGCGCACGTCCATGACAGGGACGCCCACCGAGACTCGGCGCTGCCCGAGGAGACGCTCCATCAGAGCTCGTCTGGGCCCTGATGGGATTTCCTTGATTGGATTTCACAGGATGCAGCCATTGCAAATGGCTCGTCATTACTCAGGAAAGCCATCTAATGAGCCTCCCTGCTTTGATTAGGGCTAGAATTCGGTTTGGGGGACAGCAAACGGATAATACTATTTCCTGGAAAAAAATGTTGGCATGGAAGGACATATTGTCTTGATTAATGCTATTGAGTAATGAGGTCGTTCAGCAATCCTAGATCTAACTTCCTGGCTCCCACTACCAAAACAAACGATACCTAATTTTACGTCTGCTGAAAAGCATTCAGAGATGGGTTTAAAAAAAAAAAAAAAAAAAAGGATTAAGTGGGGTTAGACTTGGAAACCGAAATACTGAAGTACACAGAGCTCAGTAATGCTGAGGAACAAAGAATAACCTTTTATAAAATCAAACCGCTTTTATCCCCCCGTACTCCTACCAGAGCACCCGGTGTGTGCAAACCGTTGTTGACGTGGTTACTGCAAGGAGCTGCTTAATGCAACTCCAAGAAATACAAACCCTGCTGCATTACTAGAAGGCAATTAAACAATTGGCAAAACCAGCTCATCTTTTACCTTCGTTTTGCACGTGGAAATAAGGTATGGCTTATAATAACCATATAACTCTCATTGCACATGATGGCTGCGATTCATTCCAGTATCAGCAATGCAGTAGCCATGTGCTTTTGTCGCGGTACTACGGCTCTTCTCACGAAATATTACTTGATGGAGCCTCAAACCCTCTTGGCATTACCCAAATTACACCTTTCGCTCTGTACTGAAAGCCCTCGAAACCGTTCGCATAAAATATGTATGTGAAAGGTGCAATTTGAACTCCGTCAATTAGAAGGAAAATGCAAAATAAACCCTTCGTAAGCTGACAGCAAACGCGCGCCGGAGCGCAGACGCGGAGCTGAGGGGGGACACTGAGGACCCGCGACGGGTTGCCCACCTCCAGCCTCTCCGGCCCTTCTCCTCGAAACTCCGTTCTGGGCGCACATCAGTACCTTTTAATACTCGTCATTTTTACAGTTCTGACCTTGGCAGTATACTACTGTGCAACGCTCACGCACAGCAGATGTTCTGGACGTTAATCGTGATAATTCTTCCCTACTGCGCTACATAATAAACAATATGGAATCGTATAACTAAGGGTGATCCTACTCAGAATTCAAACAGGACTTCAGCTTGGCCATTCCGGTAAATACACGCACTCACTGTACAGACAGTTATGCATATTCAAGCAGTGAATTCAAATATTTAAGCACGTAAGATATTTGTGAGACTCAGATTCATTTACAACATGAGTCGCAATAAATAAAAGATACGCATGACATTTTTCTCCGAACCGTTACGCGTTACAAAGCAACATACAGTGTGACCACCGCTGATGGAAATGTATCCTCCAGTTTACCTGACTTTTTTTTTTTTTTCACCCCAGCGGGGTCAGAATTGAATCCTTCCTCTGATGGGAGTTTTTAAGGGGAAATATATATACTGCCAAAAGGCGCAGAGGGAAGCTGAGGAATGTACAGTGTGTGTTGGGGGGAACCATGAGGGGCAGGAAAAAAGCCCCAGGAGGTAAATTTGACATTGATCGCGCCCTTTACTGTGCAATCATGAAGTTGGGGGGTTTGTGTGTATGTTACAGCTTGTCTTAGAACCAAATTCAGGCCTTGAGAATGATTAAGCAGCTACAAGTGAGTTTGGTTACTTTAAACCAATAACCCTGACATCACATGATGGACCGCAACGGGGAACGTCTTCCTCTGGCCTGGGGTTTTTATATTAAAAGGTGGAAATTCTCTTACCGGGTCGGTACGGGGACTTCAGTCAGAGCACCCAACATGACCGCCTGCTGCAGCCGGACGAAGGCAATGAAAGGACTCTCCAAGAAGTCCACTTCCCCCACCAGCACGTTGGAGGCTTCAGCATCACGGGGCAATTTCTTCATGAATTTATTCTTCAGCTGCATCAGTGAAAAAGGAAGGAAAAGCAAATTAAGCCTCGTTAGGCATGCAAACAGCAACGTGCAATAAAATTTACCCAGTTTTCACCCACATTTCCTCCTTGGTCAGAATGTATCTTTGGCCAGTATGTATCATCCCCACAGAGCCTCCTGAGATACAAAGGCCAAGAAGATCAGCCCCACAAGAACAACGCTGATATCGGTGCTCGGATCCAAGACGATGCTGAGAAGGTGACAGAATCACAGAATGGTCAGGGTTGGAAGGGCCCTCTGGAGCTCCCCCAGTGCCACCCCCTGCCAGAGCAGGGGCACCTCCAGCAGTGGCACAGGACGGCGTCCAGGCGGGTTTGGGATGGCTCCAGAGGGGGAGACTCCCCCACCTCTCTGGGCAGCCTCTGCCACTGCTCTGCCACCCTCACAGCAGAGAAGTTCCTCCTCAGGTTCAGATGGAACTGCCTATGCTCAAGGTCATGCCTCTTGGAGCTGCTCTTTCTGTTTACAGACCCAAAATGATCTAATTTGGGGGAGAACAAGGTGTGAAGCACTGAGGAAGATGAGTAGATCCGGGCAGGGTTGCAGGAAGAAGCCCCGTGCCGCCGCGCTGCCTGGCTATCTGCACGCCGGGGAAGGGCAGGCATTTTTCAAACGTGAAAGCACAACTCCACGAACTGCGGTTGCCGCTACAGAAACGACTGGCCTGAGGAAAGCTAACCCTGAAGGATGGTCACCAGGAGCTGGGCGCCTGCGTTTCCCTCTGTACGTAGGGTTAGCAGAACTTATTACCAATTTTTGCTGCCTGATGAGTAAGCAAAGCACATGGGAATATACATATTTTTCATCGTGTTTGGAGTTTAACTCTTCATTCACGGCAAGCCCACTGTTACCTGTGGCTCTAAACGTGGTGTGTGCATGGCTTCTCCAACACCATGACACCGGGACTGGTGACGTGCAGCACTCAACATCGTGTCACCTATGGCAGCCCATCACTGTGGAGCGGAAATGAGCTCCGTGCGTTCGATCTGGAGATCTCCACCCCATTTCTTGCCTCGGGATGTGCACGGAGCCATCTCCTGGCTTGAAAAAGGGAGACCGCGCAGAGCGAGACATTCTGCTCCCTCCACCGCGGGTCCTTCTGGGCGCTGGCCTCAAGTCTGGGAGCAGAATCCACCAGCAAGGAAAGCCTCATTGGGACTTCCCTCACGATATAAGCAGCGCTTCTAGAAAGTCACAGAATTTTTCAGAGTTGGAAGGGACCTCTAGAGATCATCTAGTCCAAAGTCATCACCGCATCAGTGTGGTACTGAACGGTGAGACTCAAAACTGCAGGAAAATGAGCTAAGATGACCTATAAAGCTGCATTTATTCATTTCCAATCCTTCTCAAGGCATCCAAACGGTATCCGAGGTCCGGTTCTGCGCCCATCACCATTAAACCAGGGTGCTGGAAGAAATCTACTGACCAGCATTGTTCTCATCAGCCGGCTGCCAGGGTTACACTCTCATTTATACGTCTTCTCCCAAAGTGTAGCTATAGCTTCATGCTAAAAAGAGTTCCTTACAGCCCAAAGGTTATTCTTCTCAGCTCTGCACCTACTTATTGCACCACACCCCGGGTGATTTTTGGTGATGCTCTGTGTTTGTCCAGCTGAGGGTGAATGGCGAGGGAGGATGTACTGCCAGAAATGCCAACGGCACGGAGCGGGGAACGCTCAACCGGGCTACGTACCCGCAACCAGCTTTGCCAGGCGACTCAGGGAAGTAGCAAAAATGGGAAAAGTCTCATGAAAAAGGCATGAGTTATTGATTCGGCAGGAAGAAAACTGCTGGAACCACCTGACTCTTGCATGCTTCGGTCAGGATTACACCCAGAGAAAATATTAAACAAGCCTCAAGGCGCTCTGCGGAGGAAGCCTGGAAAAGTGCTACCAGTTCTTCCGTGAACACTGTTTTGGAGGACACTGGAGATTGAAAAAAAAAAAAAAAAGGGGAATGTGGCAAAACCCCAATGAACGTTCAACTTTGCTGAACAGGTTGAGGTTGGTCGTGCGCTCACGTGTGTCGCTGAAGCAGCACGCTGTTGGCCCAAAGGCAGGTGGGTGCCTTTCTGAACCAGAACCCACCAGCAGGAGCTCAAGTCAAAACGGCACGGCTCATTTTGAAGAACTATCATTACAGTGTTTGGGGTTTTTTTTCTCCAAATGAGTTTTGCAGCACCGCTCGCCGCTTTCTTTAATCATTTATCAGCTAGGCGATGGGAAGGGTGCAGTCAGCACTTAGAACCCATTTCTGAACCATTCCCTGAAAAAGCTTCGGGAAGATTTGAGTCCTCGGCAGCGCCCGAGAGCGGGGAGAGAGGGAGGGAGGGAGGGAGGCGGCACAGCTGAAATCACTATATTCACTTTCCCCGCACTCTGCTAAACTGCACATCCTTCCAACCCGACTGCCAACGCTACGCTAAAGGCCACAGCCCCCCGACGCTGTGCTTGCGTACACGGCAACCTGAAAACCGCAGCTTCCCTCAATGCATTGTAACGCTCCGTTATCATCAGCATCACTTAAGATTTATCGGAAACGAAAGCAATTCCTGAATCCACACGGCTTTTATCACAGCTGCTCCTCAGCTCTCGGGCACGTCCCTGTGCTGCCGCTGCCCCTGTGGCAGAGGACGCTGCCGTGCAGCTCCCAATCCTGCCGTTTCCAGCCCAAAATGAAGGCATAAAGGAAAGGCAAGCGGTGTGGGAAGCGGGAAGGACCGATGGCATTCACCGGGGACGAGAGAGCACCGAGGGGAGATACGTGCACCTGGACCTCCTGGCAAAATGTTCAAAAACCATCTACGGGACCAAGTCAGACTGATTTTCCTAAACCACTCAGCATCACAAATATTTTTTTAAAGGATGGAAAGCTTCTTCCTTTCATTCAGGAGCACCGAGCACAATCAAGAGCGCAGCTGCCCGACAGCCCGCAGCAAGAGAAGGTGAACAAGGAGCGCTCGGCCGGGCAAACGCCCGGCTCCTGCCTGGCAGCCCTGGCACCCTCTGCACAGGAGCCTGCAGGCTTGGCCAAGGCAAGAGAACACCCACGGCAAGTGGAAACTCCATTAAATGAGTCATTGGCTGAAGCATCAGAAGCGCAAAGCTAAGAAAACCCCACGATACGCTGCTAAAATCCTACCTAGAGAAGCCCTTTAGCTGGTTGCCTTGCTGCAACCATGCTCCAGCCTTTGCAGAATGACCTGCAAGGAACGCGTAGGCACCGATCTCGGGAAGAACCCGTCTGCCCTTACGTGTCGTAGCGGCATTTCATCACCCCCCGCCTAAGGAAGAGTTACCAACCAAAAACCTCCGGCTGCGCGAGCTGGAGTTCAGGTAAAGCGCGCCACCTTCTCAGCACCAGCCTCCTTGGGAATGCAGGTTAGGATCCCAGCAGAGCTTGGAAGGGATTGTTTTTTGGGGAGGGAGCTCCGCAGCGTGCCAGGCGGCATCACCAGCCACCCCCCCCTTTGCACGGGAGCCCTCGGCACACGGAGCACGGCCATCAGTGTCTCGCA
The DNA here is from genome assembly GCA_033628625.1 of Charadrius hiaticula. Taxonomy (NCBI): domain Eukaryota; kingdom Metazoa; phylum Chordata; class Aves; order Charadriiformes; family Charadriidae; genus Charadrius; species Charadrius hiaticula. The sequence goes on along the minus strand of JAHREF010000167.1, from coordinate 1,713,782 downwards.
CGTGGGCTGCTCGCCCCATCGGCACGGCTGGGATTGAAACGCCAGTTGTGTGGGAAGAGTGGTCCCCATTAAGTGAGACGGGACACAGCCCGCCACGCGCAGTCCACGTGCCACCTCATACCTGTTTTACACAACATAAAGCTTTCGCAGCTACAGCCTGTTTGAGAACTCCGCCCTAAGCGAAAGGAGGGCTGGGATGAATCACAACCTGTTGGTGAAGCGCGAGGCACCGCGACTCATGTGAGCTTTTCTGCTGCGGGTAGAGCGGTGGCCTTCCCGGGCCACCACCGCTGTCCTCACCTGATAGCGCCTGCCTGGTTTGCAGCGTGCAAATCCAAAATGCCAAAATTCCAAAAGAGGAAAAATTAAAGAAAAATGTTATTCCGGTCTAATGCCATTATACGGATACAGTAGATAACTAATAATCCCTGTCTCATCCTTCCAATAACAATATTAATAAAATTAAATCAGAAGGAAAGGGCCATCCACCGGCTTCACCTAAGGAAGCAATGAACAGGCACTACCTTTGTCACCCGCCTTCCTCCAGCCGCGCCGGATCCGAAGGGCAAGCTTGAATTCCCCTTCCCATTAGCACCATTTCGTTGCTATCGTCAGTGGAATTGAGCCACCAAAGCCAACGCCACTGGCATGAGGAATCGCGAATGCTATCTACCCGGCAAATATCAAAAATAAGCGTTTCCGGGCTTTGGCTTAAAAGCCCGGGAAGGCGGCTTTTGGCAGTCCTGCTCTGAGAAAGCGAAGCTCCCTGGGCTATGCCATCCAGCGGGGAAAACGTTCCACCCCTCCTCTTCTTCTTTATGACCTTCATCATTTTACAGATCTCCCTCCTCTTCCCCACGCCACGCTGTTTCAAGCTGAACACCCCGAGATCATATTCAGCGTCTCCAACAGAGAGTCCCTTCCAACCCGCTCTTCTCCACTCCACCGCATTTCTAAGTTCACTATATTCAGGAACTTCCAGCGTCGCACTCTTAAAAACAGCCGGTGCTTGACGCGGGGACCAGGAGGGGAGGAACCCACGTGAAGGTTAGGGGACGCTTTGGCTGCAGGCTCCAGCTCCTCCTTCGCTCGCGGCGCAGCCCAACTCAAACCCACGGAACGCCGTTCTTCCCCCCTAAAAGTACGGCAAAACCCCCACATCCAAAATCAGCGGGGATCGTACAGACGACCGTCACAAGCCCAACTGCGCACGCGGTGCTTTGTGTAACTAAAGAAAGGCTTAACAGTCCCTGGTCACAGGGAGAAGGGATCCAGTTCCCCAAATTCCTGTTACATCAAAGCCAAGCGCAGCGCGGGGGACCGGCCAGCCTGAGAGCGTAACCGAAGCCTCAGGGAAGAAACCCCTGCCCAGGGACGGGGAGGGGGGAAGAAGAGGTGAAGGTTGCATTATTTAACAGAGGCCATTTAAAAATTCACTCCGTCTTCTGTTTACTCTGCGCGGGGGTATGTGTGCTCACCTCATCACAGCATCATTTTTCATCACCGGGTTCCCACGCTTGAGCGCGGACACACAGAGCTTTTGTACTGCCGAAAGGTTAATTCCCCCGGGAATCTCGATCTGCCTCTGTTGTTCTGTATCTGTTCGCATATATGTTTAAGGTTACCTCCCCGTAAATTACCCCGTGAATGTTTACCGCAAGGGATGCCTTCACCGCTCTGCGCTTTGTCTCTGCGCAGAACCCCGCTGCCCAGGAACGCTTCAGAGCTGCGCTGCCGATGCGCTGCGGGGAGAAAGCAGGCAAGCTGAACTGCTCCCCACGTCAAGAAAAAAAAAGCCAAACTCAAGGAAAATTCCAGTTAACTACACTTCCTAGAAACTTTTCCTTGCCTTCAGAAAGGTGGCAGTGATCTGTACTGGAAGACAGCTCCATCGGAGCTCCGTGGAGTTAAATTAGGTCACCCAGGCTGACGGACCTAAAAATTAGGAATTCCTGCCTGTGACTGCGGCGATGAGGAGATGCTGTTCAGAGAGGAAAAGCAGCCGAGCACCCCCACCGTTAATCACTGGACTTGGTTGCCAACAGTGGGATCCCACCGGCGCCCTCCCCGTCCGTGGGTCCCCCGGGAAGGGCAGGAGGGTTTCTCTCAACGAGGCCAGTTTCTTTTTTAACTTCGGAGCTGGCTTTGGCACAGATTCCCTGTTGATATGGAAACACCGGTTTGAATAAACAGTGCGCGCACCACAACAAATAAGAAGGGTTTTGTGCCTCTCTCTGACTGACCATATTCATTCAGAGCCCGCGTTTGTCCCATATACATCCCTTCAGAAGCGGAGATAACGCCAGGTCAGCAAAATCCCCTTATATCAACATATATTCTTTTTCTATACGCTGTTGCATCAGCTCAGTGATAACGCGTCCCCGATAAAAGAGACTTTCTTCAAATGTCCCCTTTATTTTACAGCTCGAGCAGCAAAGAAGCCCCAGCGGCTCAGCCGTTTGGAGCTGCCAAGGACATTTTAACAGAGCATGACCAAAGGGTTTCTCAGGGGAAGAGCGACCAAGTGGGAGAGAGTGGGAACTTCCCCAGCTTCCTACGGTCCGCTTGCACTGGGGCAACAAAGGGGCTGACAAAGGCTGCGCTTGACTCTTCGCAACCACTTCGCTTCACGGACGAAGCTAAAAATAATGATGTTAAATATTTTCATCTTATTAAGGCTACAGGAATCAAGAGCTAACTTACGATCCTGGCTCGAACACCATAAATGACTAACCGTCCCCTCTGGGCGTTGCAAAGAGGACTGAAACCATGTCCTCCCCGAAAGGTTGCTCAAACGGAGAGGGGACGCGGCTGCAGGCACGCTGCGGTTGGAGATGTCTCGCGTGGGACTAAGCGAAACTCCAAGCTACGTTGCCAAAGGAGAGCTCAGCCCAAACGCGGCTTAAGCAACGCTAAGTATAAGCAAGGTCACTAACATTGCCACAGCTTAATCACGTGGGGATGCTTTTATAAACATCTCCTGAAGCACCTGTGACTCAGATACTGCGACTGCAGGCCAGCGTGTGGCAGCGCAGTTTGAAACCGGCTAGAAAGCTCAAAACCGCACGGAAAAGCCTATTTTGATGTGCAGCGAAAATAAGAGAGAATGGGAAAGTACCAAAAGCAAAACGCACCGGCAGCGCCGGGCAAGCGGCCGCTGTTATCTGCCCCGGCAGAGGAGCAGACGGTGGAGAACCGGGTGACCAGGAGCACAACGCCAACCTTCCCAAGGGAGGCATCACCCACACGTAGTAGTTTCACCGGTGTAGCCACATGCCATGTGGAAAAGCCCCTCAATCTCTTGGTGTTCGCAGCTCGTAGCAGCAAAAGGATGACTTCTCCTCAGTACAGGTCACCCAGGTAGGGGGTTCCAGGGGGTAGACGCTGTGGGTCCACCACGTGGACTTGCCGGCACGGCTTAATTGCACTGGCGATCCCTTTGACCTGCAGATGAGCCTTTGATAAAAAGAAAATCGGACCGGAGTGTGGGATGCCACCAGCAATAAAGAGTGAAGGTTGGGATGCCCTGTGCAGACCCAACTGCTGCCACCGCTCAGCGCTCTTCTTCTGGGCACCCTCGGGGACAAAGGGCTACTGGCAAGGTGGCAGGAGTTCAGATGAGAGCAATCCAAACTTGGAAGCGGCCGAGAGACATAAATATATCAAAAAAGCTTATTTGCATTAAATATATGTAGCAGATGTATAACTTCAACACCTAAACCAGCAGACGCGTTAGATCTTTTCCAACCGTATCTGGTTGAACAACCTACATGTACCTAGACGTGTACATCCCCCTCACCTCCCCCAGCTTTGCTGGACAGCCCACCAGAAGCACCTGCTTTTTCTAGACCCATCTCCTCTACGGACCAGGTTGGGGTCAACCAGAAGGTTCTCTTTTTTTGACAGCTCAAGAAACCTTCATTAGGTCTTTCAGTTTGGTGTTATTCAAGATGGTGTTAGAGAAAAACTCGAGCAAACAGCTCGACCTTCAAGAGCTGGAGGAATTCTCCTGCCTTGAGAAGTCCTGGTCTTTCAGATACCGCTCCGGTACCACTGATGTATCTGGCAACCGAGAGCTCAGAGCCCAGCAGAGAGCAGGAAGCCTATACTCTGATTTATTTTATTAATTGGAAAACAGAAAAGAAAAATAAATTGCCCCAAAGTGCTACCGCCTCTGCTAGTCTATCTAGATGCAAATGACCAGTACATTAACTGCCGCCAACACCTCATAAAATAAGATAAATGAAGGCAAATCACTGCTCTGCACTGCTACCTCCGAAGCAGTGTTCTGCCAACACAAATACGATGGGAGGGAACACACCTCCTCTTCCCTAATTATCCTTACCAACTGCCAAAACGTCAAACGAGCCCAAAGCAAAAACACGATAAAAGAGCAAAATCAGAATCTGGTGGCCTTTATTGAAGCTCTTTATCATCAGAGAGGTTTGAGTCAGGGCCCTGGCATCTTCTGCAAGACGCTCGGGACGCCGAACCGGTCCCTTTCGCAACCTCGGGGTGATACAGCGCAATGAACCGAGCCGTCATTCCCATGGCAGAGAGGAGCCGGCTCATGCAAATTACCCGCCGTCAATATTCATAATTAATACACTCCGAACCACGCAGGGCAGTTTGGGTGCTCAGCACTGCTGACAGATAGGAGGAATGAATCAAAAGCCTTTCCATTAGCCACAGGGCAAGCTTCCCACGCCGGCTGGAGGCGCAAAGGGAAGACTTCCTTCGGAGCTCCCCTGGGTTTTTTTCAGTTTATTGAGCGTGGCGGTGAAAATGGGAAGAAAAGCTTTTTTTTCCCCCTCTTCAGTTCTTCCCCTACAAACCTTCACCTCTTGCAGACATCAACAAATAGCCTGTTACGGCTTTTTATCCCACGAGCTCGGCTGGGATCCTCCCTTTGGTCATCATCACCAGACCCTGATGCCCCGAAATAAGAGGAGTAAATCAAGGCTGAATGTTTCTCATTGAAAATACACGTATTTTTGCTCAACTGGACATTGCGGCTCGCTGCTGCCCGCGCATCCTCTCTACAACCTGTTCTCTGCAGGCGAACCCCAGACCGATGGCACAGCCGCTTCGGCAAAGCTTTGGTGGCCCCACAGGGTGCTGCCACAGACTGCAACCGACTCTGCACTCTCAAAATAAACAATAAACCCCTTTCCCGTTAATTTCCCTTTCCACAGACCGCCAGGCGTGACAACCAGCCCCGCAATCGGGGTTGGGGGACACTGTGTTTCGTCTGCCGCAGGCACGCGCGGTGCGAATCGATATTATTGATGCGACTTTTGTGATGAGTAATCCGCAGTTAAAGATTTTCTGCAAACTCCGCATTTTGGTAATTGGCCCTTCCCCTTGTTTCAGCTTTAAAATAATTTGCTTGCCATAAATTAAAGGGGAAATAGAGTAACGTGACATTTTTAATTTAGCAGACATCCCAACCTTACGAGCGACCCAGGACTTCATTAGTTTCAGATTTCCACATCGTTTTACGATTTCACGCCGCCTTGTTCTGATGGCAAAATTATTTCATCCTGTCTCAGATATAAGGAAGAGAATGACACCCCTCCTCTCACGCGGATGGCGCTTTGCCCTGGCAATTAGGGAACAGGCAGCACTTTTTCGGCTGGTCCTTTGGAAAAGGCCTGGGCGTCCTTTGTCCTTTCCTGACTCCAGTCTTTTCCAAGCTGGATTCTAAGTTCATTTTCTTCGTGAAAGAGCTTAATGGTTACCCAGTAAGAAGATTAACTCTGAAAAGTGTATTAAGAAGGCAAAGAGTATGAGAAAAAACAAAACAAAAGCAAGATCAAAGTAAATCCGAAGCAAGGATAAAACCAGCCCTTCCCGGAGGGTAGAGGAACCGACCTCGCAACATAAATATGAGTGCTATCTATGATTTTAATAAAACCGTATCGCCTGTCGTTATTACCACTGTCTGAACTCGTGTCGGTGTGCCTTGGGACCCAACGTGTCCCAGCTGTGCCACCTCAAATATTGTCCCTCATCCTCAGTGCTCTCTGTCTTCGAACTCATCTTTGCCATCTGCGAGAAAGCCACCGAGCTGGAGGGGACGTCTGACCAGGTCCGGCGTCCGTGTAGCGAAGCAAAGCTCGGCTCCTGGTGATAGAGTCACGGGGAAACTGAGGGTTCTTGCCTTCTCTCGCTCCTCTGGCTCCCTCCCTGTTTCTCTGTCCCTGGAGGAGGCCAACCCAACCGCCACCACCTCCACCGGGCATTCGCCTTTGAACATCGGCACCTTTCCTGGTATCTCCGCAGGGCAGGACCAAGCAGGCCCTTGCAAACCTCAGGGAGGCCATCCTCCAGGAGGATGCTCTGACAGATCTCAGGGCAAACCTAAGCACGTCCAACGCCCTCTAGCATGCTCCAGCGCCATGTCCTCGGCTAGATCTCAAGCAGTTTTAACACCTCTCCATCCTGCTGGGACAGAAGCACCCACCTCACCCAGGTGCTGCCGTGGCACAGGTGGATGAAAGCATAAATGCATCTGTGGCAGCTTAAGGGTCTTCATGGTTGTCTATGTTAGCAGGGCTTCAGCAGAGAGCAAGGCAATTGTCCAAGAGGCAACCAGTCCACCAGAACCCTGAACCGGCTCCGCAATTCCAGCTCTCCACAGGGACTGAAAAACAAGCTCAGGAGACCAAGCTCAACTACGGGCATCTCCGAGAAGTACCTACATTTGGAGGGATCGGTCTGGCCTTTTGCCTTTGTAGCTGAGGTCCCAGCTGCTTACTGCCCCTTAACTGGATTATCTAAAAAAAACCACCACAACCCAGGCCACCTGAAAGCCGCCTGGCACAGGTGACCACGCTCGAGCACTGCTACCAATAACAGCTCCAAGAGGAGAAAGAAGTGGCCAAGTGTATTAGATAACACGCCAACGCACGCCGCTCTTCTGCACGGAGCCTTCCCCCTCCCAGAGTGTCCTCTTCTGACCTCCTCCAGGCTCGTCTTGTTGTCTCTGACCTCAAAGGCTGTCCTTGGAAACCACCAGGTGTTGCAAACGCGGAATTGAATGGAAGAATTCGGTACTCGGTAGTGGTAAGGCACCTCCAGCATGCCAAGGGGTCTGCTCCGGGTTTGGCTCCGCAGAGAATGATCCCAAACAAAGAATTATCAGGGTTGTACAACGGGAGACACCGGTTTTCAACTTGGACATTACAACATCAAGGGGAACGGAGAAGGGAAGCCACAGGTGATGCCCAGGACCTGCCTACTTTTCCGAAAGCATGCGAAGGAACTGTTGCTAAGCAGAGACAGAGCATCTAAGGATGGAGCTCACCGGGGTTGGAGGGTGGTAGTTGGGTGAGAAGACTTTCCCAGGTAGGCTGAAAGTACTGGAAGGTACGGCTGCTTCAAAATGTCACAGCTGCTTCCCCCTAGATGAGCGTACAGGGCAAGGGCTGTCCTGAGGCATGGCCTGTGTCGCTCTCCACGCTGTCGTGCAGATGACAATCGCAAATGACAACCCACCCCGCCAAGCTAAAAAAGGGAGGGCTAGAGGTCACGCTGCAACCGCAAAGCACTGGCCACCAGCACTGCTCCATGAAGAGACAGAGGCAGAAACAAAAAGAAATAAAAGGATAAAATCTTCTGAGGAGCACATTTCAGAGTTTGACGAGACAGCATCCAGAAGCTCTGCCTTAATTTCACTTCGGTGTCCTTCTGCTCAATCAGAGCCCACCGAAACACCGATTAAAGGAGTATTCCGGCTATAATACCGCTACGCTGTTAACCGCACCATCCCAATTAGCATTCAAGGTTGCAGAACTGAAAATTAAGGATGTAAGTGCGCAGGGAAGTTCCTGAAGGTACAGAGAAGTCTGTTCAAAGTCTTTCTTCCTTTAAAACACAGGCACACAATACTCTCCTTCATCTCTGCAAAAATAGCCATCCATGAAAGAGCTTCGACCCCGGTCCTGCTCTAAGCAACTGTTATAAAGTCACTTCAGCCTCTTCTTACACACACACAAATAAATAAAAGCTGCAACAGCCTCTTTCTCCAGCAGACTCAGACCTCGCTACACGGCCTCATTAACTGTCAAGCTTCCAGATGGGATACCAAAATAATGAAAGCCAGTCCCTCTGCTGTCAAGGCAAGAAAAATCTCTTCTCTTTCCAGCTCCCGCTGTCGAAACGTGATGGATTATTCCCTCGCCTCCTGTACGGCATGCAAAGTTCTACTCAAGAAAGTTGCCAGTCACCGCAGTCTCACAAACTTTATCAAGACCGGAGTTTCAGTCAATCAGTAACGAAAACGGAGAGCTAAGGTGATTCCTCCGGCCAGCTTTCCAAAGGCGTGCAGTACAAGGGTTCCATTGTGCAGAGTTCATCAGCAGGACACGGGCTAATTAACTAAGCGGCGTTTTGGAACTAGTTAGTTTTCAAGTACTGGTTTTCACTACAAACAGTCAGGCGTTATCTACACTGAAAGTTAAAAACTCTGGAGCGCGCATCCAAACTGGATTTTTTTTTTAACAGATTTCACTATTAGCGCTACCGAAACATCTATTTCTATACCCAATTCTACACACACAAAAAAAGTCTATTATACGTATGTGTCCAGAGACCTTTCAGCAGGAGGGGCAACCGAGACTGTTTGAGCTCCTGAGACCCACGCAGCCCGCTGCAGCCTTCAGACCTAGTTTTCTGCCAGTCTGTCTGTAAGACCCCAATTACAAGGTGATTAAAACAGTAAATGATTAAAAATATAACACATAGCAGCCTTTCCAATGAAAAAAAAAAAAAAAAAAAAGCTTTTTTACAATCCTACTCTTTCCCCAGGAGTGGCTGCATAGATTAAACAGGTATTTCGCAAAACCGACCAACCGACACAGATGTACGCCACAACTCTGAGTGACGCTCAACGCAAAACACGTTGCCCCACCTTCTCTTTCCGTGAAAGTATATTTATTTCTATAAATATCTGTTTCTTTTTTAAATCTTTAATTACTCCAAACTCACTTTTCTACACCGATACCGTTGCTGTGCCCCTTTAAGGCAGAGTTGCACTTAGAGAAGATTGCAACCAGCCGTCATTTGAAGGACCGGAGTCATTCGCAGCACTACTGCCTTACCCAAATCATTTCCCAAAGTAGCCCTCATTTGCATTCAGAATAACCATGGGGCTAGAGAATGCTGAAAGAAACCAGAAAAAAAAATGAAAAAAAAAAAAAAAAAAAGATTCTCCGAAAGACACAGTCACGCTTTCAGAATAACCCACTTTTTGAACCAAGACAAAGGTTTTTTTGAAATTTGCACAGAGCCCTTATTCAGCCACCAGTTTTCCAAGAGTTGAAATAAACTCACTCTTACCCCTCAGACCCTTCAACCCTCAGAAAGGACGAGAAGGCGCACAAAGACCGCCCGGATGATATACCGCAAACGTTACCCTGGTCTAAGCAACTGGTCAGATTCGTGGAGACTTGGCACTCAAGGCCGATTTTAACTTAATTACCCATCTCGATTTTGGAGCTGTTCTTCCACGGTTTCGTGTCAGGCCTTTCCAAAGCGCTGGAAAGGGTTGCACAGGGTGAGGTGGCATCTTCTGTTCCACCGGCTGCTGCAGTGGGGACAATCCCCTGAACGCTCCTGCTCTACCCCATGGCCCTCACGGACACGTGCCCCCGGTGCTGCAGGACCTCAGTTCCTCTGCAGGTCCTCCCCGTAACCCCTGAAGACACACTTCTCAGCAGGAAGAGGATCCAAAATACATCAATATCTGGATATTCTCCCTCCTTTTTCATGGGTATCGGCAAGATGCCGCGTAGGCGGTGTCACCTGCTTGAGGCCTTGCTCGAGTTTAACCCGCTGTTTTCAAGGGCTGGTGCTTACAAAGTGGAGGATCCAGTCCCGGGACTCGGAAATACTCTACTCACCTGGTTCAGCCTCTTCTTCTGCTTCAGTTTGATGGTACAGAGCCTCTTTCCCCACCATCCTGCTCCTAACCGTACACATCACCAAGCGGACTCTGAATCTGGAGCTTACCTGATCTTTCTCAGGCTTGTCAGAGATGTCGTTCAGGCTGGTGGAAGTCAGGTTTCTGTGAGTCATGGCTGGGCTGCCTGTAAGAACAATGTCGACAGCAATTAAAGTGCCTGTTGCGATCCGGTCAGAAGAACACAGAGGCTCAGGCTACAGCAACACCCTTCCTCGCACAAGGGAGGCCCGTGGGGGGAATTTGAGGACCCTGACAGGCTGCTTTCTGTGACTTGACGTGGCACATGGGATATTAAGATGCTAACGCTTGGTTATCTCTGACCCACAGCATTCCCACGACTCTTAGGACACCAAAAAAAAATCTAAGGACTTTCCATAATTCCTTCCTATGGGAGAAAAAGCAAAGCAGCAAGAGGCTGCAGACCCTGATGCTGCTGGGTCACCCCGGACCCACTCACAGACCCATCCCTCCAGAGGGCCGGGACCCTCGTGGTCACTCCAACCTGCCAACCCCTCGCCTTAGCTCTCCTACGTAGATGGCATCTGCCCTGGGCTCCTCAGCGTCCCCAATGTGGGTAGGCAGCTCACACAGCGAGGGAGGTTGGCAGCTCTTGGTCCCTCAAAACAGCCGACAATAAAAATCTCCCTTCCTTCAAGTAAACTCCCGAACCTTAAGCATTTTACGGATTAAAACAACGTGCGCACCACACTGATGGGCCAAAAGTCACCGATTCCTGACAGTGGACACCCCAGAGAGATGAAGAACACCCCCAGAGACAAAGAGCTGAAGTAGTTCAACTCCACTTCTTTTTCGAAGACCAACTGCTCGGCCGTAATGCCGACCGGCGGGCAGTCAAGCAGTGCAGAAGAGCGAGTGAGGAGCTGCTTGCTCTCTTACGGACTACTTATCCGACTTATTCTTGTGTGCTCAGAGACCAGCAGAACGTGTGGAAACAGCTCTAAAGAACTTGGAAAAAAGCCCCACAATTTCAGAATTCGGTTCTACAGTGCCACTAAAAGCATGTGCAGTTGAAACTGAAGAAACCCAGAAATAGCCATCATTGTAGAAGAAGAAAAATAATTTAATTTAAAAAAAAAAAAAAGAAAGAAAAAGGGCTTCTGGGATGGATAAAATATCATAAACCACAGCAGTCAGTATGCATTTTTTTAATTATTCTGAAATTTCCCCATCCCTTCTCACCCACGCTGGCAGGAACCAGAAGCACAGCAACGGGAGCTGTTATCACAGCGTTTCTGACCATGAACGGAACTGGAAAGACAGAAAATACTCAAAAAAAGAATTGGCACTGAGGCATTTCCCAACTTAGGCTATGTTACGAGACAGTATTGATCAAACCTATGCTTTGATATTCGTACCGAAATGAAGGTCCAAGTTTTCTGTGTTCGTCAGCTCCCAGTGCAAATGAGCTCTGTGAGAAATCAGCACACCCAGAAAGAAGAAAAAAAAAATAAGAAAGGAGTGGAAAGAGAAAGATGTGGACTCCCAGAGTTGGGTTTTCTTTCCAACGTACTCAACGTACGTGGAGATAAATTTCAAGCATCCTTTCCTGTGAGCCACCTGGAATCACAATACAGCTGCTGCGCGTTATTGAAGGTCCACACAGCAAAAGCCACGCACGATTAGATAAATTAGAGATTATAAAAGAGGGATCCCCAGCTTTTCCTCTTCCTGCTGTTATTGCGAGCCAGATTTAAGACCCCACCTATCTCTACAAGGTTTTTACAAATGCGTTTACTCACAGACTGAGAAACGCCACTAGGAAGACTGGTTTAAGCTACGAATATGACTAACCATTCTCCTAATTAATTATTAGGAAGCCAGACTTAGATGTGTCTACAAATTTGGATTGAATGTTTGATATGAATCTGGAGGTAGGAGATAAACACATAAACAAAACAGGAAAAAAATTACAAAATTTGCGGACCTATGTTGTGCCTGTTACACGGCTCAGACATTACTTTGGTGGTAACACCTTCTGTGATGTGACTATTTAATAAATATCTCTATTTGGTAAAAAGCAAAGTTGGACAAAACCCACCAAAATAAACCCAGGTTGTAATCCTGAAGCCCAATATTGAAACCCAGGGTTCATTTTTCTTGTAAGGTGCGGTTAATTATCTTTTCAAGGTTGCACAGACACTGCCAGCTCTGGGAAAGGTTTGATGAGCATATAACGTACCCGTAAATTAAAATGGAAGATTGAAGCTCGATGCAGAGATACACAGGGCTGCTCTGCAAATCTGAGCCGATAACATCAAGTAAAGAATCAGAGAAGCGCTTTCTTTAAAATGCGAAGCTCGTTGAGGCTGAGAATTGGTGTCCCGCAGCTCAGGGAGTCGAAGCAAAGTTTCTATCGGTTTCTATCACCTGAGCGCTACTGAGTGAAAGAAATTAAAGAAGAAAGTCTTCGGGAGAGTTAAACAGATCTGGAGAAGTTCCGAGACCGGCAGAGGCGGGAATAGGGGCCGGCTCCTCCCGGAGCTGGGTATATCCCACCCTGCCCAGGGCCGCGGGGGAGGTTGGGAGAGCTGCTGCCCTGCTGCGGCCGGTGAGACGGCACTGCAGAGATTGATTCCTCTCCTTCAAGCCCTACCGCGAGACCTCTGAGTCCTGGCACGGCTAACGACTCCAACTGAGAAGGAAATAGGGATGGCTTCCAAAAAGCTTTGAGCGAGGGTAGAAAATCCTCGGGATCTTATTTTACACAGTTGTTTAACGCTGTTTCAAGGCATTTTATTCAGGAGAGCTGCACTACACAGCTGGAGAGAAAGGCGTCTGCTGAAGGTAGCCCTTCATTTTCTGCAGACTGCTTTGATGGCTTTCCAAATTTCTGGGTACAGTTCTAGGGCAAACCGACTAAAATCAGGGCCCACAGCTTTCACAGCTGGTATTTTTCCAGATTACATTTGTTTGCTTTGTTTATTAGTTGTCCAAGGCTCAGTGATGCTTAGGAGATAATTACCCTTCTTTCCAGAGGAAGCTGCTAATGACTTTATCGCCTCTTGCTAGCAGCCTCTTTCTCCCAACGCGATCAACATAACCACATCAACCTCCCAGTAGCTCTTCTCAAGGCATTCCGCATTTATTCCTGACCTGGAGAGACCCATGTGCCAAAACACTTGTCTGACTTTTCCCATTGACCCCCCTGATTTAATAAATACCACACGTGCCTACAAACATGACCTTGACTATAGAATCGATGGTTTGGGTGGGAACGGACCTTAAAGATCATTGAGTTCCACCCCCCCTGCCCTGGGCAGGGCCACCTCCCACCAGCCCAGGTTGCTCCAAGCCCCGTCCAACCTGGCCTTGAACACCTCCAGGGATGGGGCAGCCACAGCTTCTCGGGGCAACCTGCCCCAGGGG
>JAHREF010000167.1:1671882-1690473 GCA_033628625.1 Charadrius hiaticula | reverse complement strand
ACCACGGGAGAGCAGGGGGAGAGAGTCGGACCATTTTCACCCTACTTTTATTGAAGATTTTCCTTCCCGTCTCAAAACCACCACCAGATTTCACCATTTTATTTTTAAGGGGAATCTCTCTTAGGCGTTTCTTTGGAACATAAGCGTTTCCATCCAGCAAAACCCATCGGGCACCGCCACGTACCTATCGCACTGGGACTCCCTTCTGTTATTTGCATACCCCACCCCCACCCCCAAGCCTATTTCAAACCAACAGCACAGAGGATCAGACGGTTCTGAGTTCAGAAAGGCAATCTGCAATTTTCTGAACAAGCCACAGCTACTTTGCAAGTTCCTGGACGCTCCCAAAAATAACCCGGCAAAACTTCTACCAGATTCAAGGAGGCCCGAGTTCACCTCGCAGGGCCCCAGTAAAACCTAATCTAACGACAGGGAAAAGTCCTGGGGATGAGTAACTAATTAAATCACTCTCAGAACTGAAGTGAAATGACGGCAACTACAAAAGGCAGAACTTGCTCCAGTTGTCATGGCATGTATTATGTGGCTTTGCCGGGAAAAAAGGCACCCAAACTACTCACTCTCCATCAATCCTCTCCTTTCCTCTCCCCTATCCCACGGGAGAAAGATAATAAAAAAAAAAAGGTAGCCAGATTTATTAAGAATCTCTCTTGCGCATTGAAATCTCACATTAAGTTGTTCCCTTGATGACTTCAGTTAACGTGCTGTCCCCCCAAGGGAAAGTGGCAGCTCTTATTTGTCTACCGGTAACTTTTATTTGCGCTAATAATAAAAGTTATGGGGAAAAGGGAGGCAGAACATGCATCGCATTTGCTAACTCAGTGAGTCAGAAAGTCACTCTCTATACGCCGCCCAAGAATTAATGCCTCTTCGAATCACCGGGGAAAAAACGCCTCATTCTTCCACCCAAACTCAGAAAAGGACGATTATATGCACGGAGGTACGGTTAGACTAAACGCTTGGCAAAAGGTTTATTTCTGCCTAGCGCCATTTTTCTGGGAGCTTTCGTCGTTCGTTATTTTTCATTAGTGATTTTTGGAGTACTTCCTTCAGAACAACACGTCTGTCTTCATCAAGTTTATCCTTCTCCATCTGGCAAATATTTCTTCCCTTCCACGCTTCTGATGTAACACAAATGAACAATGAGAGCTCTCTTGAGCTTTTCTCTCCCGGGTGTCACTGCCAGACAGCAACCAAGTGCTCATGATTAAATAATTGTGGAAACCAAGTCTGCAGGCTTCTTGGACAGCCCTATCTATCCGATTAGGGATCTGGACCAGCAAAAACACCCCTCTCATGACAGTGTTACAGCAACAGCAGCCACCGATTCGTAATTTAATCTCCCGGGAATTAGATTTAATTTGGGTGTTGAAGAAGGACATTGAAGGCGACATCTCGGAGCGACTTCAAAAAGAAAGAAATTTCATGTTTGAGGGTTAAGGTTTCGGACCGCTGACATCAGCCGCTATCTTCGGAAGCACGTTCGGCTTCACCATAAAACTTCAGAGGTTTTTGATTGTTGTCTTTTGTCAAGTTAGCAAAGCTGTGCATTTGGATCCACAGACACAAAAATAAAGGAAGGTAAGTGCCCCCCCACGCACCTACAAAACTAAGCTCAAAACTCTGTAGACAACATCAGAGGCCGCTTTTGTAACTCCCAAGTTTACAAACTAGTGCAGCACCTGCTATCTAATAACTTCAATGCCAGGGACAATTTTGATCCTGTTTCCTGCGATTATAATTCAAAGCACTGAGTTTGGGGAGGGCGGGAGGGTTATTTCATTCTGCTCTTCAACACCTCTTCGCATAACGCTCTCTAAACTCAGTGTTTTGGTTAAAGGTACCTCCGCTGGATGGCTCACTCGGAAAATTTATTTTTGTCTGTCTTCTCACCCACCGTGGGGAACATGGTATAGCTCTCAGCAATGTCACCAAGTGTCATCCTGGGCCGTGGCTATTTTGACTGCAAAAAAACGGCCATCGCATTCAGCAGAGCGAAGCATCAGCTGGTGCTGGGGCTGCTCGCCATGGCTGGAGAAACCGCAGCCCACAGCAGGCCAGGGGCTGAGCGCGCCGGCCAAAACCTGCCACCGTTCTGCACAAGGCGGTACTGGCCGGGTGTCTCTGTCCTGAGAGAGGTGGCCTTTTACCCATTACGTTTCTGATGGAAAATGTAAATTAAGTCAGCGCACGCTACTCCTTTCGCACACACGTAGTGATATCTTCGTGTATCTCCTTCAGGATCCAAATGATTCCATGTAATGACCAAAAGGGGGTTCTAGGTAAGCATCAGTTATCACTGAGGTTGATGGTCTGACTCTTCTTCCCTAACTGAGAAGAACTCTTTTCATTTATCCATTATCCTTCTCTACATACTTTCTCGTTTTCCCTGTTATTCCCTGGAGGACAGGTGTTGTCCTGCCCATGGCAGGGGGGTTAGAACTAGGTGAGCTTTAGGGTCCCTTCCCTTTAGGGCTACTAAGATGATTAAGGGACTGGAGCATCTCTCTGCTGAGGAAAGGCTGAGGGACGTGGGGCTATTCAGTCTGGAGAAGAGAAGACTGAGGGGGGATCTTATCAACGCTGATCAATCCTTCAAGGGAGGGTGCCAGGGGGATGGGAACAGCCTGTTTCCAGTGGTGCCCAGTGACAGGACAAGAGGGAACGGGCACAAACGTGACAATAGGCAGTTCCATCTCAACCTGAGGAGGGCCTTCTCTGCTGTGAGGGTGGCAGAGCAGTGGCAGAGGCTGCCCAGAGAGGTGGGGGAGTCTCCCCCTCTGGAGCCATTCCAAACCCGCCTGGACGCCGTCCTGTGCCACTGCTGGAGGTGCCCCTGCTCTGGCGGGGGGTGGCACTGGGGGAGCTCCAGAGGGCCCTTCCAGCCCCCACCAGTCTGGGAGTCTGTGATTCCAACTTTAACTGTTCGCTGATTATGTCTTTATTTTCCTCTTTTATTGAAAAAGCAGCGCTTTCTCATGAAATCCATCACTGAAACCACCAGCAGGGTTAATAAAACTTTGTAGGGAAGAGCTGAGGGAAAGAGCGGAGGCAGCTTTACTTACCCACCACCTGCGGGAGAGAAGAGGCCTCCATATCCAGCATTATCGAGCCTTTCTCTATACACGTCCTCAACTCAAACAAGCTGTGCAGGGACAAGGTGGCCACGTGAGGTTTGCTCCATCGCTCCCCACCTTGTTCTACCTTCTCCTCGAACTTGATCCACCTACGAGAGGGCAGAGCAAGGAGACCGTGTTAGAGCTGGGGGCTCCTCGCAGACGCGCACCTCGGAAAGACGAACCGTCGCGGCATAGCGACGAGTTCAAGCGCACGCATTTTCCCACACGCCTCCGCGGCCGCAAATCCCCGATCGAGTTGCGAAGGCTTAATGAATCGGTATGTGTCAGCTGAGCGGCGACAACGCTCCGCCTGCTTGTAAACTATTGCAACTGCCAGGTAAAACGTGTTATCTTTAATAGCTTTCACCAAGATTTCAACTAACAGCCTGTAGCTGCTGTTTGCTCCGGGCCAAGGGGACGGCGGCAGCTCCAGCGACCCAGCTGAGACGCGGTCAGTTTGCACAGCCCGTCCCTAACCCACCTCAAGGGAGAAGGGCCGAGCACAACAGCTCCGCAAAAAGGATGGGGGAACGCAGGGAAAAAAAAAAAAAATCATAATTTTGGGAAATAAGGTGACTTATATACCGGTATTCAAATCCAGACAATAACATCCGAAAACTTCAGCCGCCGCTAAAACTCAGTGGCACCGAATACCGCTGCCCCACAGCCACCGGCTGCGCTGCGGCAAAGGGTGGAGGAGAGGAGCACATCCCAACCAGATGTGAAGATGTTCTTAGCGGAACGAGCGGGCCACCAAAGGGAAAGACACAAATGAGGGGCTCCTTCATTCCCCCCCTCCCCCTCTAGCCGTCGTTTAATGATTTAACAAAGGAGCTCTGAAAAAACCCACACGGAAAGCTCATCTCTAGTTGAAGATTAGAGCAAAGGTTAAATCCCGCTCTGTGCAAAATACTCTTTACACCCCTAAACCTGTGTCCTAACAGCCGGCGAGGAGGTCTCGTCCCCCCCCGGGGCTGCAGCCCACCTCCACCCCACGGCGTGACCGTGCCCTTGGCCCCGCGGCACCCAGCCGGCCCCGGCTTTGGTCCGGGCTCGGGGGCAAGGAAAGCCATTTAATAGCGCCTCATTGCAAAGCAAGAAGGGCTTTTTTCATCCCGCCCTGAGATACCGTTTTAATAGAGGGGGAAAATGAAAATTCCAGTGACTAATATAAGGGGATTATTAAGACAAAAAAGACGCCCGTAAAGGTAAGGAAGCTCATAAACTGGTTCAAAAGAGTATTATGAACACCAAGTGAAATTGTATTTAATCCTGAAAAATGTATTACTTGGGGATTAATCAATTATGCTTTCCAATGGCAATAATCTTTTTGAGACTTTTTTTTTTTTTTTTAAAAAAAGCTGCTTTTTAACTCAAGCTAAAAGACTGAGTTTGATCTCAAATTAATAAGGTTCTACTTAGTTCCCCAAGCCCGGGTATTTCCTAGGACACCTAAGGGACTTGAGCAGCCGCAAATCTGCAAATTTCCAAGGTTATACATTAGGCGTGACCCGGATGGGGTTCATCCTGCAACAGCACAAAGGCTCCAAATTACAAAGCCTTTGTCTTTTCGCCACTATCAATATTTGCTTTCTGTTTACTTTTCTCACCCTAACGCACAACCCAAATACGACAAAACAAATACCAACTTGCGAAGGCGTTTGAGCCATCGCCTGCTGCGTTCAGCGCCTGTCCCCGGGACGGCTCTTTTCCCGGGGTGCGCTCCCACCCCCCCCCCGGTTTCAGGGGGGACCCGCGAAAAGCTAAGGACCTTCCAAACACCCAGCAGCACCTTCGCGCACTCGGTTCTACATCCCCTCTGAAGCCCTGGCGCACGCCGCCTCCTGCGCACGCCAACGCCAGTTAAGCGCAGCTATCCATGTGGCTTTCCCCATGTTCTTTATGGGTTTGGGGTGTTTTTTTAAAAAAAATCTGCTTCTGAGGAACAGCTCGCCCGCAACTATAAGTCACATGGGCAGCTGCTGAGCACGGGAAAAATGTGCTGGACTTTCAGGGTGGAGGAGAGTGGAGAGGGCAAAAGAGAGAGCCGCAGGGTCAGTGCTTCCTCTCGCGTGAATGTGGAATTGCGCACCTCCCAACAGAGCTCCCCGAGTGCCGAAAGCAACGCCGCCTGCAGCCTAGCGGCCCCGTACCGTTTCAGGGCAAAAGATTATCTCCGCTGCCGTTTGAGAAAACAAACCATCCAATTCCCTCCCTCATCCCCATCCCGCTCTGCTCTTGACATCTACATATCGTTCCTGTCTGCCAGCTGTACTTGGAATGGTCAGCAAACGCTCCCGCGACCGCATCAGAGATGGGGCGAGGTACGACACAACCCGCCCCCGGTCTGTTACGTCTCTCGGGCCCTGGAAACTACGCTGATGGCTCCAGCAAGGCTCTGCTGGCACTGGGGATTTGGGAATTCAGGTATCCTTGGCTCCAAAGGGCTGAGACTCGCGAGAAAAATCGGCCACCGCTGCACTTGGTTCCCTCCCGAATAACCGCCCGCACTCCAAACGCATGTTTGGGAGCTGATGGTATAGTCAGTGTGCGCATACCGCAAAGACAGCTAATGTCTCTGCTAACCAAGATGCAGGAGCCATCTTTTTTCTTTTATTCTTTTTAGAGCTTCAAAAAGGATTGCGTAAAAGGTGTGTTAATATTATAACGTGTAAAAGGGTGAAGAATATAAATACAGTGCCTGACAGAGGTTATACAATTAAAAAAGGCCATAAGAGAAGATTAAAAAAACCTATCCGCCACCCCACGGTCCTTTCATTCCTTTTCTCTGCAATCTCATGACCGTTCTACCATCTCCCTGCCTTGCAGAATGACAAGCCCCACGCTGCGGTGGACACATCCTGGTTCCCAAATGTACCGTACCGAGCCTCAGAACAGACTGGTGGCCTCCACCTGCTTCAGTTCCTTTCCTTTTCCCAGTTTGCTCTGAATGCCGTACCTACTGCTGAAACGCAAACGTTCAACTCTTAGAACTTCTCCATCCACACCAGGTAAATCGATTAGGAGCGCCAACAAAACGATCAAGGAGCGCCCGGTGACCCAAATCTTCAGGTTACCTTTTAACAGCAATAAACCTTCCCTTTTACTGCTCTATTTCTAAGACGCCTACAGGGCTTTGCCGCGAAACCCTCCGCACACTATGGCCGTTGTTTCCAAACTGGCCCTTTACGGTGAACCACGGCCCAACGCTGCCACGCGCTAACAGGCAACGGGACCGCGCCAAGGACTATGACATCCTCCAGCCCTGGTCACGGGCTGATCTCACCTACTGTCAGAAACGTCACCGTGCGCGGGGGGACAAGCGTAGCCCGTTTATACTGGGGTTCCCACACAGACAGCTGAACTCATGCGAATCAACTGGGACGGGCAACTCAAGGTCCCCATCTTCCATCGGGTGCTTTAAGGTTCCTGCTAGAAATTTTCCGTGACATTCACCGGTTGTTTTTCTATTGATGAGAACAGCTCTGGAAGGGATGGCATCATTTGCTAAACCCTTTTAAGACAAACATCCTTTCCCTACAGGTTCTTTCAAGCCTTAGACGGAAGGGCTGCAACGTCCCGCAGCAGGAGCCGCTCCGTAGCCTACAGCGGGTTTTGTCGTGTGAGATTAATTCATTTCGGGAAGATATCAAAACATCCTGAGCAACCATGCCCTACGCAAGAGCACTATCAGCTAAATAGGATGCGAGTCAGGAGGTTGGGGCAAGTTTAGGAATGACACAGTGGGGTACTTAACACATGTAATGTATACTTTAAAGAGAGGGAATCATATATGTTGAAAGGACACTGTAGTTGGTGCCGGTCTCTTCTCAGAGGTAATTAATGACAGAACCAGAGGGAATGGCTTCAAGCTCCAAGAGGGTAGATTTAGACTGAACATGAGGAAAGACTTTTTCACAGAAAGAGTGGTCGGGCACTGGAATCGGCTGCCCGGGGAGGTGGTTGAGTGCCCATCCCTGGAGGTGTTTAAGAGCCGTTTAGATGTGGCGTTGGGGGATACGGTGTAGGGGACAACTTTGTAAAGTAGGGTAGATGGTTGGACTCGATGATCCCAAGGGTCTCTTCCAACCTAGACAATTCTACGATTCTATACAGCTCCATCCAGCACTCCTACCAACGACGTGTGAAAACATGTAAACCCAGAAATCATTTCCCAGAGAAGAAGAAAACCTCCTTTTTTCCCCCGCAGCCACTCGAGAGCGCGAAGCGCGCAGGCGTATCCCTCTGTCAGGTCCTTTGCCCGCGAGAGCGGAGGGCTCCTGACAAACGTCCCTCGAGAACCGCAGCGCTCTGCGATATGCCCCGCTGGACACGGGGCACCGCTCTTCTGATGGGTGATGTTTGCCGACCCAAGGAAGAGAAGAGCTTCCCAATATTCGTACTATAAAGGAGAGGCCGAAGAAACTGCTCGATAAGAAATACCATGCTAAGGTCCGAATTGTGAAAAAGCTTTAACAAATTGGCATTAAACCCCCTTCCCAAAGACCTCTGCGCGGACAGAGGAACGTGTAATTTGCTGTGAAAAGCAGAGGTGGGCAGTAGAGCTAACGTGCAAGTACTGAGCTAATGATAAGAGGGTAGAAAAGCAATAAAGGGAGAAAAGGATGACCGACAAGTAAGAAGTTAAAGAGTAAAAGGTGAAAAGTCTTTAAATAGGCTCTCCGAGTGACCGAGAAGTAAAAATAAAGAAAGATAAGGGGGGTAAAGGGGTTGGTGGTGGAGCAGTTCATTAAATCGCAGGTAAAGGAGATTAAGGTAACCAAACAACACGGGCGAACTACGAGCACAGTAGGTGCCCTTAAGACTGGAAGGTGGGGAAAGAGCTTAGCCCAGCCACAATAAAGGAAAACGAAAAGCCCCAAGTTAAGCGAGGGATTGGGAATAGGGAAGGTAGAGCCCCGGACTGGTCTCTGGCTGGGTGAGCACCTCTTTCTAGTGGGACGTTCCAGGCCTTCACAGCAACCAGACTGCAATTAGGGGTTTGCCTTTTAAGGCAAACCCAAGAAAAGTCTTTTTACTGCATAAAAAATACCAAAACTTTCTAAGGCTAGAGGCTAACCAGCAGCCTTTAGACCCAATCCAACGGCTCTTTTGGTGGCGTTCAGAAATAAACTATGTGCAACTTGTGTCGACCAGATCAAAAAAACACCCCAGGTTTTTGGCATGATTTTTTGACCATGGTTTTGGCATGGGTTTTTTTGACCAAACCAACAGCAGCATCAAAGAAACAGGCAGAGAACTTAACCGAGAAACTCAAAGCAGGCAAATCCCATCCAGCATTTAACACACACTTTGAATCATTTCCTCTAAAGAAAAAAAAAACCTTTGGGGTTTTTTGTCGCCTATTTAAATTGAATTTCATCAGTAACTCTCTAGGAGAGGAACACAGTCAAAACTTCCCATCTTCTGGCGTGCAGTGGGGTCAGGCTCAAATCTACTTTTGGGCAAGAGAATTGAAGGAGTTTTGAGACACGTGCAGCAGCTTTATTCAGGCGCTGACTTCTGACAGCTCTGGCCAAGACCCTGTCGTTCTTTGCAAAGCTCTGAGAAGCCCATACGTCTGTTGGCTCTCCATAGGAAACTCTTCAAATAAATCTGGCCCTCTATTTTTTTCTAGTTTTTGTTTTAACGGAGTGTTTAAACAAAGCCTCGAATTCCCTCATTTATCAAAAAAAGGCAATTTGAACTATACAGGCTCCTCCCTGTGGCTTCCCAAAGCGCTCCCGTAGCACAGATATTACCCCAACTGAATGCTAAAAAGGGATTACCCAGGGGGGTCCTGGGCAGCCCCCCTTCGCTTTCGGGGTAAAGGAAAACCAACCCACCTTGCAGTCTCCTTCCATTCCATCTCTTGTCCGTCGACGGCCAGAAGTTCATCCAGCTCCGTGAAGAGCTGCGGGGGCGCCGGGCTGTCATCTTCCTCTCCGAGGATGAAGCGGACGCGTTCGGCAGCGGGGGAGACTGCAGAGGTGAAAATACTACGGTTAACGGCCTGAGAGATGACGAGGGACGTGCGGCTCCTCTCCTTCCCCTGCTCCCCAAAGCCATTCAGCTGCTTCTCCAGGCTGTCTTGTCCATTTGACATCCTACTCGCTGCAGACGGAGGGGCGTGAGCAAGGGTACCTCTATCTCCCTCTCTCCCCTTCCTTGCCTCTCCCTTAGCTTCTTAAAAGTTCAAGCTGGGAGTAAAGTTCAGGGAAAACTTGCCTCTTCCTACAGTCCTTAACTATGTCACAGCAATTTGCAGCCCTTGTAAAAAAAAAAAAAAAGCGCTATCAAGCTCAAAACCAATATGCTCTATGGTGCGTGCCCAAGGACCTTTCGCACTCTGATCAGCCGCGATCCTTCGCCCCCTTTTTTATATGACGTGAAACCAGTTTCAGCCAAACCATTTTGGGGCTTGCTGCGACAGCATCCCATAGCGGGCTTTCCCCTCCCCGCCGCCGAGGCTCGGGCTCCCATTGGCCTCCAAGGCAGGCTGTCACCTCCCCAAACCCACCGCTGGAACACACAGGAATATTTAACAGAAAGGTTGTCTCATCTATACATGAAGAATGCGACCCAACGCATTTAGTCAGGCACCAATGCACTGCAAAAAAACAACCGGTCCCATTGGGAAACCACTGCCCGTTTAGGCAAAAGAAATTATGTTCAACACATGCTCTTTTGACAGCGCGAGCAAAGTTCATTTGCATTATTAGCTCAAGAAAAATTAGCAGAAACGGCGTTCTGGTTAAGGAATGCGGGTGATTCAAAATTAAAACCTGAGAACGTCACTGTCCGCATCCCAAGACCTAAGGGCATCTCCCAAGGGCAGCCGGAGCTCATGCCACAAGGGACACCTTGCTGGAGGACTTCTTGGGGTCCACAGGTTTTTTCTGACCAGATCACCTTAAAACGAAGGTGGGATCATGTGAAATTTTAAGACAGACATCCTTCCTGCTGAATGTTTATTAGCATTAGAGTTAGAGAGCAGACTATGAACTTTGAACGGTTCTGCTAAAAACTCCTTTCTTTTCAAAAGATCAGCGGTCTGTCTGTTGCAAAATAATTAATTACACCAGGTGTCCAATCACCATTGATTTTTCCAGGGTAAACAAAGTCTCAATTCGTAATGTGAAAAAAAGAACCAGTAAGAAACATCCCCCCCCCCCCCTTTTTTTTTTTAAATAAACTTTCATAGCTTTCTTCTTTAATTACTCAGCCAAGGTTGATGCAAATTCATTTCTTCACCAGGTAGGGTGATGATGCTTTCATAATATCAACCAGATTTCTATTGAAAGTATATTCGCAGCCATGAACGCCCTTGCCGTTCCCCGGGCAGCCACGGACATCGCCCTGCGGGTCCAGAAGGAGGGATAAGGAGCCACACATCTGGAAACCCCTGCAGCGCTTGCCCAGGACGGTATCGAGAGTATGGGCTGTCGGGTGCCAAGGCACCTACCAGTCTTTTGGCTTTAAATGTTTATAGAGGAGCCCCGTGTCCCTTCTTAAACACCCCAACCCAGCGCCAGAGATGAAGAGGTCTTCATGGTACTGCCTGTCCTGCTAAATGGGCTGGAAAGGGATTTCCATTCTCTCTCACTTCAACGGGCGCGGGGACATCTACACGCTCCTCCTCTCTCCTGTCACCGAGTCCAGACCCCTTTCCAGAACCCCCCATCTGCTATCCCCAACCCTTTCCACCTAAGCCTTCCAACACGTTGCCCATCGTTGAGTAAAATTCCCAGACGGGCTACACAAAGGCTTTCCCATCAGTCCTTCCTTCGAGAAAACCCATCCCCTCCCACAAAACCAAAAGCTCGCCTTTCATATGCTCCTAACAGCAGAGAAAAATATCGCTAAGCTGAATTTACAGCCGTTTACTTACGGAAAAATACACATTAACCCTCTCGGTAATTAGCACTTTTATATAACCACCACTTCCTACACAATTTATCTTTTTTTTTCAAATATATTTCTCAGAACCCGTGAGGTACACAATGAGTATCTGATTATTTGACTTGGATGTAACAGATGCGCTTTGCAGAATGGTTCCAGAATATATCTGCAAACCCGTAACCTTCCGCACCAAAATTATCCTTGCAATTAGAAAAGCAATTTGGACTAAGAAATCTGCATCTAAAACGCATTGGAAACAAACATTAGGATAAATAATTGAGATTATCCTCTTCTAAAAACACCATTAGGCGCAACGCTTGAGCTCATCTTTACAGAACCAGTCCCGATCTACCACTGGTGCCAGAAGGCTGTGTGGGAACCAACGCGCGCAGGCGTCAGGGTTCAACTTCTCTCCTGTGCTTCAGGGCAGAGACCTCTCACCAGGTGTACACAGGAAAAAGTATCTATTCAACGAGGCCAAAGATTCAGCTAAAGCCTTTAAATACAGAGAATTAAAAGATGACGCCTGGCCGAAAGAACACAAACCAGCTCATCGCAGGAGCCCGCGGACTTCCACCACTTCCCTTCTGGTTGGTTTGGGTTCAGCTGAAGCCCACCACCATGGAGCGGCTGCCACGCTCCGGCCGTTGGGTGGTTTCAGCGCGGTGGGAAGGGCCCATCGTCTTCCCCCCTCAATCCGCACCGACGGCTCGCCGTGTACTTTCATATTCCAAACAGAATTTAAATATCGCAGCTAGAAAAGCAATAAAGTAAATTTACATCCCATCGCTTCCAAAAGCAACGTGGAGCACAGCACGGGGGTGATGCATGGAACAGCCTGTAAGAGAAGTGACAGCAGAGCTTCTAGAGCTGCTGAAGGCATCGGTGGCAGCCAACGGGAAAATTCTCTCTTTTCGGTCATTTTGAAGTGGTTTTATTACGTGGAAGCGTTACCCCGATAACACCTTAATTCCACACCCACCACAACATTTTGCTCACTGAAGTGCCTCAGGAGAGGAATTACAGAAATGCTCCCACCAAACCTGGACGTGCGTCATACATTGCCCCTTCTTTCTTTTCTTCTTTCTTTTGTTTTTGCTAATTTCCTATTAGCTGCATTTAGCTCCGATGATAAGGTTCAAAATCCAATTAAGGAATTTGCTGGGTCACAGGTCTCCTATGGCTTGCTTTACCACATGTTCTTTATTGCGATTTTGTAGGTTAATGGGCCGTTTATGGGTTGTTTATGTGCTCTCTTTAGCAAGGAGAACATATTTTCATCCTAATCTCCGGAGCGAACACCGCGTGCTCAGTGCGGGGCGGACAGCTGAGCATCGGGCTTAAGGACTGGAGAGCAATTAACCCGGGGGGTGAACTCTGCAGACCTCCCCCCTGCCCGACCTTTGAGCGCCAACCCCGCCAGCCCGCCCCAGCCTTGACCATCACCTTCGCTTCTACCTACTCCGTCCAGTTTAGGAGCTGCTGGAACCAGCACCGTGAACCACAGGACTGGCCGCTGCCGCCGCCAAAGTCTTTTTGCATTTTATTTCACTTGTTATCTCATACAAGAAACAACCTGATGACCGACAGACATATGCGGCAGAGAAAATGCTAATCCACAGATTTACACGGATTGCATTTTTCCCCTGAATGGGGAGAGGAATTAAGGTATTAATTGCAGATGGCAAAACACTCCAATGCAACATCTAAACAGAGATATTGCCACCGGTAAGAGACAGCCCTTCCCTCCCCCTTTCCCCTCTCCACTTCTCGCGTTTGGTCACAAGCGGTCCACGAGGCGGCTTATAAAATACATCACTCGCAGAAGAGAACGAACACATCAGCAGTTTCTCCCAGTTCAGTTGAGGCCAATTACGAGTACAATTTATACCCTCGGGTCCCCAAAGGCAAAATCAATCTCCATCAACAGCGAGAACTCTCAGGGAGCTCAGAAATAGAGAGAGACACATTTCCAGCCACGACAACCTCAAATCAGCCCCGGCTGAGCTTCCCAGCCCGACGTCAGTCCCGCTCCCGCTGGCTCTGGTGGGGAGCCCTCCCTCGCCGCGCGGCACGATGGAAGAGAGGGCACGGTGCCTGCGGGGCTCCCGGACACCCAAGGAGATGCCGGGGGGCTTCGTCGGATCGGCGAGTATCCTAAAGTCACCTTCAGCGCCTCGTGCCTCGCTTGGCACGGGCGGGAGACGGTCATAGCTTGGTTCTCCAGGTGTACCATGCTGCCATGGGATGGGGACCCTTATTTGTGTTGATGTACAAGTGAAACAGCCTCTTCTCCAATCAACCCACACGGTTTTCCTCCTGGTTTTTCAGCTTGCTGTTACCAGTCACGCTTCTAAATACCTTTGGGACCTGCACCTCCATCAACTGCTTCCTCCATTCCAGGCCAAAGAGACCATCGAAGAAGTAGTTCTCTCTGAAGCACATCAGCAGCTACAAAAATCCCCAAGAGTCCTGGCGTGAATCCTTCCTCAAAGCCTGCCATAACGTTATCAAGCAAGGCTATTTGTCAGACGTGCTTTCCAAATACGCTTATTCAAACAGGACATGATTATAGCCCCGTTAATTTCTGGGGTTGCCCTCATTCAGCCAAAACTCGGTTCAAATCCACCCAAAGTCCGAGCAAGCCAGTTAGGTGAAACACCTCTGCAGACACTTTTATCAGATTTAAAGTTGTTNCTTCTCCAATCAACCCACACGGTTTTCCTCCTGGTTTTTCAGCTTGCTGTTACCAGTCACGCTTCTAAATACCTTTGGGACCTGCACCTCCATCAACTGCTTCCTCCATTCCAGGCCAAAGAGACCATCGAAGAAGAAGTTCTCTCTGAAGCGCATCAGCAGCTACAAAAATCCCCAAGAGTCCTGGCGTGAATACTTCCTCAAAGCCTGCCATAACGTTATCAAGCAAGGCTATTTGTCAGACGTGCTTTCCAAATACGCTTATTCAAACAGGACACGATTATAGCCCCGTTAATTTCTGGGGTTGCCCTCACTCAGCCAAAACTCGGTTCAAATCCACCCAAAGTCTGAGCAAGCCAGTTAGGTGAAACACCTCTGCAGACACTTTTATCAGATTTAAAGTTGTTTTCTTCCTAGTTTAGCTGACTTCACTTCCAAAATTAACCCGTTACCCAAGCCAATTTTAATTGTGTGTTAATGTCCATACAGGACCTTATGCAGTTTAATCATTTCCCTCATGATTTACACCTCTGATCAACCGCCACTCATTTTCCTGACCGTTCTCGCACAGACAAACCCCAGAGTTGGAGCGTTTTTAGACTTAATTCAAGGCATCATCTGGGGGGAAGCTTCCACTAAGGATCACCGGTGAGAAACCCCCCTGCTCCAGTTGGCATTACCAACGAGAGCGGCAAACCGGGCAGTTTAAATGTCCTAACCCCCGACAGCAGCAACCCCTTCCCTACGTAGCCTTCATGCCTTGCGCATCACAAACGGGGCACCACAAGCACAGAGCTCCGCAGATACAGACAGCGCAAAACCGCTCCTAAGGATGGCAGACTAAGGAAAAAAAAAATAAATTAAAACTCACTTTAATTTTGATTTTCCCTTCGTACAACTTCCAGCAGCCGAGCAGACTGTGGACACTCGCTATCTCCCCTTGATCCCCTTTCACAACAGGGATGTCATCAGAAGCAGCAGTAACCTGGACCGGTGCTGATTACATCACTGCCGATAAGACCAGAATTCACGCTATCTCGATTTCGCAGCGAGATTCTTGCTCTGCAAGAACTGATTAAGATAGGCAAGAGCTAGTTCAGTTACTCCGGTTGGCAAGAATCGCGGAGGAACGTGTCTGAATCAAGACCAAGGTAAGATGTGACAGGGAGAACGTGGGACGAGACTTAAGCGCTCCATCTAAAAGCAAGCAGGGAAAAGGCTTTTAGGGCTCACAGTTTTTTCCAGCTTCCTTGAAAGACTAACCCAAACGGAGTCACACCTAACACCAGGAGTCACTAAAAATCATCGTCTTGGACGTCTTCACGTACGGCACCCACCACGCTGAGCCAAGGCCACAGGGTAAGGCAAAGGACGGTATCTCAGTTGACTGCAATACTGTTCAGTGTTTCTGGAGCACTGCTCCCGTTAGAGCACGGCACGTAGACTCCCCGGGCTGTTCTCACAAATTTACAGGTAAGGACTCTTATTCCCGTTACGGAAGAGAACAGTCAAATTAGAAAATCCCAATTTCTGTCCAACCACCCAGGTGAGAACTGACATCCCGACTCCCCAAGCGCTCTGTCGAGTGAAAGCATCCCGGAGCCCCACTGAAGAAGTCAACTGCGTGAAGATTTACAGGTGACATCTGCTCCGCAGCAATGCTCACACCTGAAAAAGTTGCTGAGGGTCTCACAGAACCCACCTCTGGATGATCCAACTCTCCAGCTAATCACTCTAAGCGAGCGTGAGAATTTTGTGTTTTCTCACTTTGTTTCTTTGCTTCTCGAGAAGACCGATGACTTTTCGACCCCGCGCTCGGCGCTGGCTGCTTGTAAGGCAGATTAGACTTGTCCCCAGGCAGAACTTGGCAGCCGGCGGGGAACACTGGCCGCCCTACCCAGATCCCATCCTGGGCCCGTTCTCTCACGGCTACGGGGTGCAAAAGCGGAGAAATGCTATTCAAGCCGCTTGATCCATCTTGAAGCAAATATCCCCCGTCCCTCGATCGTGACCCTTTCCAGCACATAATGAACAGCATTGACTGCCTCTTGAATAATCCATTTTTTTTCGTTAGACTATTGTACTGCATGGTTGTACACGTTCTTCCGTAAGCTCCTCTGCAGCATGTGGCATATATTAAGTCTTTGATCTGCAAAAAATCTTCAGTATTAGACAAATGCTTACTAATAACATACTCTCTCGAGTGCCAGAAGAATGGCAGCTTTTACGTAACGATTTGCCGAGCGTTCTCAGCTCTCCTTTGTCTTCGGGGCTGTTGAGATCCCGTACAAAAGTGTTGTCTATGGATATTTTATTGAAACATTCCTTGGAGATACAGGGACAGAAAAAACAGACCCCGCTTCCAAAAATGTCTCAAATCTACTCATCTATAGTAGACAGCTCAGGTGGACAAGGTGCGCAACGTGGACCATCGGTCTGGCAACCTTTTAAACAAAACCGGCATCATCTACGGAAAAAGTCGCTCAGCCTTAACGCAAAAGGCACTGCCTATAAAAGAGGAAAGACCGCTAATTCCAACTATACGGTTATGATAGAAAGACCACTGTATGCTACACCTCAAGTCTAATTATGAACTTTTCCCAACACTGTTCAACTGGAGAGAGACTGTCAATAACTGTCTTCAAAAATTGTTGGGTTTTTTTCAGCTGCAGACAACAGCAATAATATCTATATAACGCGGCAGGAGCAGAGGCAGCTGCATATTCCAAATGAAATGCATTATTGATAGGCTCCCGCAGATACCCCATTAGCAAGCTGAGTCAGACGGAATATTTAATACGTTAACAACGCGAGCCTCTGCCGGCTCAAATCAATGCCAGGTTCCACCGCTTCCACGGGTGCGGAATCGGGCGTACGTGGACCACGCAATTCTCTGTGGCTCTGCTGTAGCTAGACGCTAATCGGCAGTGACTGGCTTCCCAACTGCTAGAAAAACAGGAAATTTCTCTTCTTCTATCACTTTTTAAAAAATTTTTCTAGATTCACCGAGTGCCGTTTTTAATTGCATCAAAGGCAGTGATGCCTCTGACACTTATTTTTGCTAAACAACGAGCCCCTGCTCCTGCACCGGCGCCTGTGCCCCGCACCGAACCCTACTGTTTATGAGCCCTGGCACGATACAAACTCTGTAACAAGCAATTCATTACAAAATACGGATAACAACGGTATTTTTTGACTGGTCCTGGAGGTCAGCCATCTTACTTGAAGTGGTGTGAAACTGCTACAGCAGCACATTTTTAAGGAGCTATTACTGAGTAGCCGCCAAAAAGACTTTTAATAAAGGAAAAGCAGCATCTAGAGAAAGGCTGGCTTTTTTTTTTCCTGAGCTCTGTAACGTTTCCCACCGTCACAGAGATACAGGATGCTGCCTGGCACCACACCTCCCTTGGACCCGAACAGCAGTCAAGTCTCCAGTTAAACCATTTAAGGGCACGGTGGCAGCCATATATAACAAAGTTTGAAAACTGCTCCCTAATTCTCAGCATTTTTTTTTTTTCCTTTGGCTTTTCTCTGTTTTCCCTTTCAAAGCAGTATGGCTTTCACAGTCTTTTGCAGAAACGTGTGCTGTTTGCCTCTCTGGAATCCTGCTGGGGTCCTATTCTAGTGTCTTAAACTCGTTAATCCCATTAGCGATCAGGCACAACTCCCCCCATCTTTCCACCGGCACCACCAGCACACCGTGGACACGAAGCAACTGCTCAACATTAGCACGGGAGAAAATTCCCGTTCCTCTGGCGAGCCAAAAAAAAAAACCCTCCCATTTTCTTTCCCAACCCTGTACCAGGGCCCCCTGGAAGACAATTTTAAAGCTTTTCTGGAGTGACGCAGTCCCTGGTTAAGCGTTGTCATTCCCTTGCACCCGCGACAAGTCCTCCTAACGAACTACCGGTTGAGGTTACTGCGGATCGTTTACCCGCGCCCCCTTTTTTAGGTAACGATGAGGGTGCAGTGACATTTTTAAGGACACAGCTATAACAACTCTGGGCTCTTTTTCTGAATTTAAGCTTCCGCGCAGTGACAAGAAGAAACTTCCTCTCCCTCCCCGTGCTTTAAAACCAGCCCTCCGGCTAAAATAGACAATTTTATGCCTATTAAGCTCTTCTCACACGCAGGGTTTCATCGTTGTCTATTTGTCCCGTTCAATCAATCTCCGCATCAGCTCTGACCAACTCAAGCCCTCCTACAAGTCTTCTGCAGCAAGGGCTCCACAGAAGAGACCGACCTGCAGAGGAAGGACGCCCAGCGCGGGCGTGCGAAGGTTTCCGTCTTCTATTCCCGCAGCTCCAGTGTGTGCCGAGCCCTTTGTCCCGTGTGCTTTTCAGCCACTGTCTCCGGCTGAAACGGAGCCCATCTCTGTTGCCAGGCAGTATTTCAAGGAGTACTGAATGTCTCTGGCATCCGACGCTTTTCGCTTTCAACTCTTTTCATTCTGCCCCCTCCGTTTTAAATGTCGCCAAATACCTCGTCCACTGCAGGCACGGAGAGAAAAGCGCATTATTATTCCGTGCAGTCGTTGCAGGAGACTGACTGGCGTACGAGAGCAAAGTACACACACTGAGAGGGTTCCGCAGGTTGTTCCTTCTTCGCCATCACTTGCCCTGCTTCAAACGGAGAGGGACTTGAAAGCTGGAAAGGGACTTTTTACAAGGGCATGTAGTGATAGGACATGGGGTGATGGCTTCAAACTGGAAGAGGGGAGATTTAGATCGGATCTAAGGAAGAAATTCTTGACTGTGAGGGTGGTGAGCCCCTGGGGCAGGTTGCCCCGAGAAGCTGTGGCTGCCCCATCCCTGGAGGTGTTCAAGGCCAGGTTGGACGGGGCTTGGAGCAACCT